>CM018043.1:24765748-25185748 GCA_008638375.1 Nyssa sinensis
GTTATCATCATTGGGAATGTTCCTATCTGCAATGACGTTGTTCTCCTTTTCTTGCTTCGACGATTGTAGGGGCTGTCTTTACTGGAATCTCAACCTCTTTACCACTTCTCAAAACGATAACAGTTGCATTTTCTCTTGGGTTTACTATCGTTTGAGAGGGTAATTTCCCTGAACTTTGCACCTCTAGCCGACTAATTGTGTTTTCCTTCTGGCCCATCTGATTGTCCTAAACTTCGAATACTGGCCCTTGCCTCGTGTTGAAATTGTTTCATCTCCTGTTGAAATTACAAAGTATTAGTGGGAAGAAACTTAATAATATCTTCTAAAGACAAACCAGAATTAGAAGTTTGGCCCAGTTGTTGTCTAACGGGGGTATGGTTGCTTATATTGTTGGTAACTTGGGCGGTTTTGAGTCGTGAGCTGATTCACTTATGGATTCCCATAGCTAAGATTGGGGTGATCCCTCAATCCTGGGTTATACGTACTCGAATAGGGATCATACTTCCTTTGCGGTTGTCTAGGAAAACCACCCATCGTATTCACTTTCTCAATGGGCTTCCTCTTGAAGAGTTGGGCACATATCGATTGGATGCCCTACTACCAAACAAATCCCACAAACCTTCGCTGTTTGCATATTACCTATAGTCCATTTGATGAACAAAAGAATTTAGACTCGTAATTTTTTGTTCAAGGAAGGAAATATTTACCTCATTAACATGCTTAGATGGAGGGTCAAGCTTAGTGCCAAATTGTTGAGAATTGGCCACCATATTTGCAATTAAGTTTCTCGGGGCCTTAAGAGTTTTATCCACCTAAAGCTCCTCCACTAGCAGCATCAATCATGCTCCTATTCAGTGTGTAGAAGGCCCTCATAGAAATATTGGATAAGAAGCTGCTCACTAATTTGATGATGGGGACAGCTTGCACATAATTTCTTGAAACGTTCCCAGTATTCGTATAGGGACTCTCCGTTGTGCTGCCTTACACCACAAATTTCTTTTCGAATGTTGGCCGCCCTTAAAGTTGGGAAATATTTCTCCAAAAACAACATCTTCATCTCAGTTCCATGTGGTAATACTTCCGGAGGGTAGGTAATAGAGCCGATCCTTAGTCGAATCCTTCAAAGAAAATGGAAAGGCTCTTAATTTAATTTTCTCTTCAGTCACCCCCGTGGATCTCATACTCATGCATACTATATGAAACTCCTTTATATGCTTGTGAGGATCTTCACTTGCAAGGCCATGAAAAGTGGACAAGAGATGTATTAGTCCTAGATTTTAATTCAAAAGTAGTAGTAAGCATCTAAAGTAGGGAACGTTATGCATAAGGGTTGTTGATTTAAATCAAGGGCGGCAAGCTCTTTCAAAGTTCAATTTCCAGCCATGACTTCCTCCTCTTCTAAATCCGAATCGCTAGCAAATAGAGAATCAAGAGCTAGATCGTTCTCTTCAGAATTTCTCTGAGCTTCCCTCCTTAACCTGGGCAAATTTCTCTCTATTTCTAGATCGCACTGCAAATCAACTTGATTAGAAGATCGAGTTACAGTCATAAACAATCAAGGAGACTCTAATAAACCATGAAAAATAAATCAGGAAAAATCTAGGGTAATGAAAATAAAATACAATAAGAAAAAATTCTACGCCAAAACACAAATCACCTTGATTATTATTTTTTTTTAAATTTCAAGAACAAAATAAGGATCACAAAAGCACAAAAATCAGTTAGAATCACTCCCTGGCAACGACGCCAAAATTTGGTGTGCTATCGCAGGCAACCAAAAAATAAAACCTAAACTCCTAAAAATATATGTAATAGCGGAAGTAAGGATTGTTCCCACGGAGAGTATCTAGCCTAGTTTTATGCTACGTCAACAAGGATGAAGGGGGTTTGAGTATAACGAAAACAATTTAAAGAAAAACAACTAAGGAAAAATTCAAATTAAAGTATCGAAATCAATCAAAAGAACAAGTATTGGTCTAAGTCAACATCCACCATTGGAATTTTGCAACTAATCATCGCTGCAAGTATATATCAATTCACACTTTGAATATTCATCGTTGGAACTATTTTCCTATCTCTTCTTAGTTACAGTTAATTAGAAAACAAGCGATCTAATTAACTCTAACAACTAAACAACCCAAGCGCTAAAGGTTTAATCTAGTAGCAGCCTTAAGAATTAGAGAGATTGATGAAGCTAAACAACACAAGCACAAGCAGTTGTATTTAATTTAGTCGAGTGTTCTTCCTAAGATCTAGTAATTTCTGACACAACAATTCATTAGATCTTAGTTGCTTCATAAATTAGAGGGATTAAACAATTACAGATTTGATATCTAACCTAGCAGTAGAATGAAACGAATAATAAACTAGTAGGCCTCCTAGTAATTAAATGAGACAATCATGAAAATAATCATAGAAGAACATCCGATACTCAAAGCATAAATTGAACAATAAAACAAATTAGATCTCATAGTTTTATTGATTCTGAGGCTTCTGTTTCCTTCGACCAATTATAAAAGTTTAGCCACGCAGAGCCATGAAAACTCGAAGGAGAAATTAGAGAAGAGGGGAGAGAGAGGTGTGCGTGTGTGTGAAAATCTGATCTTTCCTCTCCCTTTTACACATTAATTTAGTGTTAGAAGCCTATTAAAACTCCTAAAATAAAAATACTCAACTCTAACTAATTAAGGAAAATATTGAAAATAAAATAAAGTCCTAATATAACTAGGAAAGTGGTGCTTGCAGCTGAAATTTTCGTGCACATGATCTGGAATTTCTGAAAATAAACTGCGTGGACCCGCGCATTAGAATTTCGCACAGCTAAGGAACGTCAGTAGTGTAGGTACTAGCAATTTCAAGCCTGATCTCGACTTTGATTCAGCCAGCATCTCTCAAAACGAAAAACATGAAAGTTGTAGAACCTTTGCTTAGCGTTCCATTGCATCTTGAATCATCTCATTCAGATCTCGGATGAAAGAGTTAAGCTTAGATTATGAAGTGATGTCGAAACTATCCAAAATCTCCCAATTAGCTTCGTTTTGTACTTAGTGCCTCCATTTGCATCCTAAATCAAAATCTAAGAATCATGAGTACATTTAGGCACCAAACAAGTATAAAAGCTTAAACATTAAGGGAGAAAAATATGACATTTTGCATTCTCATCATTGTCTTACTTTCAAACAGCTTAAGAATGACCTTAATTAGGCAAATATTGAGGGAGTTATGCTGATTTTAACAAATCTGTGTAGAATTTGACCACTGTTTACACATTAGTCCATAACTTGAGTTCCAGGTACATTGTTCTAGTGCTTGCAAGTTCTATTGAAACTAGACTTATAGTGGAATATGGAATAGAAAACTTATAATAGCAGGTTTTATAAATTGGGAGATACAGAGCTTTAAACAGGGTGGACCTGGTGTGTGAACAAAGCAGTTTAGACCTGCTTTCACCTTTTTATTAATAACTCTAGTTACCGAATGTATTTTTGAGTTACTCCAAATCTCAATAAAATTAGACTCATAGTAGAACATGCCCTAAAAATATAAAGATATCAGGTCTTATGAGTTGAGAGATATGGGGCTTCAAACAGGGCTAAACTTTTTAGTGAACAAAAAAGAAATGAACCATAAGTTGTAGCCTAAATCAATTAAAAAAATTTTTGTTTTTGTTTTCGATGCATGGGGCTTCAAGAAACAATGTATAATAGTTAAGTAGTAAATAGTATAATTCATGGAATGAAGATCAAGTAGGTTGAACTTTAAATATTACTAGATGTACCATAGGGACTCAATCAGAACCTGGGTCTTTGAGAACCTGGGGCGTGACAAAAAAAAGGGTGCATGGTCACCATCTCTACACGGTGCATGGCTACTAGATGACATACCTTAAACCAAAAATGAAATATGTGTAGTTATAGGGCCTAAACACTAATCATTATGGCAATTATAACGACAATTATGTTTATAAGCAAGCAAATTAGTAATAATGCACTATATTTTTTTTTTTTCTGTGTATAGTCAAAAGTGAAGACTTAAGATAAGCTAGTTATGACTAATGTCTTAATGAACTATACTACCTTTTTTTTTAGTAAGTCTCTCTACCACCAAAAATAAAAGTGATAATGGAAGAATCAAAAGGAACTCAATTAAAGTGAACTGTAGTTGGAGGTTAGAAAGCATATAAACTTGTTTCTCATAAATAATTTAAGTATTTGTTAAACTACCTTTGGCTGCATAGATATGGTGGCAATCCAAATGGAAGGTCATCAAATAAGAACAGGTTTCAAGATCCTTGATTTAGAATCAATTTTCATACTCCAAACACAAATCAAATTAGTTGATCAACTGCTCAATCAGATTAATAATTTGTTTTTCTCTTATGTTGTTAAATTATTTTAAAAATCCACATAGCAATGTAAAGTTGTCAATCCTAAAATGACCAATAGATTGCATGAACAAACAACATGTCTGAACAAAATATAACAACGAAATAGGGCCTCATTTAAATGACATTGGAATTAAACTATTCAAAAGAATAAAAGAACAAATAACACTCAACAATAAATAACAATGTACAAAAATAGCATTGTCCATATTAAATAAACCACAATGAAGGAGGCATACATTGATAGAGTGAAAATAAAAAAACCTTGATGATTACAATGTCATTAACAGTAACTATTTACATATAACTATGCACTATTCAATCAGTCTAAATCAGTATCATCATTAGTTGACACATGTTCTTCTTGTTCGATATAGTAATCTATCAAAGTGTCATCATCGCCATCGTTTTGATCATCATTAATGAAACTAGTATCAGTTTGATTTGGCTTGTAAAGATCTTAAAATCAGGATAAATATTTCGTTTTTGCCGGTAGGACACTATTCATGCACTATTTGTCGGTAGGGCACTATACATGCATCATTTAAATATAAGTCATGTTTAGAAGCATAATTTGAGTATAACATAGAAGGAAAATATTCTTAGAATATTAAAATACACATCCTATGAGAATTTGAGCCTAATTAGAGATAGTTTAAAAAATGGACCAAAAAGGGCATCCCGGGTAGGCCCGGCCATAACCACCAACAGGTGAAAATAAAATTTTTAGAAAAATATCATTTAAAATGATTTTAAGAACTTTGGTTAAAGCAGAA
Source organism: Nyssa sinensis (assembly GCA_008638375.1). NCBI lineage: Eukaryota > Viridiplantae > Streptophyta > Magnoliopsida > Cornales > Nyssaceae > Nyssa > Nyssa sinensis. Next base: position 24,770,909 of record CM018043.1, read on the forward strand.
TGTCGAATTGAGGCAGTTTCGAGATGGGTTGTAGTGTAACAGGACCCCGCAACTCATTAAGGGCAACAAAGTCTTTTTACCCCTTAGCCCCTTGAGTATAAATATAGCACTTGAGACTTAAAATTCTCAGAACTGGTCTGAGAATATAAATCAGGTCGTGCTTGGAGAGCAAAGGTGAGAAAAACATAGGTTTTCTAACTTTTTACCTTCTAAAAACTCATCTCTAGCCTTGGAATTTCACAAGGCTCCCTTCTAGGAAGTTGTTCCCCATGTCAAGGGCTACATTCTTACTGATTGGTTTGGATGCATAGTGACCAAAACTCCCTAGGGCTAAGAAAAATCCTTCTAGGTATGATATTTAGCTAAGTAAAGAGTAGGGTTAAATTTAGTAGTGTTTTTATAAGTTGATTGTATGACTTATATACTTATTTGTTGTTAGAAAATCACCTAGCATATAGTTACTTTGAAAACCTAGGATTGGTACCTTGTGTACTTATGTATTCTTTGGAAAATGTTGAAGTGATGAACATGTAACATGAATATATGTATAATTTATTGCATTTTAGCTTATGTTCATGTAGACAAAGTCGTGTAGTTTAAAAGATGGGAATTACTTGATGTATTGCTACTTTGTGTACTTGTGTAATCTTTGAGAATTTGGTAAGGTTGTGAATATGTAACATGATTATATGTATAATTAATTGGATTATATGTTATGTTCATTAGAAAAAGTTTTGTGGTTTAAAATTTATAGTTTGCTTTATGTATAATGCATTATTTAAGGCATGCTCCATGGGTTTGATAAATGTCTCATTGAAATTGCATAGAAAAATCAAGGCATTTTGGCATACTTGAATCTTCGGAAACATGGCGTGTGTTGAGCACTGTGGTGCTATGCATTATGAGGGTGTAGATCTTGTGGTGAAAAATTCAAAATTTGGCCAATGACAGTACTCGCGTGTTGACGGGGGTGGACCGTGAAGCGAGGCATGAGTGGGCATAGAGTTGCATATGTGCATCGTGCATATTGCCATTGTATTACATCATTGAATTGGAAGGGATGTAGCTTATAAATATACACTTTGCACATGCCACGCCTTATCTTTATTCTTTATATTAACATTATGTCATACAAGCCGTCGTGCTTATCCTTTATGGGATTACATATTGCAGATGAGACTCGCGGCACTTGAGACTTGATGAAGTCTTGAAGCATAGAAGGGGAAGTGGACTTTGAAGAATATTTGGCCATTGGGGCATATTTTTGCTGTGTAAGGGCATAAGTCCCATAAAATTTATTGTATGTTTAAAACTTAGACTTTGTGTAAGCTATGAACTAAATTTTATATTAGATTGTATGTGATTGAGTATTGAATATAAATGAAGAGCATGAAGCTCAATGTAGTTACTTATTTTTAAAATATGATTGTGAATGTTAGAATTACACAATTGTATGAATAATTGTTCCATTAGGTGTTGTGTTGGTGTTGAGGAGGATGATAAGGAGGAATGGGATGAGGAAAATAGGTTAATGAACAAAGGAGATCATGTTAAGATTTTGTGAATCAAAAAGAGTTTTTGGGTGTGTAAAATGCTCATATATAAGTGGGAAGAGTGCCAAAAAGTGGGGGTTAGAAACCTTGAGGAAGTAGGTTAAAAATTGAAAAAATCAACTTGCAGCACTTTGGGAAAAAATTCAAAAAATAGGGGAAAACAGCTTGCAGTAAATACATTGTAGCTACAGGAACCAGCTAGCAGACTAGCCCAACCCGCGTGCCCCCGTGCACCCACGCCCTACCGCGCGCCTGCATCTGTGAGCCTGACACCCTCCTCCGCACATGCACCCGCGTGCGTGACACCCTTCTGCACTCTGCAGCCTGCCCTACGCGTGCCTGTTGCCTAGGGCATGTCATGGGCATGCCATGACTTGCCGTCCAAGGCTTTCTCAAGACCATATACTCCTATGTTTGACACTATCTTTTGGAGCCCCTTTTTGACCACTTTTGGCCATTATACTAAGTCATGTTGGGCACCTTTTTGGGACACATTTTAGTCATTATTCAAGGTTATATTTGGCCACTTCCTTAGACCGCTTTGGGTAGGATTGTTGACCTTTTCTTGGTCTATGCCTTAGGGCATTTGGGGCTCATTTGGGCCATTGTTCCAAGACACATTAGAGACATTTTTTGGGCTATCTTGGGGGCCATGCTTGAACATGACTTATACTATTTTGATCATTGGTTGGGGAGGTATTAGATTGATATTAAAAACCTATCTTGGGTGAGTCTAGTTAGCAAATTTTTATTTTTAATTTTGGAGAAACATGGGAAAATAAATGGCTAATCAATGAAATCCATTTAATTGCCTTTAATTTATTTCTTTTAGTTTATTTTCACTCAATCCTCGGATTTTGGAAATTCAGGGCGTGACAACATGGTATCAGAACTTAAGTTCGATTACTTAGGAATCGTGGGGTGTTGTTGAACACAATGGGACCACAACACATGATTAAAACTTTTTGTAAACATTGTGTAATGTGTAGGCTCTGACAGCTTAGTATTAGAGCTCTAGTTTGAGAATGCCTAACGACGATAAGATGTTGTTGAACACCGTGGGACCCTAGAGGAAAGCGTGTGACTTAGTATGAATTATCGGTGGTATGTGATAGGATCTTGTACGTTATGTGGCTATTTATACTTGACGCATCACATGTTGTTATTACGTGTTAGTTAATGCTATACTATGATGCATGGTTATGTGATTTGGTATAGTGAGATGCATGATATGGGTAATGTGTGTATTGGCATGACCGTATGTGGTAACTTGGTATATGTTTACATACATGATAGATTGATACTTGTTTGCCTTCATGATATCATGTAGCATTATAGGAGGATGCTATAGGATGTGGAATACATTAGATAAGTAGAAGCTGAATTTCTAAATAATACTTGTTCCTACTATAGGATGCCATCCAAAACACTGGACTGAGGCAGAGTAGGTTGAGGGAGAGGGAAAACTTTAGTTCTCGAACCTCTATCAACCTTGGTAGCCCGGATTGACGTGAGATTTAGGATCTAATGCCTTGAAACAGTGGATGGAGTTTAGACCTCAGGTTAGTTGGGCTAGTTGAACACTAGCATAACTTGAGTATGTGTATATTATATTGCTTAAATGAATTTTTTCTTGCCTAAGATTGTGTTCGAACTTGGTAAAAAAATAAAAAAAATAAATAAAAATTGATGAATTAGATTGTTGAATTATTAGTAGATTGAAAATATTAATAATAATAATAATAAATAAATAAATAAAATAAGAAAAATAATAAAGAAAATGTTCATGTTGTTTAATATAGAGGATGATTTCAAATTTTTACATAACATGTAATTGGGGATGGATTAGTTTTTTACTTTCCGGGCGAGTATAGACTGCTACAAGGGGAGAGTGACAGTGTGTACTCCTGAGGGAGATAATTTTTATTTCATGGGGGACTATAGAGATTTCCTAGTGCCACCCTTGTATGACTCAAGGAGTTAGGGAGGTCATAGCTACTTGTTGGCTAGTTTGATAGCAGATGGGAGTGGGATTACAGAGAGTGTATTACCGCCAATAGTGGATGAGTTCCCAAATCTCTTTCCAGATGACTTGACTAGTCTACCGCCTAGACGAGAGATAGAGTTCATGATAGAGCTTATCCCAGGCACTATGCCTATTTCCATTCTACCTTGCCGTACGGCTCTAGCTGAGTTGAGGGAGCTGAAGGAGCAGTTGACTGATTTGCAGGGTAAGGGTTTTATTCGTCCTAATACTTCACTGTGGGGGTGCTTCGGCATTATTTACGAAGAAGAAGGATGGGACATTACATTTGTGTGTGGATTATAGGAGACTGAACCGAGTCACTATCAAGAATAAGTACCCGTTACTAAGGATAGATGACTTGTTTGATCAGCTTAGGGGTTCGAGATGTTTCTCGAAGATCAATCTTCGATCGGGGTATCATCAGTTGAGAGTACGAGAGGAAGACATAGTGAAGATAGCTTTTTGTACTCGTTATGGCCATTATGAGTTTGTAGTTATGCCATTTGGTGTGACGAATGCCCCGGCGGCATTTATAGACTTGATGCATCGCATCTTTAGTCCTTATTTAGATCAGTTTGTTGTGGTATTTATTGATGACATTTTAATTTATTCACCTTCTGAAGAGGAGCATACTTTTCACTACGGATTGTATTATGGATTTTGATTTGCACTTTGTCGAGTCTGAGGGACATGCCACACTATTCAGTTTGTGTGCACAAACTACTCTGTTGAGCAAGGGTTATTGAGGCACAGTTGTAGGACACAGAGGCAGAGTAGATTTGAGCACGAGTTGCTAATACCGAGGGCTTTGAGGGATGGACAGTTCATTCTAACCTTAGCCTGAGGTACATGGGTAGAGTCTTTGTTCCAGAGTCTCTTAGGGCTGATGTTCTTCGAGATTTTCAGTCATTCACGTCTAGTAGTGCACCTAGGGGCACTAAGATAGTACCATGATTTACGCCGCCAAGTATTGGTGGACGAGGATGAAGGGAGATGTTGTACAATTTGTATCGAGATGTCTCATGCGCCAGTAGGTTAAGGCTTGAGCACCAGAGACCTGGGGGTTTATTACATCCATTGCCAGTGGCTGAGTGGAAGTAGGGAGTTTATTATTATAGATATTGTGATGGGTCTTTCGAGGTCACCTAGAGGTCACGATGCAATTTGGGTTATTGTTGACAAGTTGACGAAGTCCACACATTTCCTACCGATTAGAGTGACTGATTCAATGGATGTTCTCAGTAGGTTATAGATCCGAGAGATAGTACGACTACATGGGATTCTTGTTTCCATTATTACAGACCGAGATCCACGTTTCACTACACTGGTTTTGGCAGAGTCTTCAAATCAGCTTTGGGGACTCAACTACTATTTAGTGCTTGCGTTCCATCCTTAGACTGACGGTCAGTCAGAACGTACTATCCAGATACTTGAGGATATTGCTTAGGGCGTACTGTTATGGATTTTAGGGGTACTTGGGAAGATCATCTTGCTCTAGTAGGGTTTGCCTACAACAATAGCTATCAGTCTAGTATCGAGATGGCACCTTTTGAGGCATTGTATGGCAGGCCAGGTCATTCACCGATATGTTGGACCGAGGTAGGGGAGACGGTTACTTTGGGGCCTAACATAGTCCGTGAGACTATGAAGAAGATACAGATGATTCGGCAGTGTCTGTTGATATCACAGAGCCGCCAAAAGAGTTATATAGATAAGAGGTGACGACCTCCTGTCATTTGATATTGAGGGACATATAGTCCTCAAGGTAGCCCTACAACGAGGATTGAGGAGATTCGAGCGTAGCGAGAAACTATCGCCACAGTTTGTATAGGGCCATTTGAGATCTTTGAAAGGGTTGGCGAAGTGGCCTATCGGTTGGCACTACCGCCACAGTTATCTGGGATTCATGATGTCTTTCATGTATCAATGTTGAGGAAGTATGAGCCCGACCCTTTACATGTACTCGATTGGATTGATCTTGAAGTGGAGGGTGATGTTTCTTATGATGAGAGGCATATAGAGATATTGAACTCGAGGGACCAGGTTTTGTGGGGTAAGATCATCCCTTTGGTCAAGGTTCTTTGGAGCCACCACGGAGTCGAGGAGGCCACTTGGAAGCGCGAGGCTAAGGTCCGCGCTAGGTATCCAGAGTTGTTTGTTCATAGAGGTACATTTATAAATTTCTTGATAAAATTTCTTTAAGGGGGGAAGAATGTAAAGATCTGAAAAATCAGGATAAATATTTCGTTTTTGCTAGTAGGACACTATTTATGCACTATTTGCCTAATAGGGCACTATACATGCATCATTTAGACATAAGTCATGTTTAGAAGTATAATTTGAGTATTACATAGAAGGGAAATATGCTTAGAATGTTAAAATACACCTCTTATGAGAATTTGATCCTAATTGGAGATAGTTTAAAAAATGGACCGAAAAGGGCATTCCCAGGTGGCCCGGGTGGGCCTAGCCACAACCACCAACAGGCGAAAATAATTTTTTTTGAAAATATCATTTAAAATAATTTTAAGAACTTAGGTTAAGGCAGAATGTCGAATTGAGGCGTTTCGGGACGGGTTGTAAGTGTAACGGGACCCCGCGACTCACTAAGGGCAAAAGGGTCTTTCTACCCCTTAGCCCCTTGAGTATAAATACAACACTTGAGACTTAAAATTCTCAGAATTGGTCTGAGAATATATAGCAGGTCGTGCTTGGAGAGAAAAGGTGAGAAAAACCTAGGTTTTCCAACTTTCTACCTTCCAAAAACTCATCTCTAAGCCTTAGAATTTCACAAGGTTCCCTTCTAGGAAGTTGTTCCCCTACGTCAAGAGCTACATTCTTACCAATTGGTTCAGATGCACAAGCGAGCACAACTCCCTAGGGTTGAGAAAAACCCTTCTAAGTATGATATTTTGCTAAGTAAAGAATTAGGTTAAGTTTAGCAGTATTTTTATGAGTTAATTGTATGACTTATATACTTACTTATTGTTAGAAAACCACCTAGCATATAATTACTTTGAAAACCTAGGATTTGTACCTTGTGTACTTATGTATTCTTTGGGAAATTGTTGAAGTGATGAACATGTAACATGAATATATGTATAATTCATTGCATTCTAACTTATATTCATGTAGACAAAGTCTTGTAGTTTAAAAGATGTGAATTACTCAATGTATTGGTACTTGTGTACTTGTGTAATCTTTGAGAATTTGGTAAGGTTGTAAATATGTAACATGATTATATGTATAATTAATTAGATTATATGCTATGTACATGTAGACAAAGTTTTGTGGTTTAAAATTTATAGTTTGCTTTATGTATAATGCATTATTTAAGGCATGCTCCTATGGGTTTGATAAATGCCTCATTGAAATTGCATAGAAAATCAAGGCATTTTGGCATACTTGAATCCTTGGAAACATGGCGTGTGTTGAGCATTTTGGTGCTATGAATTATGAGGGTGTAGATCCTGTGGTGAAAAACCCAAAATCTGGCCAATGACAATACTCGCGTGCTGTACGGGGGCGGACCGTGAAGCAAGGCATGGGTGGGCATAGGAGTTGTATGTGTGCATCATGCATATTGCCATTGCATTGCATCATTGAATTGGAAGGGATATAGCTTATAAATGTACACTTTGCACATGCCACACCTTATCTTTATTATTTATATTAGCATTATGTCATACAAGCCAGTTGTGCTTACCCTTTATGGGATTACATATTACAGATGAGGCTCTCAGCACTTGAGACTTGATGAAGTCTTGAAGCATAGAGGGGGAAGTGGACTTTGAAGAATATTTGGCCCTTGTGGCATATTTTTGGTGTGTAAGGGCATAAGTCCCATAAAATTTATTGTATGTTTAAAATTTATTCCTTATGTAAGCTATGAACTAAATTTATGTTGGATTATATGTGATTGAGTATTGAATGTAAATGAGGAGCATGGAGCTTAATGTAGTTACTTATTTTCAAAATATGATTGTGAATGTTAGAATTACACAATTGTATGAATAATTGTTCCATTAGGGTGTTGTGTTGGTGTTGAGGAGGATGATGAGGAGGAATGGGATGAGGAAAATAGGTTAATGAACAAAGGAGACCATGTCAAGATTTTGTGAATCAAAAAGAGTTGTTGGGTGTGTAAAATACTCATATATAAGTGGGAAGAGTGCCAAAAAGTGGGGGTTAGAAACCTTGAGGAAATAGGTTAGAAATTGAAAAAATCAACTTGCAGCACTTTGGAAAAAAATTTAGAAAATGGGGAAAAATAGTTTGCAGTAAATACACTTGTAGCTAGATAAACCAGCCAGCAGACCTAGCCCAACCCGCGCGCCCTCAGTGTGCACACACCTGCCGCATGCCTACTCCTTGCCGCGCACCTACGCGTGTCTGCATTTGCGCGCCTAACACCCTTCTCTGAGCGCACGCTCGCGTGCTTGACACCCCTCTGCGCACGCTGCAGCTTGGCCCCACGCGTGCCTGCTGCCTAGGGCATGTCATGGGCATGCCATGACTTGCCTTCCAAGGCTTTCTTAAGACCATATAGTCCTATGTTTGACACTATCTTTTTTTAGCCCCTTTTTGGCCACTTTTGGCCATTATATCAAGTCATGTTGAGGCACCTTTTTGGGACACATTTTAGTCATTATTCAAGGCCACGTTTGGCCACTTCAGTAAACCACTTTGGGTAGGATTGTTAACCTATTCTTGGTCTATGCCTTAGGGCATTTGGGGCCCATTTGGTCCATTGTTTCAAGACACATTAGAGATGTTTTTGAGGCTAGTCTTCGGGGCCATGCTTGACATGACTTAGACTATTTTGACCTTTGGTTGGGGAGGTATTAGATTGATATTAAAAACCCATCTTGGGTGAGTCTAGTTAGCAAATTTTCATTTTTAATTTTGGGGAAACATGAAAAAATAAATGGGCAATCAGTTAAATCCATTTAATTGCCTTTAATTAATTTCTTTTAGTTCATTTTCACTCACTCTTCAGGTTTTGGAAATTCGGGGCAGTGACATGGCTCCACATTGATGGCCACAAATAAGTCATCAATTGAAATAGGTTCAATATCTGTCCTATTCAAAGATGTCAGTTGAAATGGTTCTCTATCATTTTTATTGTCCATAACTTCAAAACATTGATGATCCTAGACAACTCCATTGTGTGCTGACTGCTCCTTTTGTTGGAATGCATCACCCTCCACCGATCTTTCTTTTTCCTCCACTTCTAAAACATCATAGATATTCCTTGGCTTTACATGTTGAACAATTTTCCAATTACCTCAAAATTTGGGGTAATCAAGGTTAAATACTTGTTTAAATTGTGATGTAAGCACAAACGGCTCATTGGCATACCGTGTACGAGCCATATTAACACTAGTGAAGTATGCATATGTATGTGCTCCTATCTTTGTATTACTGACATCCCACCATTCATACTTAAACATAACAACTCGATTGTCAAAGCAATAACTTAATTCAACAATATCTGTTAGTACACCATAATAATTGATCTCGTTATCACATTCAAAACTTTTGACAACCACACCACTATTTTGAGTCTGGTGATTCTTTTCATGTTCCCTCGTATGAAACCTAAAATTATTCACGATACAACCAAGTGTACCGTGTTGCTCGTTTATCAAGACCACATACTAATGAATATAATTCATTAGTCGCTTTAGGTGTATGATGTTGGTGTAATAATTCCATCTATGTATAAGAAATTACAAACATATGAAATATTATAATATAACAAAAATTAGTGTTTGTTAAAATTAAGTATTGGATTCATAGTTCTTACATGTCGTTGAAACCAGTTCACAAATTATTTTTCATGTCTCTACTTAACAATATGCATGTTTTTTGAGCTAAGAATTGCCCTGTGCTCCCTACAAGTGATATATATTATGTATGATAGATTAAGCTAAAATCAAATTCAAATTCAAAAGTTTGGACATGAAAATGATTTGAGATACCTATTTTAACTTCACGTACAGTATGGTGTAATTACTTCAGGATTATTGAGCTTGTAATATCTCGCTTTCTTGTAATGTTTTAGCTCCATGTATTCATATGATCTAAGCTCTCAACAAATGATATGGACAGTGCAAAAATAGAAAGTTTATCAAGTTGTTGCGCTCGACTACCATCATAATTTCATTCTTTTGGTTGAAACTCATTTCAATTCCATCCATATACATAGAACAAAATGATAGGGATTCACTATCAATTCATGCTTTTGTGATTGAACCTTCTGGTCGTGCTTTATTCCGCACATATTGCTTTAACGTGTGTAGGAATATGCATATTACAAGCAAATAATAATTTGAGTAAATACAAATGTTTTCATTCATATATTGTGAAAAAAAAATCAATATATCACCTTTCAATGGGATACATCCACCGATATTGCACAAGTCCACCAAGTTTCACCTTTTGTGGTAAATGAACTGTTAGGTGGACCGTGACATCAAAGAATGCTGGTGGAAATATTTTCTCAAGCCTACAAATTATAAATATGATGTCCTTCTCCATTTTGTCTAACACTTCCAATTATAATGTCTTACAACATGACTCTTTAAATAATAGGCCCAACTCTATCAACGGAATACGAACATTATCATCAAAATATCCACGTATTACAACTAAGAGAAGTCATTGTAATAGGACATGACAGTCATGGCTTTTCAATCATGTTACTTTGCCATTTGTTACATTCACACAACTAGATATGTTGGATGCATATCCATCTGGAAACTTCACCTCCTTAAACTAGGCACAAAATCACTTTTCACTCTTCCTATTGACAAAGTATAGCATGCAGGTGGAACAATAACTTTGTCACGCCCTAAATTTCCAAAACCCTAGGGAGTGAGTGAAAATGAACTAAAAGGAATTTATGAACGACAATTAATGGATTTAGTTGATTACACATTAATTTTCCCTATGTTTCCCCAAAATTTAGAATGAAAATTTGCTAACTAGACTCACCCAAGATGGGTTTTTAATATCAATCAAATACCTCCCCAATCCAATGGTCAAAATAGTCTAAGTCATGTTCAAGCAAGGCCTCCAAGATAGCCCCAAAATATCTCTAAATATGCCTTGGGACAATGGCCCAAATGGGCCCCAAATGCCCTAAGACGTAGGCCAAGAATAGGTTAAAAATCCTACCTAAGGTGGTCTAAAGGAGGTGGCCAAATATGGCCCATAAGGGTGGCCAAACATGGCCTAAGGATTGGCCAAACACGGCCCAAGGTGGTTGACCAACATGGCCTAGGGGTTGGCCAAACATAGCACAAGGCAAGTGGCTAAGGGTTGTGGTAAGGGGCAAGGAGGCGGCGCACGCATGGGGTGCAGTGGCGCAGGCGCGTGCAGGCAAAGAGGGGCATGGACATGTGCGTGGGGCGCCGCAGGCATGTAGGGCGCGTGGCAGACGCACGACGCATGCGCGCTGGGGTGCGCAGGATGCTAGCTGATCCAGTTCTTGTAGCTACAGTGTATTTACTACAAGCTGATTTTTCCCTTTTCTGAATTTTTTTCCAAAGTGTTACAAGCTGATTTTTCCCTTTTTTGAATTTTTTTCCAAAGTGTTACAAGCTGATTTTTCTAATTTTTAACCTTCTTCCTCAAGGTGTTTTAACCCCCAATTTTTGGCACTCTTCCTACCTATATATGGGGCATTTTACACACCTAATGACTCTTTTAAATTCACAAAATTTTGACATGGTTTCATTTGTCCATTAACCTATTTTCCTTATCCCATTCCTCCTCAACACCAACACAACACTTAATGAATAATTATTTCTACAATTGTGTAATTCTAACATTCACAAGAATATTTTGAAAATAAGTAACTACATGGAGCTCAATGCTCCTTATTTACCTTCAATACTCAATTACATAGAATCCAACATAAAATTTAGTTCATACCTTACACAAGGTCTAAGTTGTAAACATACAATAAATTTCATGGGACTTATACCCTTACATACCAAAATTATGCCCTAGGGGTCAAATATTCTTCAAAATCCACTTCCCCCTCTATGCTTCAAGACTTCATCAAGTCTCAAGTGCCGGGAGTCTCATCTGTAATATGTAATCCCATAAAGGGTAAGCACGACTGCTTTAATGACATAATGCCAATATAAAGAACAAATTTAAGGCATGGTATGTGCAAAGTGTACATTTATAAGCTATATGCCTTCCAATTTATCAATGCAATGCAATGAAAATATGCATGACACACACATGCAACTCTATGCCACACCCATGTCTCGCTTCACGATCCTTCCCCGTTGGAACGCAAGTACCAATCGTATGTCTCGCTTCACGGTCCTTCCTTGTTGGATCACGAGTACCAACGACCAATTTTAGGTTTTTTACCACAGGATTTGCACCCTCATAATGCATAGCACTAATGTGCTCAACACACGTTCATGTTTCCAAAGATTTATGTATGCTAAGATGCCTTGATTTTTCTATGCAATTTCAACGAGGCATTTATCAAATCCATGGAGTATGCCTTAAATAATGCATCATACATAAAGCAAAGTATAACTTTTAAACCACAAAACTTTGTGTACATGAACATAGCATATAATCCAATCAATTACACATATAATCATGTTAAATATTCACAACCTTACCAAATTCTCAAAGATTATACAAGTACACAAAGTACTAATACATTGAGCAAAGCTATAACTTTTAAACTACAAGACTTTTTCTACATGAATATGAGCTAGAATGTAATGAATTATATATATATATATATATATATATTCAAGTTACATGTACATTACTTCACCAAATTCTCAAAGAATATATAAGTACAAAGGTACCAACCCTAGGTTTTCAAAGTAACTATATGCTAGGTGATTTTTTAACAACAAGTCAGTATGTAAGTCATACAATCAACATATAAAAACACTCTTAAACTTAACTCTATTTTTTACTTAGCAAAATATCATACCTAAAAGGGATTTTTCTCAACCTTAGGGAGTTGTGGTCCCTATGTAGCCGAACCAATTGGTAAGAATGTAGCCCTTGATGTGGGGAACAACTTCCTAGAAGGGAGCCTTGTGAAATTCCAAGGCTAAGGATGAGTTTTGGAAGGTAGAAAGTTGGAAAACCTAGGTTTTTCTCACTTTTTCTCTCCAAGCAGTACCTGCTGTATATTCTCAAACCAATTCTGAGAACTTTTAGTCTCAAGTGCTGTATTTATACTCAAGAAGCTAAGGGGTAAAAATACATTTTTGCCCTTAATGAGTCGTAGGGCCTCGTTACACTACAACCCTGTCCCGAAACACCTCAATTCGACATTCTGCTTTAACCAAAGTTATTAAAATTATCTTAAATGATATTTTTTCTAAAAAATTTATTTTCGCTTGTTGGTGGATGCGGCTGGGTCCACCCGGGCCACCCAGGATGCCCTTTTTGGTCCATTTTTCAAACTATCTCTAATTAGGCTCAAATTCTCACAGAAAGTGTATTTTAACATTTAAGCATATTTTCCTTTCTATGTAACACTCAAATTATGCTTCTAAACATGACTTATGTCTAAATGATGCATGTATAGTGCCTTACTAGCAAATAACGCATGAATAGTGCCCTACCGGCAAAATCGAAAAATTTATCCTGGTTTTTCAGATCTTTTCATCCTTCCCCCCTTAAGGAAATTTCATCCTGAAATTTAGAAATGTACCTCTTAGACAAAATAAAAAAATACAAAACGTGTTGTAAAATGGAGATGCGCAAGCCTTACCTATGGATCCTTACCTTTTCCCTTCCCCAAGCGATGTAGGATGCATTACCCTCTCCCCCTAGAGGAATCTCATCCTCTTGGGTGGGTGTGCAGCGGTGTGCAGAAATTTCTACACTCCCTGCTAGGGTCCGGTTCTGATACTATTTGTAACGGCCCACTCCACATGGCACAATGCATGATGAAATCCTCAAACATGATGGCTTATTAATGTCAATTTTCCAAATCCATCCAAGTATCATGACCCACCTCAATAATGCAACATAATTAAAATATAAAATTCTGAATGCTCACCAGGATGCTTCAAAATCTCTCAACCTATTTAATGGTCATCTAACTAATCACAAATTAAGCTATGCTATCATCTAAGTAATTCATCACAATGTCATTAATACATCAGCTGCATTTCAATGTAATTCAATAATCTAATATTCTTCAAGTACTATGATTATCCACAAGGCATCAATAACATAATCTTAAAGCAAGGTCATCGTCATCCACCTTAGACTATATATATAACTGAGACTAAATATCAAGCATTAATAAAGATTGTAGTCTATGTATTCCAAACATGAAACCTAAGGCAATATATCAAGGTTCAAAAACCTAGAAAAAATTAAAAAAGAGAAAAAAAAATGTTCCTAATTTCATCTAGGGTTATTCTTATTTATCACCATTCTAACCAATATATCAAATAAGGTCACAAAAAAAATGAGATCCTTAGTGAAACTCTTTACCAATTTAACTATGAATGTATAAATCCGTACATACATGTATCAAAACACACATACATACAAACATGGTTAAGCATACCCTTATACATGCATTGAGACCAATCTAGTTTGTATAAATATCACAGTCGCAGTATTATAACATTATAAATATCGAGTACTAACCTAGCATATGTATATAGAATCAATAAACAACAGTCAACAACTAACACATAGCCTACCACATAAACACTTAAGTATAGAATCCATCATAAGAATATACATATACATAAATGAGCTTACAACTTACCATATAGGTAACTAGGCACATAGCCAATCCTATGGATATCCAAGCTTATAGCCTATCTTATAGAAAACTAAGCATATAGCCTATGTCATAAATCATTTGGCTTTACTACATAGATATAAGCATCTAGTCCCCAATTGATCAATAATCAAGCACATCACATACCCTCAGTAAATCAGGAAAATAATCACATTGTACAATTACACATACTAAAGCAACCAGCACACACATAATCATGCACTCCAAACCAGCCCAATTAACCTGAGGTCTAACCTCTCCCACTGTCCCTAGGTATTCAAAACCTAAAGCTCTGATACCAAGCTGTCACGTCCCCGAATTTCCAAAACCCAAGGAGTGAGTGAAAATGAACTAAAAGGAATTAATTAATGGAAATTAAATGGACTTAGTTGATTACACATTAATTTTTCCATGTTTTCCCAAAATTTAGAATGAAAATTTGCTAACTAGACTCACCCAAGATGGGTTTTTAATATCAATCAAATACCTCCCCAACCAATGGTCAAAATAATCTAAGTCATGTTCAAGCATAGCCTCCAAGATAGCCCAAAATGTTCTCTCAATATGCCTTGGAACAATGACCCAAATGGACCCCAAATGCTCTAAGACGTAGGCCAAGAACAGGTTAAAAATCCTACCTAAGGTGGCCAAACATGGCCTATAAGGGTGGCCAAACATGGCCCAAAAGGGTAGCCAAACATGGCCTAAGGATTGGCCAAACACGGCCTAAGGATTGGCCAAACACGGCCCAAGGTGGTTAACCAACATGGCCTAGGGGTTGGCCAAACATAGCCCAAGGCAAGTGGCCAAGGGTTGTGGCAAGGAGGGCAAGGAGACTGGTTGTGCATAGGGGGCAATGGCATAGGTACGCGCGCAGAGAGGGGCATGGACATGGGCGTGGGCGCGTGAATGGGGTGTGGTAGGCTGCTGGCTAACCCAATTCCTATAGCTACAGTGTATTTACTGCAACCTGATTTTTCCCCTTTTTGAATTTTTTTCCAAAGTACTACAAGCTAATTTTTTCAATTTTTAGCCTATTTCCTCAAGGTTTTTTAACCCCCACTTTTTGCCACTCTTCCCACCTATATATAGGGCATTTTATACACCCAATGACTCTTTTAAATTCACAAAATTTTGACATGATCTCCTTTGTCCAACCAAAAAAAATAAAACCTAAACTCCTAAAAATATATGTAGTAGTGTGAGTAAGGATCGTTCCCACAAAGAGTATCTAGCCTAATTTTATGCTACTGTGAACAAGGATGTGGAGGTTTGAGTATAACAAAAATAATTTAAAAACAAACAACTAAGGAACAATTCAAATTAAAGTATCGAAATCAATTAAAAGAACAAATCTTGGTGTAAGTCAACATCCACCATTGGAAATTTTACAACTGGTCATCGATGCAAATATTTATCAATTCACACTTTGAATATTCACCGTTGAAACTATTTTCCTATCTTTCCTTAATCACAGTTAATTAGAAAACAAGTGATCTAATTAACCCTAACTACTAAACAACATAAGACAAGCGCTAAAGGTTTAATCTAGTAGCAGCCTTAAGAATTAGAAAGATCAATGAAGCGAAACAACACAAGCATAAGCGATTGCATTTAATTTAGTCGAACGATCTTCCTAAGATCTAATAATTTCTGATGTAGTAAATCATTAAATCTTAGTTGTTTCACAAATTAGAGGGATCAAACAATTACGGATTTGATATCTAATCTAGCAGTAGATTTCAACGAATAATAAACTAGTAGGCCTCCCTAGTAATTAAACGAGACAATCATGAAAACAAGCACAGAAAAACATTACATACTCAAAGCATAAATTGAACAATAAAAATAAATTAGATCTCACAGTTTTATTGATTCCGAGGCTTCTGTTTTCTTCGACCAATTATAAAAGTTTAGCCACGCAGGGCTATGAAAACTTGATGGAGAAATTAGAGAAGAGGGGAGAGAGAGGGAGAGAGGGAGAGAGAGAGAGAGAGATGTGCGTGTGTGTGTGTGTGAGCTGCTGCTCTCCTTTTTCTTTTCACGTTAAAAATCCCCTCTCTTTGAAGCGTACTAGAACTCCTAAAGATATTATAAATATTATCCTAAAATAAAAATACCCAAATCTAACTAATTAAGGGAAATATTAAAAATAAAATAAATTCTTAATATAACTAGGAAAGTGGTGTTTGCAGCTAGAATTTTCGTGCACAATTTTCAAAAATAAATCGCGTCAGGCCCGCATATTAGAATTTTGCAAGGTAAAAACGTCAGCAGTGTAGGTGCAGCAACTTCAAGTCCGATTTCGACCTTTCTTCAGCTAGAATCTCAGCAAAACTCAAACCTTAAAATTTGTAGAGCTGTTTCTTGGCATTCCATAGAATCTTGAATCATCTCAATCAGAGCTTGGATGAGAGAGTTATGCCTACATTATGAATCGATGTCAAAACTATCCAGAATCGCCCAATTAGCTTCGTTTTGCACTTAGCGCCTCCATTTGCATCCTAAATCAAAATATAAGAATAATGAGTACATTTAGGCAGCAAATAAGTATAAAATACTAAACATTAAGAGAAAAAAATATTACATTTTGCATTCTCATCAAATTCCCCCACACTTAACTTTTGTTCGTCCTCGGGCAAAACTCAAATTTACTTTTCCAAAAGCACCAAAGTTGCAACACCATCAACAAAGAACAACCAAGCTTTTCAAAACTCATAACACATCATGAAAAAACATTCTTAATTACTTAGTAAGCATTTTCACTCGAAGATGGAGTAAACTAAATACGTAGACCCTCACGGAAATAAACACTCGACTCTCATGTGTTTGAAAGGTATGTGTTTTGCTCAAATTCATTCCAATGGAAATGATCTACCATAGGCTTGCATATTTTCTCATTCTCCACCACTGGGATCACATGCATAATACGGATCATAAGGACTTCTCAAGGGTTGTAATAGGGTTTAGGATCAAGGTGGAAAATATTTGGGAATGTAGCTCAAAATCCATCGAAACTAGTGGATAAAAAATGAATCAACTCAACCTCAAATATATAAGACATGTAAAACCAATCACTCCATTCAACAGCTTTTTCAATTTGTATATATCACGTAAAAACAGACCCCTTTCTTGAAATTTTAGGAGGAATTATGAACATGGATAGTTTGTAACATTACAAGCAATTTCCTCCATCACAATTACATCAACAATAGAGCTCACGAATTGAGAATGAAAACATGATCCATTTCACCAGTCATAGCCATACCACAAATCCAGACACCCCCATACTTATTTCTTACACACCCATACATATCATAATGATGAACAATGCTTCACTAGTTCTACGGCTTAGGGTAAAGGCATTTTTTTTCAAGTTTAAAGCTTGCAACATGGGTTCACAATAAATGAAAAAAAACTAATAAAGCTCAAAGGCGTTCAACAAAGGGAAAAATTAATTATAAGGCAGGCTATTTGGCTTATGTAGCTTATAACAAAGAGGGCCTTAATCATGTTCATGCATGCATGTGTCAATATGACCTTGAAGAGAATCAAGGCAAGTTCTAAAGAAACAAATCCATGGAAGAATATCGCAGAATGAAAGAAAATAGTGAGACTGATATAGATGTGTCAGTCTAAAGGCTCAAAATCTCACCGACTTTTGTCTACCAAATTTAGTCACTACCATTCTCAAGGAAAATAACTAGACTAATTAATTCTAAGTTAGAAGATTACTTATTCATTCGTGTTATGAATTTTTCAAGCTTAATGGAATTTTTCTCATGACATACACAACCAAAAATTGTTGAAAACCACAAAAACAAAAAGCAAAACTCCTTTTTTTTCTCAAAAACTTTTTGAAAAACAAATTTAAAACACAACCTAAATTCCCTCCCCCACACTTAAAACTTACATTGTCCCCAATGTAAGGTGAAATGCAAAGAAAAGGCAAAAATAACCAAAATATAAATGCAAAAATAAGAAGAAAAAAAACGATCTCCCCTTGGGTTGCCTCCCAAGCAGCTCCTTTGTTTATTTTCATTGGCTTGACTCAATGTTTCCTTCTTCAACTAATACCCGTCTTATGCTCCTTAAGGACCTGCACAAGTTTTTCTTCTTGCGGTGCACTAAGTTTATTGGAGATGATCACTAGTAACATTCCTCCGTCTCCAAGGAACACGTATTTAAGGTGACCGGGGCGGGGCTTCAAATCTGGAATGGTGGCCTATAAAACAGAAGGTAAAGGCCTTTCATTAGAAACTGGTAACGCAATATAAGGAATGTTACTTGACTGCTGTAACTTCAAAAAATCATTCAACGTTGCAACAGTTTCGTGCAAATCAGTACTCAAGGCTAACTCCTCATTCTCTTTCTCAACACTATATTAGTTTCGTAGCATATGATGATATTTTGCAACACTTGAGCTTACAACGCTTGGGAAAGTGTTATTAAAAAGCTTGTTTCTTGTAGTGAGATCAAACTTTTATAACAAGAGCTCCTAACTTTTTGCTAGCAAAATATCCCTTTTTGCCTAACATGGGTAGCACCTACCCGCACATCTCACCGCAACTAGAAGATACACAGTTGTTTACTAACAAGTATTGTCTTAAAGAGTTGATTGATATAATAAATGCTCACTCTCTAAAGATTTATCAAGTATAAGCTCATAATATTTAAGATAAGTAAAACTTTTAGATCCAAATTTTTAATAACAAGATCTAAAGTCAAGAACAAGGATATAGAAGTTAAAGTTTGTAAAGAGATAGCAATAATGATTTAGAGAACCCTTATTTATAGCCCTTAAAAGAATATGTTTGTTAGATTTCAAAATAGAGTCGTTCCCCTATTTTTTCATATGTTCCAAATTTAAATTTTTGATTGCTAGATCGACAAAAATAGTTAACTTGTTTCATTAACCAGTTAACTGAATGAAGATCTAGTTGACTATTCAGCTCAACTGATTTTTCCAGAGAGTTTGGGATTCATATTTTCAAGAACATTTAGTCGACTGGTTCTTAGAGTTAGTTGAATGGTTCTTTGGTACACTATTTTTGTCTTTGAAAATTAGTCAACTAATACCATCAGTTTGTTGACTGGCGTGGACAGTTGGTTTAGGCTGTGTACAAAATGGTCACTTAGTCGACTGGTTCTTGGAACTGGTCGACTAGTTTTGACAACGTAAAAATAAGGCATAAGAATCAATCGACTGGTTCTTGGAATTGGTTGATTGGTTTTGACAGTTTAGGTCTTCTTGCTTATTTTTCACTAATGTTCCTTTTTCAAAACCTTTAATCTTTCAAAACTTAAAGTATATCAATATGTTCTTTTGAAAAATTATTTTAGGGTTAGTTCTAGTTGATTAATATTGGGAGCTTACGCTTAATGGTCAATCTAAACCTAATTCACTCAAAACCTAAAATAAGGAAAATAAAATTTTTTTCTTAATTTGTCTTGATTCCTTAAGCTTGAGTGTGTCCACTTGCTTGGATCATCATGAGAGCATTCTACTTGATTGAGTTTTAATTTTGAAGCTTGTGATTTTAGTAAAGTTCTTTTGCTTGATGGACTTTGTCATTTTTTAGTCAATAATTTTCATTGACCTAGATGACCTATTTGCATTATCACTAAATAAAACATTATTCCACATGGACAATGCTTGTTACCATCAAAATTATTGAAATGCCCTTAGGTTGAAAACCTTTAGGGTTAACACAACCCTTCTCGCCTTGAGGGCTTTTTGTATCAAGACGCCTTGAGAGGGTGAAATGTAGTAGCACCCATTGCTCATCTAGTTTACGATGTGCGAGGCTTTGAACTCACTGAATCCTAAGTGGATTTTTCTCTACAACATGAAGAACATATTTATTCATTCCCTTAAAAAACTTATCCTGAATCATTTTGGAAATTTTGTATGTGTAAAATTTAGCTGCATGCATTAAAATTCCATTACAGGATGTATGCATTTAAGGTATACCAAAAACACATGTAAAATCATCTTCCACTTCAACTTGACACATTCAGATTGCAATATCCTTATAATGCTCCACAAATTCAGTGAGACTCATCATTTTACAAGCCATGTGTTGAAATACATTATTTGCACTTTCACTTCTTTGGGTTGATCTTTTGTTAAAAGAAAAAGTGTCACGACTGAAGGCAGGGCCCCACTTGTGACAGGTCTCATATAACTTCTTAAGCCATGAATTCCCTGCAACATCCCATGCCTCATTCATATCATTCTATGTAGTCTCAAACTTTAATTCAGTTTCACATCCATTTAACAACTTGTTCCATTTCTCCTTAAACCCTAGATATGAAAAGAAATTAGATATGTGTGAAGGTGCATTTTTTTAAATATTCCAAGTGCATAAGTGATGTCATGTATTAGGAAATACCTTACATATAACATTTGCCATTGCATTATCTTGATCAGTGAAAACAGGGATTGGTGCCTTATTTCCCATTGCCTCCAAGAATGTTTCAAACAACCACACAGAAGTAGGAATCGTCTCATCTGATAAAAAAAACACAAGCAAAAAGTATATTTTTCTAGTGATGATTTACTCTGACAAATGGAGCAAAAATCACGTTGTACTTGTTTGTCCGATAGGTGGTATAAAATATGAAAACATCCCCAAAACATTGATAGCCCAATTTGGATACACCATATCTTCAAAAAAAAATTAGTCAAACAATTTTGATCATCTAACTGCACTGAGTAAAAGAACATTGGATTTTCGACTTGCTTATGCTTAAAATGACTTGGTTCAATTGATTTCAACCTTTGTGATTGTATATAATTATGACAATCTTGTTCTGTGGACCCAACATTTTGTGACCCGCCAACTTATATTAGCTTTAGTCATAGCAGTAATGACTCCTGCGCTAGCATCCGTAATTTGTCACCCAGACCTTAACAAATGCCTTTGCTCCAGTTTCACTAACGGATGGTTATGTTCAATGATGATCTTTTGGATTTCCCACACACATTTGTTTACTCTAAACACAACTTGAGTATTACAACCAGTTCTAGTTAGGAGTCTGTAAATCTGTTTGTGTTCAAAATAAGATGCATATTCCTTAAATCCTACACATGAACACAAGAAGTAAAATTGTTGCAATTCACTTGTACTTTCATTGCGTCGTACTTTACTTTTCTACTACTAAAGCCTTTGTTTATGGCATAATTATTACATATTGAATGCTTATTCTTCACTGTGTGTCAACACTTTTAAATCAAATTCATCATTCTTCCCATACATAACATATGGAGTCTCATCATTATCAATTGAGTTCATCTCTTCATTCCTATCGGTTTCAATTCTTACCATTATACGGTGCATGATTATTGGTGAATATATATACAAAATTAAAAAAAAAATTATGTAACAACAAATTGTTTAAAAAAAAAAAACTATTTGTATCAAGCAAATCTGAAAACAAGTTGGTTGAAAGTTAGATTTTAATTTTAAATAAAAATTAAAAAAATAACATAAGCAGGGACATTATGAAAAAATAATAAAAATTCTAAAAAATTATAACGCATTGCATTAACAAAAAAAATTCTTACCATTAACAATTTCTTCGCCTCGATGAGTTGCCATTGAAAATTTTGATCCAAGTTTCATCCTACAAGATCTCTTTGTGTCTCTGCCCGTGGAGTTTCATTGGAGAAGATAAAAAAAAAAAAGAGTAATTTCTTCTGTTCAAATGGTTGTTGATGTATAATAAAAGAAATATAAAAAAATGGCATTTAATGATTATGGTTAGAAAATTTAATTATATTGGACATAACATTTAATGGCATCTCTATAATCTCATTTGTTTGACTGAGCAAAGTACACTGATAAATCCTAAGTTGTTAGAGCAATGCTTTGCAAAGAAGCAAAGACTTTCGTTAAGTATTCCTCCGTTAAGGGATCATTGCTGAGTATATTAAAGTTGTCCAAAGCCAGGTGGAGATAAAGCATTGGCTTGGTTTACAAAATAAAGTTGCTGAGGTGGTGAACTAGGTTCACCCAAAAATTTATCGGGGCATCTGGACAGGCATAAAATCACCTAAATACTTCTTGGAAACGGTTAAAGCTATGATGTTTGGGATGAATGTGCCTCGTTTGGCCAGAAGTTTTGTTGACCACAACATACTTGATCAATCGCATACCATCTAATTCTTGCTAGAAACATCCTTGATTATTCTTATTTAAAAGTATTTGGCTGCTATTCATATTCTCACTTTTTTTTTTAGTTTCTTTAAAGAAAGAAAGTGGAAGTCATCTCTTTTAGTCCCGACTGCAATATGACACCTGTTATAAAGGGGAGTAAATAGACTAGACTATCCTCGTCCAGATAAATCGCAGAGAATAACGAGAGTGCCTCTTGGATAGACCTCCTGTATTACCCTTGAGAACGCCACAACACATCCAATCTACGAGCTCATCATACTCGAGATTGATAGCTAGGCATGCTAGTTGACCAAGTCCACCATATTTAAATAATCCGAAAAGGATGGGATCCCGATCCCCAAGAAATTAGAGGACGTTACCCCTATGCATAGCGCCACTTGTGGCACAATATCCTCCCATAACTGGTGAATCTATAGGAATTTAGAGAGCCATCTCTACACGATCGTCAACTATTTAAATTACAAACCTTTCAACCAAAAGGTATGCCAACTTTGGTATTAGTCTTCCTACTTTCTTCAAGCACTCAAATAGTAGTTCACTAACTTGATCTTCGAAAAATCCTTGGCCGGCACCACACGGGTGCCCTTTGACCAACTTTGATCTTCTCTTTCTCTTACCTTGTAGGAGGACACTTATTTGTGGAGATTTCTACCCCTACACTTCATACTCTACACTTATTTTTGTTCAACTTTGAACTTGAGCTTGACGTCCTTTGTCTTTTGATTTATTATTGAACCATCTCATTATACCTTGACGTCTTTTGGGAGTGAAGAGTGCCTTGAGAGCTTCCTTTGAACTTGATAATTGATAGTTGATGTTTTACTTGCTTCTTTTTTATTTGTGTACCTTACTTTACATATTTCACTTAATTTAAACACTTAACACACATTATCTAATGCTTTATTATCATCGAAATTCATTTTCTACGTTTGGATAGAAACCTTGAGGCTAACACTAACTCTTTCGACTCTGTTGTTCAAATGCATATCATGTCTCACTTCATTGACATAGAGATGATGCCTAGTTCTTTTGAGTACTAACTCTTCTAACACACTCTTCTAACACACTCTTCTTTTTCTTTTTTTGAGTACAAAAACGGGGAGGAGGAACTATTTCAAGTGTGTGTGTACGACATGAGATTTGAACTATGACCTACCGTGTGAAGAGAGGAGTTTTAACCACCTCATCTCAATGTATTTCCACAAAAAAAAAAAAAAAAAAACAATCTTCTAGCTCTTAGGACTTTGGTCTGGGTGTGTTCCTATATTTTGCATCTTTCTATTGTTTTCGGTTTCCTATTGTTTTTCACCAAAAATTTAAAAATAAAAGGACAGCCCAATCCATACATCCACCCAAATATAAACTAACCCAATATTGTCGGACTAAGGGCTTTCTGTGGCCCAATCTCTCACCCCGAACCATTTGAAAACTTTGTAGTCACTCGGTATAAGACTCCAGAATTTGGCGGGAACCATTATTTTAATTTTTTTTCTAAAAGCGAGAAAAGAATTTATAACTAATTTAACTGATTCACGGAACATCACAGCCCTAGAAAACATAAAATAGCAATTCCACGAAAAGGGTCATCAATATCAATGGCTTTCAAAAATCAGATCCACGTAGATGAAGAGTTGGGCAAAGCAACGGTGGTTCACGCGCAACCAAGGCGAAAGGGCATCGGGACTCGGGTATGGCTCGTGGTCTCGGAATCTAGTGAATCGCAAGTGGAGGAGTTCGGCAAGCACTCGATCATGCGGTGGACGGGGCTCCCGGCGAGGGATCTTAGGATTCTCGATCCGATGCTATCGTACCCATCTACGATTCTTGGAAGAGAGAGGGCAATTGTCATCAATTTGGAGCACATCAAGGCAATTATCACTGCTAAGGAGGTCTTGATGGTTAATTCCACAAACCCATTGGTCGTTCAATTCGTTGATGATCTGAAGCACCGCATTTCCTCTACTAATGGAGTGCCACAACAGGTGATACACACACACACACACACACATATCGTGATTATGAAGCTAATGATTTGGAGATAATGGTCGTTAGAGTTGTTGTGAATGAAGAGGGGCAGAAAAGGCCGGATAATACATGTACACACATACACATATCTAGTGTTTGAAGTTGCATAGAAATTGGTCAAAGAAAAGTAGGGCACAGTTGCCACGGGAAATGGATCTCTGTGTACGTATATACCCAAAACTACATTATGATGATACATCCCATGTAGTAAGCTACTCTATGAAGCACATATTGACAGTTCAATTTTTCCTTTAAACTAAGTTATTCGATTGGATGATAGAATTGTTTCGAACAAATCCATATATACCTCTTTACTGGAGTTCCCCTCTAGCCTATTAGCAGACAATTCAAGAAGGAAAAATGCCAAGTATTTTGAGAGCATTAAACAGGGTTTAAGTTATGATTGCTGATAATACCCAAGTGGTCTATATTGTAGACTCCATGATTTGAAAATAGGATTTGCCTTTGTTGTACAATGTTAAATTGAATTATCCAATATATTCCTTTGTATGATTAATAAAAAATTACAAAATTAAAAGAAATTGTTCGACCTTTTTGACAAAAGGAAAGGACCATTTTTATTTACGTGGTTTATTATTGTAGAACCACTTTGTGCATTCTTATGATAATTCTGTTATCTATATGAATTCAACGCCATAAAATAAAAAGAAAATCCCCTTGCATACTAAAAGCTGGAGTTTTACATTCTATTTTAGTGATCTTGATCAGCCTGCCTTCACCATAACCATTTCGGAGAGCTATGCCTCTCCCACGTTTTTGAAATGCCACATGGTGACCCATGTTATAAGTAATATTGGTTTAAGAACCTTTGTCTCTAGCAACCTGCATTGAATTGTACATGATTATTGTCTCTCTTGATTTCTGCTTTCTTGTTTCCTTGTTTCAGGACTAGTTTAATGGTATATAGGATTGCCCCGAGTGATTTTTTAGAAAATTACCCTCTATTTTAGAGCATGTAAATTTTTTTTCCCCTGGTAGCTTACTATAGAGCACATGTTTAGGAATAGTTTGGTCAAAATTTATGCTTGTTTATAAAGATTTTGATTTAGTATCCAAAACAGTTTATAAAAAAACAAAAACATGATTTCATTGTCAGCCTCCTTTTCTCTTTGTGTTCATGATGTCAACGTTAATGAACTTACACCTAATGTATATAATGATATGCTTAAGAGTAGAATTTTGAATGGTGATACTATTGATATTGCGGCTTAGTTTTCATCCATAGAGTTTGCTTTTAGATTCCTTGGTGGAATTGTTCACCAATAAACCATTTTGACATTTTATGGATTTTGAATTTGTTCATTGTAAATCATGAGGCATGGGAAATGATATGGCTCTTTTGCTTGCAACTGGACAAGTCCTTTTGTTTAATCTATGCGCAGTTTTAAATATATAATTAAGGTTTCCATGAAATCATATTCTTCAGTTTCTTTTTTTTCTTTTTACTATTATTTGTGACGAGGAAGGGCTTCAATTTCTCTAATGGCTCCATTATAGACTCTGAACTTTTGCCTTTATTTGCATTGCAAAACAATTTGGCCTGTCTAAACTTTTCCATGGAAGTTTTATGTGATGTCCTAGCAAGAAAGAGTTGCTACATGTAATTTTCTAAGATTCTAAGTAATTGAAAGCTGTTGTTTTCTTTTCTGGTTGACATATATAGCAACTTAGTAAGTTAACTACTGTAATAACTTTTTGTTTTTTGTGAAGGCAAATGATTTTGTTGACACATATATGGAGGATGCAGTTGAGGCTACTTGGGGTTCACCTTCACTAAATAGTCATCGTAGGATGTCTCAAAATTTTAATGCTTCCTCAAACATGCCAAATACTGAAAAGAACAGCTCAAGTAGCATGATGGAGGCACCAGTAGCTGCTGGTCCAAAGTTGTTACCTTTTGAGTTTAGAGCACTTGAAGCTTGTCTTGAGTCTGCTTGTAGGTGCCTTGAATCTGAGGTACTTAGTTTACTGTTTTATCAAATTTCTTCTTCCAATTTTCCCCTGGCTGGAATAATTATATTTAAAATTTAGGGCCTTGGAGTAGTCTGTTAACATCTACTTTGTGAATAAGTAACTGGGTATTTGATGGGCTGATATTATGAAGAAATGGATTTTCTCAAATTGAATATTTAATTATCGTGTCTTCAGTAATTATAGTAGTTCTGGATCAATAGATGAAGCAACAGTGACCCAACGTTTGAGTACAGTTGGGAAAAGAAATTAGATGCTTGCTTTTGATACCGTCATAGAAATGAAGTGAATAATTTACTCGAACAGTGGAAATGGGAGTTTAAACTATGGGAGTTTAAACTATAAAGTGGGTTGTATATGAGGATGTTCATCATGTCCAAAAGGAGAACAGACTGACCAACCTTAATTGTAAAAGATAGAGCGTGAGAATTCCCATAGATGATGAGGTTGATAGGAGTGCAAGGTATCTATTTCAGGGAGTTGAGGGTCACAACATGGAGCATTCTGTTTCATTTCCTGCCATTGAAACTACAAATGTTGATGCTTGTAATTTGTAGATTTTGTTGATAAAAGTATATTGGCAAATAGTAATATTGTGCACATAAAGAATTTTGCACTGTTTAAATCCGATTTTATTAATTTGGTCACAACATTATATTTACATCGGCAACCAGAAGAGGAGTTGGCATTTCTGAAAGGTTGCTCAAATCTAACCAACACTGTCAGACAATTTGGTTCTAACAGAACATGGAAAATGGTTGTAATACGATGAAGATTCATATGAATATAGTTTAGTTATGTACTAGTGACTTTGATTATATTATTGCCTTATTGGTAAATTGTTTAGTAAAAATTTAAACCTTAGTTGTTCTGAATTGACTGTGTTACTCTTTATGAGATTGTTTAAACACTCCAGAAGTGGCATACCTCACAATTCAGGTGGCATTTGTGTTGTATCTAAAGCAAACTGTTATCAGTATTTAACCTATAGAAAGATAAGGCAGTTAGGGTTGGCTGAGATTGAGACTTTTGTCTGAGAGAGTAGGGTTTGGGTATTATGTTGAAGAGATCATTTATGTCAATTAATTCATAACTGTTCAACTTATTAGCCTGTTGTAGTATTGAACTTAGAATTTGGAAAGGTTATTTTAGGCTACCATAAGGAGGTTTTTGCTAGTATAGTAGTTTTGATAAGTTATTCTAGTTGTGCCATGGATGTGTTGTCACATACATTAATTAGATGTTATGGACGCACCATAATATTATATGTTATTTTTTGGATGTTTTTATTTGTGATAACGTCATTTATTGTGTACAGCCTCATTCATAGTAGCTAGGCCTTTTGGGTATATAAATCTAGACAACAAAGATTTTTGGTTTGAGAAATAATGGTTTTCTAAAACAAAGAGTACTTGTTTATCTCATTAAATGAAAGGGTTTGGATTAGGACAATGATGACCTGTTTATCTAAGATGTAAGGATTTTAGTATGCGATGATAAGACATCTAGGTGCATTGCATTGATGCAGAAATTGCTCTTGTAATTTCTCAGGTCATTTGATGGAAATATGGCCGCATCTTTGTTCATATGAGGCATGGGTGATATGTGATCATAGCAGAAGTGATAGGGTGAGATTAACAAGCGTCATAGTTGCTAGGATATAAATATTTCGACAGATAAATTACTTTACTTTAATGCCCAACTAATGCAGCAAAAGAGATAAATCAATTGATGCAAGTGGAGTTTTTGAGTCGATGTTTGGCACAAGTTGAATCCTTGACTCATGATGAAGATGACTTTGAGTCTGAGGATACATTTGGCAACCCATTCCATGGGCGAGGTCTTAGTTATGAGCCAACAATATGGGAGGATTTAAGCAAGGTGGTTAAAATCCTGACCTAGACCTACGATTTTACAATCCAAAAATACCAAATCAATCCCAATCCCGATCCCATCAAAATTCCCTAAAGGGTAGAATCCTTATGAAATCCCTATAGGATCACTAGGATCTCGAGTTGATTCCAAATTCTTCCAATTTTATCGATCCTACAATATAGCGATAAAATGCTAGTCTTACATGTGTCTTTGATAACTTACAGTCCTAGAGCATAATATTATAAAAAAATACCAAAGTTTACTCAAATATCCTAAATGAGACAACGTTTTGACTTTTTGAATGAATCTTTTAATTCGCTTTAGACTAGTCAAGTGTTATACTAGTTAACTTAAATCATTTAACTCTTTATTTTTTTTCATAGCTAAGTGGCCCTTTAGGTGAAATCGTTTAACTCTTTATTATGACTAATATGGGTTTGTTATTGTCATTTAGTTGATTAGCTTCTCTCTCTCTCTCTCTCTCTCTCTCTCTCTCTCTCTCTCTCTCTCTCTTTCACACACACAAACTCAATAAGCTTGTTGTGAACCAATTGATCCCTTATACTAATAGATTCTAGTACTATTTGTTTTTTCTCCTAAGTCGTAGGTTATGTTATAGAGCTTTTCATGGACGAGTGACCCAAATAATTTAAATTAAAAAATTTCTTGTTATGTAAATTAAATATTTTAATACATCTTATATTTTAATGTGCTATCTTAATTAAAAGTTATATAAATAAAACATTTGTTATACTAATGTACTTGAAATATTAGGATTAGTGGAACTTTTGTACTCTAAATGTTTATTATAATTTTTTCATATTTTTAATGAGTTTTAACCTCATTCGTTGTGTATTTTTAAAGATCATTATGATGCAACAGTATTAATTGGTATTAGTTTTCTCATTATGACCCTCCCATCTATTCATTGTAGGATCCCGATTTTAACAACTTTGGATTTAAGATGGGAAGCTGATTTCAAAATCAAAACACTAGAGTTTAGTGGCAATCTGTGAGCTGAGGAACTCATTGATTGGTTGGACATAGTGGAACAAATTTTTGACAATAAAGTACCTGATAGAAAGAAGGTGAAGTTGGTGACTATAAATTGAAGGGCAGAGCTTTTGCTAGGTGGGAACAACTAAAGGTAACTTGGGAAAGGAAAGGAAAACCAAAGATCACTGACCAGAAAAAGATGATGAAGCTCAAAGAAAATTTCTTTGTCCTTTAATTCCACATACAATGTTCTAACATCAGCATAATTTGCACTGAGGAAGTAGATCTGGGAATGATTACATGGAAGGATTTTATTAATTGGTATCAGGGAATGATTTATCAGAAAGTGAAGAACAAGTGGTTGCACATTACTTAGATGGCTTATACCAAAGTATTCATGATGTACGTCATCTCCATACATTCTTGTTAGTTTATGAAGCTTATCAACAAATCTTTGGTCATGGAAAAGCAGCAAACAAGATCTGGATCTCGCATTGGAAGTTTTAACAATTAATTTATAGAACTACATAAGGTAAGAAAGCTGTTCAATGTCAAAGACATGATGCTGTTTAGGGAAGTACCCAACCTGGGACCTCACGAAATTCAGTCATAGTGCATGAAAATCATTCAGGTGTCATTGGATCAGTCAATCAAAATTGATACAGTGGTTCTGAATCCAATTGTTTCAAATGTAGATAACCTGTTCAAATGGAGAACATGCTATCTCATCGATGTACTTTGGTGCCTCTTGCATTGCTTACTGGCTTTGTTATAGGTGGAGTTGTTGTTTCTCCAATATCACATCTTGTGCCTTTGCCACTCTAACAACAAAACATTAATTATATTGAGTTTGTTATTGCGAGGCCCAATGAAGTCTCATCAGTTGATGGTTTACTGCTTTTCGTTGGATGGAGATATTGTTTAGTCCTTGTGTATCTTTATATTTCACCTTAATGATTCGTGTCTTTTGGAAAAGCACCACTACCAAGACTCAACGAAGTTGAGTTCTTTTCAACTGAGGAGAAATAATGGAGAAAGCGAAGGCATTGGATGATTGATTTTGGATTGAAAATTAGGACTTATGATTTAATTCTAGTTTTTTTTTTATATTTATTTTGGTAGTTGTTATTTTGGTATTTGGCCTGCCTAAAAATATAGGTTTGATGTACTAGAGTTGCAAATTTTGGTATTTTGACTATTGACTGAATATTGAGTATTACTCTCTCCTCTCTCGTTATCTCTATGCTCTATCTTCTTTCTCTCTCATCTTTCTCTTTCTTTCTGATCCTGCATTACATGGCCTTCCTGAATCTTAGTAAGGTTGTCACTGCATGAACTAAGGTTGATATTACAAAATCTAGTGGCAGAAAAGTTGAAGGCAAATAAATGGTTTGAGAATGCCTTGATCAGGAATGTGAAAATAGTAAGACGGAAGAAGAATGGCCAGTTCAACTATCAAAATAATCGGAAGAAAGAAAAGGAGCCAATATTTTCTGTGCTGGCTAGAATAAGATAAGAATATATATAGTGGTTTAAAAAAGAACTCTTTATTGGATGCCAACTAGCTTTGAGCCCCACACATACAAGGACCTATCATGCCCCCACAATAAAAGCATATAGAGAGTCAGAGACTGGGTTTAAGCACAACCAAGGTGGAGAACTTCCTTGTCATTCTGAAAGTGATGAGGGAGAAAGACCATATGGGTAGAAAAAGTGGCACTTGGGCCAGTGACATCACTTACAGGGGATCAGATCAAAGTAGGCCAATAATCAACCTATCTCTCATTGAAGAGGGCATGCACGAAGCTGGCCTAGAAGGCCTACTCTGTTGTTACATATCCAAGATAGCAGACAACAATTACCATGATATGCAAAGATTGAACAAGGATGGTGAAGCCACCCACCTCAACTAGGTGTGAATAGCGCATGATGAAGCATCCAGAGTTCCCACGAGTTATTACTTCCCTCGGATGACTAAGACTCCAAAGAGAAGGTAGCAGAGGATACAAGCTGCTGTTAGAAGAATGGACACTGAGTTCACTGCAAATAGGAGTTGGTGACAAGCGAAAAGACAAGACGTATGATGATTTAAATAGAAGAGACAAGGGTTAGTTATTGCTAGAGCCTTCACTAGCACCTCTCCCCTAGGGATGCCACCAATTTTAAAGATGCTTGCTAGATGTGTGCCATGTATCAAAACAAGCCTTTAAAAAAATTCATTAATACTTTTGAAAATTTAGACGCCTCATCAATATCACCTAAAGGACCTGATGAGTCATTTGAGAGGACAATGTTTATCCCTGAAAACACTAGCCCTGCAGCTTTCTGCATGGCATTTCTAGGATGAGCTATCTGGAAGGCCAGTACCTCTCAAAAGGCACATCAGCATAGAATTTGATCAATGTTAGTGTGAAGAATGAGTTGGTTGACTAGTTCTCTATGAAATTGATCAATGAGATCAGTATGATTGCCACTTAGTAGAGCTCATTAAAAGGCTTAAGTATGGCCAAAAGCAAAGGCATAAGTATGGCTTGGGTATGACCAGAGCTAGAAGTAAGGTCACTGTTAGCAAAGTATATTTGCCACATCAAAGCAGTCAATCAAATGATATATTACGCAATCTAAACTTCTAATGCTACCAAGCCTGACCTATATGCCAGCCTCACTCTATAGTCTGGCTAGTATTGCTACAGTTAGAAGAGTTTTTAGGAGTCTTCTTCCAGTAACTAAAAATAGCAACTAATTCCCTGCAACTAATCTCCTTACTTTGTTTTCTTTCCCCAGGAGCATCAACAACATTACTTCAGTTTGTTTTATGTCTTTTACTTTAGTTCCAATCCCTTTGTCAGAAAGAGTGCTCCATGAAAGAAATAGGATTTTAAGGATGCTTAGAAGGTCGAATGATGGAGGATCCTTTGTGAGAATTGATAAGCCAATCGAGGGGAGAAGATTCAACATTTATGTACCAGAGTTAAGGGAGGTGGGTGGAAGGGGGCTGCAAAAGCTCTCTGAAGGAATTGGTTCTATCTTTGGAGGTTAAGGGACCAATCACTCAACAATCCTTCAGAGAAGCAGCCTAAAGAAAGACATGGCCAGAGGGGAAGTCGAAGGTGGTTTTGGGTGACAGAGGCATTTGGAGTGATGTGGTGGTTGACTATCTATCATGCAAGGAGTGGGTGGATTACTGCAATAGGTGTTTAATAGGAAGATTAGGTGTGTGTGTTGGGGGGGGGGGGGGGAGGGAGAAAATAGAAAGAGAAAGGGTTTTGAGATGGGTGGATAAATATTGGAAGGTACCGATTGGGGTTCGAGTGTTGTACAAAATGCATGACGACTAGTATTTGTTCAATTTTCGTCCTTGGAGGAAGCAACTTGGGGGTTGGAAAATAAGAGAGTGGGTCATGGAGATAGGTGGATGGTAGCTGGTTGTTGCTCGAAAAAGGGTTGTAGAGTGAGGACATCTGGCTTCGCCTAATCGGGCTTCCTCCTTTCGTGGAGCTTGGAGGTGTTCGAAGTGTTAAGGAAATTCTTGTGGCCTCTTCATCATGATTGATGTGGACATAGAGAGGAGGAAACATTTCAAATGGGCGCATATGTTGGTGAAGAAGATGACTAAGGAGATTTCGACAATCGTTAGACTGGAGGTTGGCCCATGGAGATATGAAATTCGAGTTTGGGCTAAGAGGGGGCCTCATTTTTCGGTTATGGGTGAAGAAAGGAGTAGAAGGATGGTTGCTAGTGATGGGGAATGAGGAGTTGCCACGGGAAAATGTGATTACGTGCAACAACCGCGTGAAGGAGGGTTCGTGAGAGGTGATAAGGTTCAATCCAGGGAGCCAATGGCGGATCCACACGTGGCCAAATTGTTAGAAGAAAACAGGATTCAAATTTTCAAATGAAGGGTGCACTGGCATGGGCCATCAAATGGACTGGGAAGTTGCTAAGAGAAATGGGATTTTTAAACGACGGGCCCAAGTTGATGCAAGACAAGGGGCTTAACCTAGTCGTGCAGTTTGGGCTAGGCGTCATAAGAATCACAAAGCCTAGCTTGATGCGCAAAATAGGTACTAGGTGCTAGGACAAGATATGTCACGCCCCTAACCCGCAGGGCCGGACTAAAGGGTCATTGAACCCCGATAAGGTGGGTAATGGAACTAGCCATCCTGGTCAAGTACATAAAATACATGCCATATTTTATTTTTTATTTTTGAATTGATTTCCTTTACTTGGTTTCGGTTCGGTTCCTTGATTAGACTTGTTCAAGTCCCGTAACGAGATTAAATGAAATTGATTTCTATCAAAGTAGCTATACCAATCATATAACAATAGTATACAATATGGTGGTGTTCAGAGTTGACTTTACAGTCCAATATACATACATCCCATATATATGAATATCCGAGAAGGATGCATGCACCCTTAATAAATATAAATGAAGAAATACATGAATGTAACTAAGTACTACAGAGACTTCAGTCTATCTTATATTGCTCCTGCAACTATCTTCCATCAAATCAATACTTGCCATTCCCATGAACAGCAGGGGTGAGCCATAACGCTAAGTAAGGTTTCCCAAAACATACAAGCAAGCAGAGTGCAAAAACTAATGCAAGTCCGAAGAGGATACACCCTAAAATCCCGTATGCATCACAAGCACGCTCTATCAACATATCCCAAGCACAAGCATAAGTATAAGCATCAAGAAGGTATAACACCACTATATGTGGTTTCACAATAATGGTCAAGGAGTTGATATATGGAGGTCGGACTCATGACATAAGTAAAAACATATAATTTCATGAAACACTTCCATTTCCTATTTTAAGTCACAAAAACAATATATACATTCAATGACAATAGATATATAACACAAATTGGCAACACCACCAACATAGTCATCAACTAGATAATCAACAAGGTGTGATCATCACACAGTCCCAATAAATATTGACTACAACCGTGATATACAAGTCAACCATCATCTATTGCATTCATCCAAATAACCAATGCAAGCACTCAGTCCCTAATGCACAAACTCTTTCATGAATGCAGTATGATATGCTTATGATTTAATGATATGCTTTAACAGACGCACAGGGCCCTCAAAGCACCTGTATTTTGCCCTTTCATGAGTTGCTAACTCATAGGTCTAAGGAACCTCTTGCGTAGGGTTATGGTTGCAGCCAAAGGGAGTCTCCATCCCCAAAATGGAACGGGGCTCACATCCTCTCAATATCACCTAAATCTGTATCATCAGATCCACACAAATCTCACAATGCTTTGGTATGATCAAAATCCTCAATTCCACATAAATCTCGTACACTCTAGTATGCTTAATATCATCATATTCATTCAAATCTCACACCACTCTAGTACACTCAATATCATCGTATCCACTCAAACCTCACATCACTCAGGTATGCTTCAAAGTGTGAATAATAGCAAACATCAAAGTTCACAACAATTGTCAATAAGTGTAATATAGGAAATTCGATTCACAAGTAATCACAGAAACAACAGTGTTCATATATGTATCTATGGTAGAAATGTAAATAACATTAAGTATCAGCATGGTAATTATATTCACAGTTACAATATCGGGCAAAGGTCAAGCATTAGGACAACAATGATAATAATCGTATCATGATAACTAATAAATGACCGAATGTCCAACAATAATAATAATCACATCTCATTAATCAAATGACAGATATACAATGCCAACAAGTCAAGACATCCCTCTAGTCCTAACCATCGCCCCACTACTAGGAGATACTACATATGTCTTTCATAATGTGTTTCAAATACCTTACACACTCACAGTTCCATCCCTAGGACCACCCTGGCCCATAGCACTAAGGTATCGTATCAAGTCTTACGGTTCTCTATGGCCAATTTTTCATTAGCCTACACCTTGGGTACCCGTTTGCCCAAACGGTTATCAAAAACGTGTCCCCGGGCTTCAAAAACCCTAAGGAAGCCCTATCGTATTGTTTCTAAGTCATTTGATTGTCTTTTAAACCCATAAGGGCATTTTCGTAATTTACTAGACAAGATACGCATCTACCGAGACGCCGTCTCTCGAAACCGACCTTAGAATTGGATTTAGAAGGCCCAACAATCCTAAAGATGTCTTCGTTATATTTTATTAACACTTCCAGGTATATGTTCCATGCCTAGGGGCATTTTAGTAATTTCATATTTTTATATGGGACCATCCCGAGATCCGTTTCATTATTCTAATATCATATTTGAGTTCCTAGCATCTGAAAACGTTGGAAACACCTCTTCCAGATCTTAATTCGGCTTTCAATTACTTAATATATGTTTGGGGGTATAATTATCATTTTCTCACTTTATGTGGGATTACACTTCTTAATTTTGCATTATGGGTATTTTCATAATTTTTCATGTTCATGTGGGACCACCCCAGGTCCCCGAATGTCCAAACCGACTCTGCTATTGAGTCCGGAATGCCCAAAAACCTTAAGAAAGCCCCCTTTTTCATTTTATTTGCATTTGAATTTAAATATATATTAGGAAGGGCATTTTCATAATTTTTAACCTAGAACTAGTTAACTGTTGAACCAATTCTCTCCTAGAACCGGTTCAAAATTGAACCAGAACCATTAGAACCAGTTCTCCCTTGTCCGCACAACTTAACAAGCCACCCATGCCCAATACCAAGGTCCAGCCCACGACCCAGACCCGTGACCTGATTCATGAGCCAGTCGACCGACTAGGCCAACGTTTGACTGTTGACTGGTCAACACCAGAATAAACTGTCGCCGGTAATGTCTCCGGTTGTCTTCTTCTGCCAACTCACAAGAAAATTGCGATTTTCATTTTTTTTCTCAAGTGTTTTCTATTAGATTTTTAACCCGTTTTCAATTCTAAACTTTTTCTAAACATTCAATCCATTTCGACCAAGTTTTGTGGATTTAAAGCCAAGAACACGAATTTCCCGTTGGAACCCGTTTTGCCGGCGAGGTCTACAACCTCTATTTTTCCCTCCTTTCCACCATTGGTTTCCATTGTTTTTTTTTTCATTTATTTTCTAGAACTCCTAGGAATTCAAGTCACTGCCCAAAATGCTTCGAAGGTTATGGTTTTCTCAATCAACCATGGCTGCCCAAATTTCAGTCCGTTCGTTTGCTAGGTCTATCTGGCCGTCCGGTGACACTGACCGGTCGTTCGCCCACGACATTCAGTTTACTCCAGCCTCTGTAGTGGTCTAATTCTCGTCCTCACAAGCCCAGTAACATATACACATATATATGTATGTAGACATGTATATATATATATGTATATGTATAATCACACACACACACACACACATATATATATCAACACACTCAGAATTTCAATCTCAACTATATAGAAGGTTCAGAAGGTCCCTACCTCAAGCTTACTGCTTAGAGAGAGAAAATTCAGAGAAGAGAGAGAAAGCTTGAAGAGGCCATCAATGGCTGCCGAGCTCTGGTTCCAGGCCTGTCCTCCCTCTTTTCTTCTTCTTTCCCTCATTTTCCTTCTCTTCTTTACCTCTTTTTCCTTCCTTCCTCTTCTTCTTTTCTTCCATTGTTCTCGGCTGTTCACTGTGTGTAACACACACACAAACACACAGTCACACATGCTGTATAACACACACGCACGCACTCTTCTATACACTCACACTCATAGCACTCTCAACCCCCCACTTCCCATGGCTGTTCTCAGCCTATACAAACACACATATATCACACGCCTATACATAAAACACACACCATGTGTGTGTGCCCGAAGAGAGAGAGAGAGGGGGAGAGTTCTTCAAAAATATCAAAGGAGAGAGAGAGAGAGTGTGTATTAGCTGAAATGGGAGAGAAGAGGAGGAGAGAGAAAATGACTAGTCCCATCATGACACATCAAGTGTCAATTTTGTTCCCGTAAGATGCACCATCACGCACACTAGCACACCCTTCGCCACCATACTTTTGACATGTTTCTCCTTTCTAGAATCTCTAGTTAGCCTCTCATGGAAGCCTTTCATAATTCTCAAAGTGCCACGTGGCTAGTTGGTCAACTGTGAGCGCACACGTGTCTGAATTGAAATTGTCTCCAAATCGCACCAAACTTAGTACGCTAGCTAATTTCGATGCTCTGATTACAAATATGCAGTCCGTTTTCCCAAATTTCATTATTTGGATTTTCTCATCTATTTGCGTCCCGTAGCTGACTGTATAGCCTCGAGGCTCACACCAGTCTTGAATAAATTACCAAAATTCATTTTTAGTTTCACTGTGTCATTTTGATGACTTCTCGTCTCACAGTCCATGTGTCACATCTTCTGTAAATCCTTAGTCTGGCCTCGGTCTATGTTGGCAATTATCAAATTGCCCTTTGATGATTTCTAGGTCCTTACAAGATGGACCTATGTTTCAAAATGACAATGTGGGCCAAGAGGGTGATGAAGTGCAACCTCCAAAGCGTCCGGGTACAGGCCCAAACGGTGCCGCTGGGATTGCTGGGGAAAATGATATTGGACGAGTGGGTATAGAAAAGGGGAATTCTCCAGTTCTAGAGACGAAGGAAGGGGAGAGAAGAAAGGGGGAGCTGTGGCAAAACTAAACAGAGGAAAAAGTTCAGGAAGAATTGTCGGGGGGTGTTTGCGGCCACTCAGATCAAGAGGGCGACAAATCAAACAGAGGAATGACGGTTTTGGAAGCCGATGATGAGGTTGTGAGCAATGACGATCAATCTAAAGTGAATCTAAATTTGAGTTATTAATATCTGCCTGACTACTTGCTGCAGTATTTTCTTTTGCGTCTAATTTCAATAAGTTGTCTGAATTACTGGATTATCTTCAGATCCTCTCAAGCTAAACTTTTTTTTTCATTTTTTGTTTATAATATATTACTTCTGCATTTGGTTAACCTCATCACTTTATATGTAATTCCCTAAAACTTAATGCAGTATTTTTTACCACCTGTATCAGACTCAAACACTGGAGCAGGAAGCATATCCAGCATTGGATGAACTGACTTCTAAAATCAGCACACTTAATCTTGAGCGTGTCAGACAGATAAAGAGTCGCTTAGTTGCAATGTCTGGTCGTGTACAGAAGGTAAACAACAACATGCTGTTTGAAGGCTGCCTCCCCAGAGAGTTATAATAAATTAATAATATGAATAAGCGTTCCATTGCAGAAAAGTTTGTTTTGATTTTAAATTTTCAACTATAAGGAATGGGAACGTTTCATAAAATGCTTCCTCTCCATGGAAACATGATGGACTTATGAAGTCTACTTCATGTCCTAAGCTGTTTCTCTTTGCAATTTCAGTTAATTATTATCTAAAGAGAACTTTAATGATAGGTCTGTTCTTTTCCATTTCAATCTTTTCCAGGTGTTCAAAAATCGAATATGTATCTACTGAGATTAATAATTTCTTATACGTAAAAAGTTTGATAAATGTGAAGTTTCTGGTTGTTGAATCTTCTCATATAAATGAATAACCAGCTTCATGGTTTGTGGATGAAGAAATATATTAGTTATTTCTTTGGCCACAATGTAGAGGTTAGTTTAATTTGATTAAAAATGCTTTCTTCAGGATTAATGAATAAATAAATTGACAAGGTCTGCATTCAAGGTCTTTTTTTTTTTTCCCTCTAAACTGGGGTGTGCTAAACTTCGTTTACTTGCAATCATGGATTTTCTGCATAGAGATTGCACACCATTTGGTTACCTTGTAGTGGAAGAAAGTATTTGTGACCACTATTAGCTAAAATTATGTAGCCATGTTCTACTATCTATTGGCATGGGTCTGGGAAATTGTAAATTTTGGAATACCCCCAAATATGAAACAGCCCTAACATATTTATACCCTCTCGACAAGAATATTGACTATATGCAGAAATAATGAGTTAATATAATAGATGATAGTTTTTATCCATGTACGTCCCTAATGAAGGATAAGGCTGCTCTTGGAGTCAAAATCAGTCTGATTATGAAACTCTATTCTTTTCTGAACATTATGTTCACCACAAGATCTAGCTCTTGTTTCCTCTCATAGTTTTCTTTATATTCTTTGGGCAGTCACTCCAAAATCTGTCTTGTGGCGGCAAATTCTGAGCAAGGTCCTTTACTCCACTATTTTCTGCAGAAGATCTCCTAATTACTTGTTTCTCCGTTCTGCTTTATGACCAAACACAACACTTTTTAATTTACGAGTTTTATAGTCAATGACTTTGAGCTTCAAATTGGTGGTATCATTTTCATCTTTTAAACTTGCATATTGAACTTTATTTCTAAATGATGATTCTTCAAGGACAATAACACGAGTCTTCGTCTCTGATAAGATATATTTTATATTGCAACACAAGGAAAAATGCAACTCACATATAGGCTCATTTAAACCTTCAAGAAGTATTAAAAGCACGTTCCCTCCTCCCTCAGAAAGGTGTAGTGGCTTTGAAAATCACTGCCTATCCAAAATTACTATAACTGACTTGTTAATTTATCACAACTCTAAAGATGACAGACCTAAATAGTAACTTCTGTAACCTGTTTGCAGTGTAATCCCATTCCATCCTTCACTATCACAATCCATACTTTCAATTGAAGCAGATCTCTTGTTCCTTGCATTATTGGTGTTGGTCTCAGCTTTCTGTTTCTTCCCTTTAGCAGGCATCTAGGTGATTCCTCTGGGCTTCCTGTTTAATTCTCTGGCAATAGAAAAGCTTTATCTTCTTTTAGTGGATAATTAGAAAGGTGATCCAATATTTGTAGCGATGACCCACAATTTTATTGACAAATTGGGATTCTTTAGCTAGACGATGCACTTCTATTATCATCCTTTTGGTGAATTGTTTTTAAGATAATATTAATACTCATGACATGTTTAAAAACAACTTTTATGTCATTTATATTGTCCACCTCTTAAAATCAGAAAATTATGGCAGCTAGAAATTCCTATGAAAGAATTTAGTTAAATGTTCATGTTAGAAGGAAACTGACTACTACCAGCAGACTAATGTGGTAAATAGAGAAAACCACAAAGATGTAACATAGGTAATATTGCAATTATAGGTAAAAGCACAAACATATAGCAACCAGAATTTTGATGGCTACATTTGTCTATACACACCTCTTGTTTTTATTTTTTATTTTTAATTTTTGTATTGGTTCTCTTCTTCTTCTTAAGCATTGTTGAGGTATCTTGTGAATTTTGGATTTTCTTCTTAATCGTTGTTGAGGTATCTTGTGGATATTGGATCTGTTATTTCAGAATACTTATTATTTCATTTTCTTTTCTCTTTTAGGTGAGAAATGAACTTGAGCATCTGTTAGATGACGACAATGATATGGCTGAGATGTATTTAACTGAAAAGCTCAGTGGTCACTTAATGGAACAAACATCACTGAGAGAGGAATTAAACAGTGAAGCACTTGAAGTAGATGAGGAAAGGTGCTTACCGATGCAATAAATTTAAATTTCTTGGAATAAGCAATATCTTTTGCAGTTAATGCATTTAGAGTGCAGTGAATTTTGGGTTATTTAATGCAAAAGATTGATTCATTTAGTTTGTCAACAGCTAAATACTTCTTGCTAATGTCAGGGTAACCACGGGTATGATTTTCAAATGTTAATTTCTCATCAGCTAGACACTGGTGGTTTTTTTTTTGGCATTTCTTTTTCATTTTATCCTTGGGAGAAAAGGCACTAAGCTTAAGGGTGGGTGTTTGGCCAGACCCTGCCAATATATTCAAACGTAAAACAATGACTACAATTTTTATTTTTTTTTTAGGTAATTAACTACAAATTATTAAGTGAAGACATTTTGAATTGACCAAACCTGAACCCAGCTCTTGAATCTTGAACATTCCATATAAGGAACACAATAGTAGAAACAAAAATAATTGATATGTTGTCGAGGCTTAAATTTCAAATTTTAAGGCCTATGCTTCTCTAGCACATAGAGAAGCCCGAAACTCTTTCATCATATTTTCCTCATGTACATAAACTCTCTTCCTAATCTCATTCAGAGTTATATTCCAATTTTTTTCCTTAACTAATGGAAAAAAAATCCGTCTTTAGAGTTTAAAGATAGAACAAAAAATAGAGATTATATTAGCTAAATGAAATGTGCTCTTAGGTCTCAACTTAACACTGCACATGGTACTAGCTACTGCTCATGACTTGGATGTGTCATTTAAATAAACACATTCTTGGAAATGCAACCAAAATTTATCTTTTACACATGA
This sequence comes from Nyssa sinensis, assembly GCA_008638375.1. Taxonomy (NCBI): domain Eukaryota; kingdom Viridiplantae; phylum Streptophyta; class Magnoliopsida; order Cornales; family Nyssaceae; genus Nyssa; species Nyssa sinensis. The sequence continues at coordinate 24,812,604 of CM018043.1, forward strand.
CTAGAAATATAATGAGCACAACAAGAATTACATGTTCTTTAATTTACAGTCATATCTTTTTGCAGTAATGTTTAGTTAGTCACTAATTATTATTTTTTTCTTTATGATTCATCACATCCAGGGCTGAAGAATCTAAGTCTGAACACAACTCTTTGATTTCCACTAGTTTTAAGCCCAATATTGAGGAGTTGGAGATGCTATTAGAAGCCTATTTTGCACAGATAGATGGCATCTCACAAAAACTATTTCATGTATGTTTCTTTTCTTTCTCTCTTTTTAGAAGTAATTTCATGTTGGCAATGCAGCATTGCAGCTTTTTTTTTTTTCAATTGTTTTTTACTGAGTATGGGTACAACTGACAATTTTAATTCACTTGATGACATTATTGGTTATGGCCTTTAGATATTGTAAGTTATACGAATTTAACCACATAATGTAAATGCAATAGAAACACTCTTACTGTAAGGTACCATTGATGAAAAATGATAGCTAGTATTGTGCATAGAAATTTTTTACATAAACATGTAAAATCATTGATTTAAGTGTGTCCTATTTATGTTGCACTCTTGATTTGCTATAGTCATGTCTTAAAATTTTTTTGAATAGAAAACTGAGAAAAGAAATACGGAAGATTTTTTTTAGATCAATAGCCTTAGATGCAGGAGAGCTATTGGACGATCCATCTACTTACAGGAGATTTGTTGGGCGCCTTTTCTACTTGACTAATTATATCCTAGACATTGTTTACACTTAGGACATAGGGGGGAGTCACGCATTCCCTTTTGGGTAGGTCAATCTCGCTCGCTCTTGTCAATAAGTATATCAGGTTAGTTGGGCATGTGAACCTAAACTGAACGAACCTGCTTATGCTAGAGTTTGGTTCAGCCCATTTTCTGAATTGGATGTCGCTAGAAATCCATTTCCTGGTTCACATTTGAGCTTGTTAGTGCTCCCTTATAGACTATATGGAAAAACCTGGCATGGTAGGGTGATTATGTATTTATATGGGATAGTTATCACCAAAACTTTAGTATCAGCTTCTTTTTATGAAGTTATTAATAATAGAAAGAGTACCAAATTGAAAAGATTTTTCACAATTAAGAGGTGCATATTGGGGAATACAATCTTATTAATGTGGCTTAAATTCTTTCATGCAAATCTATTAAATTCTATCAACAACTTGCAATGTTGAGTTTACTGCTCCCAACATATTGCATTAATGGAACCAACAATGGGTAATGACTTCTTTTTTTCCCTTCCAATTTTACAACTTCAGATACTTCTAATTTTTAACAACTGTTTTCTTTATTATTTTTTTCAAAGTTTTCTTGTACCTCACTGTGCTTGCATGAAAATATTTGACTTGTTATTTGCTAAGATGAACGAGTACGTGGATGACACGGAGGACTGTATTAATATCACGCTGGATGACAAACAAAATCAGCTGCTACAAATGGGAGTGATGCTCAGCACAGCAAATATGATAATCAACGCAGGTATAGTGGTTGTGGGCCTGTTCGGAATGAACATTGGTATTTCCCTCTTTGATGGTCAACCTGTACAGTTCTGGGAAACCACATTTGGTACAGTAGGAGGTTGTGTGGCCTTATATTTGTTTGCTGTTGGGTGGGGCAGGAAAAAGAGTCTATTATAGAAAAGCCCTTTTGATTGGTTTAGACGAGTCATTTTCAAAATTAGTGTAGCAGGAGCTGACTCAATCCATAAACTTGTAACTGGATTTTGTTGATATGAAATAATTTCTGCTATTGAGATCGAGGACAGGAAAGTAGCCTTTCTTTTGCTACTTGATATTGTTGAAGTTGAGTTTCTATCCTTCTATGATAAGGCCATTTTTTGAGGAGTCATTTGCTTTCCATAAAGCTTGAGGTTCTGTCTCTAATTTGATGGAATAACTAGGTGATTGAACATAATGATATTTGTGATTTATGCTTTAGTTTATTCATGTCATCTTTCATCTGCATTGATAATTAGGAACAAATAAGTAAATGCATGCATCACTGAGACCAGTGGTGTAACATTGAAGTCACGCCATCTTCTGGAGGTTTTTTTTTTTAATTACTATTAAGCATCTTTTTGAACCATTATGAGATCAGATTCTTCACAATCCGTGTTTCACAGACAAAACCATCATCTGAACGATTAACTTTGTACTTGTTCAAGAATACTAGTGGCTTTCCCACATCCTTCGCATAGCCAGATTTTAGACATAAGCTTTGCTTTGCTCGAAATTGAACTCTCTTTCTTCCCCAATTCTTCAAATTTAAAACAAGTTTGTTCATTATTAGATGTGATCGTGTCTCCTTGTGTCTTGCTTTTCCAATTTCCCTTTGTACCCAATTTCCCTCGGCAGTTGCCGGACAACAGAGTCATGTTAGGACAGATCAAAAGAACAGGAACCAGTATTTGATGGTGGGTGCCAATTAATACCAGAGTCTCTCTTTCTCTACAAAAATTTTGTTTATGCTAGGGAGCTTGCTATTTAAGTTGAAAGTGAAACACAATTGTTTTTTTCTTGATAGCAAGTTATTGCTGCCCCAAGTGAAAATTCATGCTTATGTATTTGTCCCAGGCTAATCAACTTAGGGAGACCTATCATTATAGGCTAATCAACTTAGGGAGACCTATCATTATACTCTCGATGATGACCCTTGATTCAAAAATTGAGTGATGGAATTGGATGTTTTAAATGGTTTGTTCTTCGCAGTCATTCTAAATTGGACACACGGTTAAGAATGTAGGCAACAACCATCATTGCATGATGCATCTCCTTAAAAACTGATCGGCAGAATAGCTTGAGCCTCCAGTTCTACTTTTGAAAAATCTGACTCTTTCATGATGGCTGAATTTAATCTTAACCATAATTTAAAGAGTAGGCCCATGGCCAACTCCTTTTTACTATCATTTTTTGGGTACAAATACATGGTTAAAAGCTCAAGATATACAGAGGCATTGTTGGCGACAACGTGAAAGAGTTTAGTTCTCTACTGTGGGACATCAAGAACATGGACATGGCGGAGGAATATAAGTTATTTTAACCTTTTGTCTAGACTACAGGCCTAGGCGTAGGCAAAATCATTGCGAAAGCAGGGTGTGCGAGACCACATCATCAAATCTCAAACACAGGCATAAGCATAAGTATCAAAAGAGCATCGCACCACTACATGTGGTTTGACAATAATAGCCAGGTAGTCAATATATGAAGGGTCAGACACATGACATAAATATAAACATGTAATCTCTCACGAAGCACCTCTATTTCCTATTTTATTGCCATAAGAACAATGTATATTAATATATAACTAATCACAAGATATAAGTGTAAGCTTACCAAACCCACGAAACTCCTCAATTTCTTGTTTAAAGTCACAAGGACAATATATCCAAGAACAATGTATATACAAAGCAGATTAGCAATACAACTAACATGGTCATCAATAATATAAATCAGCAAGGTGTGATCACCACACAGTCCTAGTATATACTGAACACAAGCCATAACACAACGAGTCAATCATCATCCATTGCCTTCATCCAAATAGCCAATGCAAGCACTCAATGCTTATGTGCAAACATTTTCATGAATACAATATGGCATGTTTGTGATTTCATGATGTCTTAAACACACATACAAGGCCCTCGAAGCGCCTGTATCCTACCTTTTCATGAGTTGCTAAATCATAGGCCTGGGAAACCTCTCGCGCGGGGTTATGGTCCGTAACCAAAGAGAGACACCATCCCCATCTCAATAATAATCGAGGCTCACATTCTCTCACTATCACATAATTCCACATCATCAAATCCACACAAATCTCACACCGCTCCAGTATGATCAAAATTCTCAATTCCATATAATATTGTACCACTTTGGTACGCTCAGTAGCCTCATATCCATTCAAGTTTGTATCGCTATATTATGATCAATGTCATAATATCCACTTAAATCTCACACCACTCAGGCAGGCTCAATATCATTATATCTACTCAAATCTCACTCACACCACTTAGGTATACTTAATAGTATAAATAACAGGGAACATCAAGTTTACAACTATAGCTAAGGAATGGAATACTGGACATTCAATTCACAAGTAATCACGTAAGCCACAGTGATCATATACATGTATATATAGCAGAACTGTAACCAATAATAAGCATCATGTTCATAGAATAATACCAAATAAGAGTTTAACATCATCATAGTCATAACAACAATAATAGAAGGCTGATAGATAAATGACAAGACATCTAATAATAATGTCAAACATATCTGTCAATAGGCTAGGACTTCACTCTAGTCTCAATCATTGTCATACTACAAGGAGACACTATATGTGTCATTCATAATGTGTCTTAAATACCTTACACACTCGTTGTTCCATCCCCGGGACTACCCTGGTCCTTAATATGTAGGTATCTTGTTAAGCCTTAAGGTTCTCTATGACTAATTTCACATTAGACTACATATCGGTTATCCTTTTACCCAACCGAATATCAAAAACATGTTCCTAGGCCTCAAAAACCCTAAAAAGGCCTTATTGTATAGTTTCTAAGTCATTTGATTGTCCTTTAAACCCATAAGGGCATTTTCGTAATTTATCGAAAAAATTACGCTTCCATTGAGATGCCATCTCTCAAAACCTGGCCTTGGAATCGAATTCAGAAGGTCCACAGTCCTACAGATGTCATCTTTATATTTTATTAATGCTTCTAGGTATCTGTTCCATGTCTAGGGGTATAATTGTCATTTTTTTACTTTACGTGGAACCATTTTTGGGTCCCAATTTGATCATATATTTGGATCCCGGGCATCCAACAACTTTAGAATGGTCCCTTTCTAAATTTTAATTAGCCTTTAAGTTGCTTAAACTATTATTAGAGGTATTTTGTAATTTTTTATATTCATGTGGGACCACCCCGGGTCCTCGAATGTCCAAACCAACTTTTTCATTGAGTCTGGAATGCCTAAAAACTTTAAGAATAACCCTTCTTTTATTTTAATTGCATTTAAATTCCAATATTTTAAAAGAAGGATATTTTCGTAATTTTTTGCCCAAAACTGCACTGTTGAACTAGTTCTCTCCCAGAACCCCAAGAACCAGTTTTTCTTTAACCGTGTAACCAAACAGGCCCTTAGGCTAGTGACCCAATTGACCAACCCGAAGACCCATTGACCAGACCCGGTTGACCTTAACCCGACCCGAGTTTGACCTTTGACAAGACCCGATTGACCGTTGATCGAGTCAACCCACCATAACAGTGCCTCCTTTTTTGACAACAGTGCTAGAAATAGTGATTTTTTTGGCGATTTCTTTACGGCTTCTGGATTGTTTTTGATCCAAGGTTCCATTTATCAATTTATCTCTTCATTTAGCTCAAGGATTAGAGTTTTAGAAGCCTAAACATAGTCGACTCCGGCGAAGCCCGACTTTCCGGCGAAGTGATTTTTCTTCACATTTATTGGCTGATTCGATCCCAATTTTGTCCCAAAGTGTTTATGGCATGTCTGTGGTTTCATATCCACTATTTTATAGTTTAAATACGCATGAATCACTCTCGGTGGTGACTTCTCTAAATTTTCGGCCACCTATAAACCCACTGTTTTCCTCAGTTTGCTTCCTCTATTTCTTTCCTATACCATTGGCTCATCATGCCAAGTAACCCAAATATAGATTACCATCCTTCAGCCATCCAAAAATAGAAAATAAAAAGGAACCCAATTGGGTTCTCTCTCACTACATAAGGGTTATACACACACACATTTATAGATACAAACGTACTTATAAGCATGTAACAACCTCTAATAATCCACAACAAAAGTCCATATGTCATGCCCAGAATTCCCACAAACTCATAGAGTGAGTGAAATGAAATAAGAAAAGTAAATGAAAGGTCGTAAGGTGGATTTAATTACTCATTCATTCATTTTCCCATATTTTCTCCAAAATTAGATGTGAAGATTTATTAACTAGACCCACCCAAAATGAGTCCCAGTGGTAACAAAATATTTCCCCCAACTAATGGTCAAGGTAGTCCAAAGATTGTCTCTAAAAGAGTCCCAAGTCATCCCTAAAAATGCCTTGGAATAATGGCCCAATGGGCCCCAAGATGCCCTAAGGCATGGTCCAAGAATGGGTTAAGAAGTCCACCAAAAATTGTCTGAGGAAGGGGGCTAAACATGGCCCATGAAAGTGACCAAACATGACCCAAAAAAGTTACCAAAACTAGCCCAAAAAGGTGGCCAAACATGGCCCAATATGGTGCCAAGCATAGTCTAAAAAGGTGCCCAAACGTGGCTCAAAAGGTGGCCAAAGAACAGGTGTCAGGGAGTTGTCAAGCTGGCCAAGGCATGGCTGGGCACGCGCAGGCAAGCGGGTGGCCAAGCGCAGTGTGCTCACGGGGCGCAACGCGCGCGCGCAAGGGTGAGTGTGGGGGGCTAGCTGTGGCCTGGGCTATTTCTGTATTGTTTTACTGTACCGACTGCAAGCTAATTTTCCTGTTTCTGCATTTTTACTGTTCATGGCTGCGAGCAAATTTATCTGTTTTCAATATTTTTTCCCAAGTTTTTCAAGCCACTTTTCTCCCATTTTTAGCCAATTTCCCCAAGGTTTCTAACCCTCCATTTTGAGCACTTTTCTCACCTAATTAAAAGGTGTTTTACACACTTAAGCAATTCTTTAATTTTTCTAAAATTTTGATATAACTTCCTTTGTTTTCTAAGTCTTTTTTCCTACCTAATATACATGATACATTTTACAATTACGGGTTTGCACATTCCATCCTTACTCGATGGCCATAATCTTATTGAATTTAAATATACATCATTTAAATATATACAATTCATCATACCTACACATATGCTTGAACTTTAAAGGTCACATCATCAGATTCATTACAACATATAAGGTATTTTCCATTCTTTTCATAATACACAATTTTTTCTATAATACCATTTCATATGGTTTAGGGCTTATGCCCTTGTACAACATCAAAATATGCCCCAAGAGCCAAAAATCCTCCGTGATCCATGTCTCCTCTGTTCTTCAAGACTTCATCAAGTCCCGAACACTAGGAGCGTCATCTGTAATATGATATCCCACGAATGGGTCAACTCAACTGCTGGTATGACACAATGCTAATGCAAGGAACAAAATTAAGGCGTGGCATGTGCAAGTGTACATTTATATCTACATGCCTTCCAATTCATTAATACAATGCAATGGCAATATGCATGACACACTCATGCAACTCTATGCCACACCCATGTCTTATTCACGGATCGCTCCCATTGGGTCAGAGTACCAATGTCTCATTCACGGATTGCTCCCGTTGGGTCAGAGTACCAATGCAATGGCCAATTTTGAGTTTTTTACCACAGGATCTACACCTTCATAATGCATAGCACCGAGTGCTCAATCCACACTATGTTTTCAAAGGATTCACCATATGCCAATATGCTTTGATTTCACCATACAATAATGCAATCTCAATGAAGAATTCCATCAAACACATGGTATATGCCTTAAACAATGCAATGTACTTAAAGCAACCATAACTTTCATATCACAAAACTTTGCTTACATGAACCTAACATGTAATCCCATCAATTTCACATATAACACATTACATGTTCACAACCTTAACAATTTCTCAAAGATCATACAATACATAAAGCACCAACACATGGAATAAATCATAACTCTCAAACCACAAGAGTTTCTCTACATGAACATAAGCTAGAATACAATGAATCAAACATACGAACAAGTTACATGTTCATCACTTTGACAAATTCTCAAAGATTACAAAAATACATAAAGTACCAACACCTTGAATAAATCATAACTTTCCAACCATAAGAATTTTTCTACATGAACATAAGCTTGAATACAATGAATTAAACATATAGTCATGGTTCGTGTTTATCACTTTACCAAATTCCCAAAGAATAACAATGAACACACAAGTACATAAATAATCAACTCTAGGTTTTTCAAAGCAACTATATCCTAAGTAATTTTCTTGTCATGCTTCGAATTCCAGCGAACCCGAGGCGCGAGTAACGAGACGAAAGGAAAATAAAATAATAAGAAAATAAAGGACAATCATATGCATTTCATACACTAATCCAATCCCTGTTCTAATACAGTTTATAAGGTTTTACCTGTTACCTTATAACATACAAAAATCATGAAATAGTCTAGGGCTTATGCCCTTGTACAACATCAAAATACGTCCCACGAGCCAAATATAGTTCTCAATTAAAGCATCTCTAAGTCTCGCGTAGTCGGAGTGTCATCTGTAATGGTATTCCAGGAATGGGTCAGCTCAACTGCTGGTACAATATAATGCTAATGCAAGAAAAAAAAAATTAAGGCGTGGCATGTGCAAGTGTACATTTATATCTACATGGCATTCAATATCATCAATGCAGTATATGAACAGTATGCGTGACGCACCCATGCAACTCTATGCCACACCCATGTCCCACTTTACGGACCTTCCCCGATGGCCTGCGAGTACCATGATATGTCTCGCTTCACGGTCCGGAACCCGTCAGGCATGCGAGTACCTAATAGCCGATTTTGGGTTTTTCACCACAGGATCTTCACCCTCATAATGTACAACACCACGTGCTCAACCCACACCATGTCCAAGGAATCACACTATGCCAATATGCTCTGATTCTATCATGCCATAATGTAATCTCAATAAGGCGTCACATCCACACATAAAGCATGCTTTAAATCACGTAATTCATAACCTCATTAATTCTCAAAGAATATAATCGACACATTTTGCTAACACATGCGATATACACATAGTCATGATCCACATTCATCACCAACTTTCAGAAGATAACAGGAAACACATAAGCATATAAGCAATCAAACAAATATATGAATCATCAAGTCAACATGGCAATTACCCCTAAACTTAATTCTGTTTCTTACTTAGCACAATATATCGTACTTGATGGGTCGGTCTCAACTTAGGAAGACGTACTTGTAGTGTAGCGGGACTAGTAGTAGAATGCAAAAGGTTAGACCACCTTCTCCTTGCCTTTCGGTGTCCCTAAAATCATAAAATGTAACTCAGTTCATTTACTACTTGAATTATGCTATTCATCAAATTTTATGTCTTTATTTTATGAGTTTCTATTTTGGACAATTAAACTCTATTGTTGAGTCCGAAACGTCGAAGAAAGTTGGTTTGGGCTTTTGCGAAATTTAATTCGGATACCCGAGCTAAAAAGGGCAAAACGGTTATTTTGCACTTTTTACGGGTCCTTACATCCCGAGGCCTCTTTTCGTAAATAGGACTCCACGGTTGAGTCTGGGAGAGTTGAGATAATAAAATTTCGCTATTTGTTTACTTAAATCGGAGTTCATTTGACTGCATTTTACCTCAGGGGTATTTTGGTAATTTTTCACGTTCCTACGGGTCTTTTAATTTTTTGGGATCTCGTCTTGTGTCACGGACCTCACTGTTGGTCTCAGGAGGTCTGAGATAGTTAGAATACATATATGACTTGTCTAATTTGGACTCCGGGCCATTTCGGCATATTTATTTTAATTAAATAAATTTAATTAATTAAATAGAGTAAAGTATAATATATATATATATATATATATATTAGTTGCAATTTCTGTTGGGTGAGAAATGGGTGGCACGTTGGCAGCATGCCACCTCCCCAATCCGTGCGTCCTTGGTTCGAATCTCGGCATCCGCACTTCCTGTGAAATCCCCCACCCCTTTTTCATTTTCCTTTCCATTTCTTTTTAACTGTTGGCCCAAAACTTCTTTTAAGCAAACCGGGCCCATACTCTTTTAAAACAAACAGGCCCAAAACCCTTTTAAAACAAACAGGCCCAAAACCATTTAAAGTAAAACAGGCCCAAAATCATTTAAAATAAAACAGGCCCAAACCCAGCCCAACCGCCCCTTCGTCCCCACGACAATCCGGTGAGAGGCAGTAGGGTTCCGTCGCCCTCTCCGGCGACGGCACCCTCTTTTTCGACCATTTTTCAACACAAAACTTACACAGTTTTCTTCCTCTCCTTTCCCAGACCTCAACCTCACCATTTGTTTCCCATTACTTTAAACTAACACCTAAGAACATGGAGTGACAGTCGTCTCCGGTGAAAAAAACCCAGATTTCCGCCGACCTCATTTCCTTTGATTTTATCACTGTTTTTAACCCCTTTTATTTACACTTTTCTTCCTGAACTCAACACGTATACATTCCCATCATTTAAACAAGTTTTTACACATAAAATACTAGGATTCCGAGAGTGGTGTACAACTTGCAACTAGGTTTTTCTCACTCATTTATCAACCATTTTTGTTGCTTCTTTTTGCATTAATCTCCACTTTTCGTGCTCTACAAGACCCCATGGTTCAATCTAATTAACATGCTTTGCAAATTTAAAACAGAACCATAGCTTACCTTCCGTTCTTTGATCTTTGTGTTGCAGCCTCACATTTTCTTCGTTCTCTCCCTTCTCAGTTCAAGTTCCTGGTTCCTTTTTGAACCTCTCGAGCTTGGCCTTAACCTTTCTGATTTTTCCTATCTCCTCACTAACCAACGTATACACCCATCTTATACACAAAGGATATACACACATCTTCACGCAAACTCTGTAGCAGCCCACCATTTCCTCATTTTTCTGACTTTCTCTACTGCTCTGATTTCCTTTTTTTCCCTTCACAGGAAACTTTGCATTAAATGCAAAGTTGACATTGCATTATATATATATATAGGGATAATTACACTTACCTCCCTTGAGGTTTCTGACAATTGCAGAAACCTCCCCTATAGTTTCTGAAATAACACTGTCCCCCCTGTTAGACTTGTCGGCTAAACGGTGTTAACAAAATCTATACATTTACTATTTTGCCCCTTATATTTTAATTCTCTTCCTTTTTCTTCCTCTCTCATATTTACTTTACCCTTTTATCCATCTCTCTCAATTTCTCTGCAATCACAAAGTTCAAATGCATGAACCCAAATGAAACAACCAAACAAATTCACAAATAACAATCCCAAATCTTATTCATCTACATGAAATTAGACACCACAAACTGACAAACATGCATTCATTAAAGGAATCAGTGGTGAGGAACTAAGGATTAAAGAACAGGAGAACACCATCCGTTGCCTACTTTTAGAGAGAGAAATTTCCTGCAAAATTTTCCCTATAACCTGCTTATATAGAGAGAGAAAGAGAGGGCGAGAGAGAGAGAAGAAAGGAGGCTGAGGCTATCAAAGTGCTCTATCTTCGTCTGCCGATCTTCTCGTGCACAAGTATTCCAGAATTTCGCCAATGTTAAAATCTGTAAGTCCAACGGCTTTGGAAAATTTCCAAATTTTTTCCTCGAGAATCTTTAGTTCTCATTTCTTAATTTTAATTTTAATTCAATTCTCATTTCAATGTAGATTTTTTTTTCTCTCTCTTCTCCATTTTCAAATTTCTTGATGTAAATTCATGTTTCTGGGCTTCAATTCACCTTGAATATATTGAATTTCTCAGGTACTGTAAACCACATATGATCATTAATTTATTTTGGATTTTGAGTTGCATGCAGTTATAAAGAAAAATAATCGAAGAATTTGGGAAATTTATGTGGATGACAGTTAAATAGATTGTGAAAGAGCATTAGGGTTTTGGTCGAATTTCCCATTTTGGTGTCGCAGCTAAAAATTGATTTCTTTCATTGAATTTAACTTTGTTTTTTTTTTTTTTTTTTTTTGTAATTGTTTCTTGCAGCTGTGCTTTGAATGATTATGTTTCAGTTGTGAAGAAGATGGGTTGTGAGATTCTTGAATTATTGGCTGATGGGTTGGATATTCAACCAAGGAATGTGTTCAGTAAGCTTTTGATGGATGAACACAGTGACTCTGTTTTCAGGCTCAATCACTACCCTCCATATCCTGAACTTCAAGATATGAATGGTAGGAATTTGATTCGCTTTGGAGAGCACACTGACCCACAAATCATATCTGTTCTAAGATCCAACAACATCTGTATCAGCTTCTCGAATCATCTCCACTTGTTCACGATACGTTAATGGCTGACCCATTTTGGCCATTGATCTAGCAAGGTCAGCCAGCGTTATGTGGCCATTGCCGTCACGATCAAAGGATCGCATAACCCCAGTTCAATGAACATTGCTGAGGCGATTTCTCTGACCGCTTGCCAATTTTTATTGAATCAGATCAAAGCGATGTAGTGAAAGTGGGCTTCTTGTGACAGCGAAGGTGTGAACAGCGGTGGCGGTTTGAGTCGGCTGCTTGCGATGGGTTTGATTTTGATAGGTTGCCGTGAGATAGATCAAAGAGGGTGTGAAAGGAGAGGGAGCCTCTGTCGGTCCCAGTTCTTCCCTTTTTTCTTTCTCTCTTGCGTTGTTCCTATAGTAACATTAGGTTAATCTTGTCTTTCTAATATTTGTAAGGGTAAATTGGTATTTTTAAAAAAATCTATGCTTATGTCATCAATTTCCGTCATTGTGTTTAACGGTAGTTGACGACAGGGGGCAAAATGTTAATGACACATGAACTAGAAGGGGGACAGTGTTATTTCAGAAACTATAGGGGAGGTTTCTGCAATTGTCAGAAACCTCAGGGGAGGTAGGTATAATTTACCCATATATATATATATATATATATATTATATCACCCATGCACATACCCGCACGCCAACTCATTGGCTCACACACACCAACTGTACACTCACACACACACACAGCCACTTGTTGTGCACCCACTAGTGATATATAATATATATATATATATATACATATTTAAATACTTACATATATATATATATATATACAACATATAAAATCATGCATACATATACACATTTGAATTAAATAATAATAATAATAATAATAATAATAATAATAATAATAATAATAACAATAATGATAATAAATAAATAAATAAAAAATTTCATTCCAAAAAAAGAAATTTTTTTGAATCTTTACATTTCTAACATCAAATAAACATATGAATCATTCAATCAACATGTAAATCACTCCTAAACTTAATCTTATTCCTTACTTAGCAAAATATCATACTTAGAATGGTTTTTCTCAAACCGAGGAAGTTGTGTTCGCTGCACAGCTGAACCGATCAGTGAGAATATAGTTCTTGTTGAGAGGAACAACTTCCTAGAAGGAACCTTTGTGAAAATCCAAGCCTAAAACTGTGTTTTGGAAGCTTGAAGATTGGAAAACCTAGCTTTTTTCTTCCCCTCTCTCTCCCTTTGCGTATTCTGCTCTTATCCAGACCAAAATGTGATTTTTTCTAACTCTAAGGGTTGTATTTATAGTCAAGGGGCAAATGGGGCAAAATGACATTTTTGCCCTAAACGAATCCGGGCCCCGTTACACTACAACCCGTCCTGAAACGCCTCAATATGACATTTTGCTTTAACCAAAGTTCTTAAAATTATTTTAAATAAGAATTTTCAAAAAAATAAATTTTTGCTTGTGGCCGGGTTTGGCCGGATCCGCCCGGGCTACCCGGATGCTTTTTTGGTCCAATTTTTGAAACTGTCTCCGAATAGGCTCAGATTTTTACAAGAGGTGTATTTAAAAATTCTAAGCATATTTTTCTTCTATGACATACTCAAAATATGCTCCTAAACATGTCTTACATCTAAAAGTACATGTGTAGCACCTTATTGGCAAACGGTGCATGGATAGTGCCCTACCGGCGAAAACGAAAAATTTATCCTCAATTTTCAGGTCACTACACCATAAAATTGTTAACAGTCCCTACCCGTTGTTGCTGCGTCTAAAGAGAGAAATCTGAGGAGAAAGAAAGCTTCACCAAGCTTTCATGGCTGCTATCTACTGTTCCATAACCCCGTCTAGTCCTTGCTTTTCTTTTCTTTTTCTTTTTTCATCTCCTTCTTTCTTCCTTACCTTTTCTTTTCTTCTTCTTCTTCTTCCTCTTCTTCCTTTCTCTAGTTTCCTCCTTGTTCATTGTGTGTTTGCCACAAACATACACATACAAACACACACTATTTACACATACACACACTTCTCTATTTCCTTCACAACGCATGCATACACACACAGAAACACACACACTCACACTGTCACAAATTCGGCTACGGTGGCCTTTAGAGAGAGAATTGTAGAGAAAGAGTCTGAAAATGAAAGAAAGAGTGAGAGTAGAATTTTAAAAAGGATTGAATGCCTTTTTCTCTATTTTACTTGTCTCTTTCAAGTCCCATCAACACATCACACACCTCACCCCCTGGTCTCCATACCATTCACTTGCACACACACTATCACTCCTTTTTTCACCACTAAATCTTGATATGTGTCCCTCTTCTAGAATATTTCAGTAGCTTCTTAGAGAGGCTTTTCAAGTTTTTCGAGGTGCCATTTGGCCAGTTGACCAACTGTGCGCGCACACTAGCCCAAATTAGAATTATTTTAGAATCTCACCAAATTTGGTACACTAGCTAATTCTGACGCTCTATTTTCAAATATGCAATCCGTTTTCTAAAATTCTATCATTTGGATTTTCATATTTATGTGCATCCTGTAGACGACTATGTAGCCCCGAGGCTCATACCAATCTCGAACAAATTACCAAAATTTATTTTTAGCCTCACTATATCATATTGATGATTTATCGACTCATTTTACAATTTATCTGACTCATATTTGATTTATCTCCAGTTTGTCCTTAGCCCATGTTGGCAATTTATCCAATTGCCCTTTGACAATTTTTCGGGTCCTTACACATGTCATTTGTATCTCTGTACAGAGGCTATATTTGGGATGTTGTCCGGCCTAAATTGACTATCGCATCAGCTCGGACGGATCCAATTTTAGCTCAGGCTAGTTAGTTGTTGACTTTTGTTTGAACTTCCCGGGCAAGGATGCTTGGTTATTGTGTCTTTAGCCATACACATGGTGCAAGTACATTCAATAGACAGAAATACACCCTTACAACTTGATAAATATATTTTAATAGAATAAGATTTGTTATTATTGCTCCTAAAATATGCTTAAAACTTGAATAAAGTCATACCATTTGAGAGTTATTTTTCCAAAATCAGATAATTTAAAGAATGGACTGAGCTTGGTCTATTTTGAAGATTTCTCCAACACCCTTATTAAAAATATTCAAGAATACTGAAGAAAACAATTGCTAGAATTCTTTGGAAAGTTTAGAAAACTTGATATGAATTTGAGAATAATTAAAATATGCATAATAGATTCGAGATTTCTTTAGTTTATGAAAATGTAAGGATAAATTTGAAAAACTTGTGGTTCTTCTCCACATAAAAGACATCATGGTTTCAAGTTACTCAAGTAGAAAAAGTGCTTTGTGCTTTGTTAGTTTCTGAGTCATGTGTTGGATTTGTCTATTTTTGAGAATCTTGTGATTATTTATAAATAGTACTCATAAAACATAATTAATATTGGGAAGAAAATGGGACCCACATAGGATTCATATGGGACGTGCAAATGTCCATAATGTAAAATTGAAGAAAAAAAGTAAACTAAAACTTTTTAAATTAACAAAATGATTTTTCATGATATACTTTGTTTAGTTGCCTTGCACGTGTTTATACTTTAAAGATCATTTTAAAGACAAGAATAATGGTGGCTTATTATTTCTATTTTTATGTCAAATGAGGAATGACTCTAAGATGCATAGATTGTTTTTTTTTTTTCTTTTTTTAATTCTTTTATTTTTTTATTTCTTATTTTATATATATATATATAAATTTAGAAAATTGAATAAAATTTTCATTTTGTCATTGCTTAAAAATTGCATTTTTAGCCTTATTGTTCATTTTAAAAATTACACTAAGATAATTTCTTAAAAGTTTAGCAAACTTCTTTTTATTGAATTTGCACGCTTACATCCCACTAAGTGCTCGATAATTCAAAGTTGAGACAATATTTCATAGAAAAATAATAATGCGTGTAATTATAAATAAGGAATTTTAAATATTATCATTATTAATTTCCAAGTTTGTATTATTTTTGCTCTACACAATTTAAATTTTATTAATTATTGCAATTATACGTAAAATCAAGGGGCGCTCATTCATGGGTCCCTAAATAAGTGCATAATTGGCGTAAGGTCAAGCTTAAATTTCTTTAACACAAAAAGTTCCTCTTTTTTACTTGACCAAAATAACCCTTCATGTGAAAACATGGAAGAAAGAGTTGAAGTTTCCATTTTTGCGCCCATCCGCTACCACGTCATCGATCCTTTGTTTTAGAAACTTCAAAATTAAATAATTTGTAATATATAAATCTATTTTTCATAAAAAAAATAAATTATATATTTGGACTCTAAAAATTGAGATCTATCAAACAAGATCAATATTGCATAAGAAATGTTGTAAAAAAAAATTTTCTTTTTTCAATAGAGAATTTTCATAAAAAATTCTCTATCTACTGAACATGGATAAAGAAATATCTCTAACCTGGGATATAAAAATTTGAAAATTTCCTTCAACAAAAAAAATATTACACATGTTTTTAATAACACATCAAATAATTTTTATTCCTTAGGAAAGTGGTAATATTCTAACATTGATAAAACAAAAAAATAAAAATAAAAATTAAGTAAAAAAACTTGTATTTTTTCAATAGAGAATTTTTGTAAAAAATTCTCTCGTCTTCGGACAGAGAAAATTGAAAATTTTCTTCAATAAAAAAAGTATTGCACATTTGTTTAACAATGCATCAAACAACTTTTATTCCTTAGGAAAGTGGTAATACTCCAACATTGGTAAAACAAAAAAATTAGATAGAGGAAATAATACACAACTAAAAAAAACATAGCAGCAAAATAAAAATATTTCTCAGACTGAGAGTTCTGAGAAATTTCTTAAATAAAAAAATTATTACACATGTTTTTAATAATGTATCGAACAATCTTTAGTTTTTAGGAAAGTAGTAATACTCTAAAATTGATAAAACATAAAAAAAAAAAACAGAGATAAAAAAACAATACCCAACTAAAAAAATATAGCAACAAAAAATATTTCTCGGACATATAACCCTTCTGTGAAATGGGATAATGTTTATAAAACAAAAAATAATAATTAATGATGGATTACTGTTAGGACCATGGGGTCCGATATTGTAATTGGCTAATCCAGTTTAACAAAACGTGCTTTGTATGTAATCTTTACATAAGTCTTACGAGTGAGTACCTTAATGCCAGTTTTCTCCAAGTTCATCCAAGAGACATTACCATATCACTGCCGGTCGACTTGGTTCTTGAAGGGTATTTTGGACTTTTGTATTTGATTTGGATCTTATAAACTCACATCATACATGCATTGCATATAGTTTTGATTATAATCATGTATGCGATTGACTTGTGGTTGTGAACTAATTTTTTGAAAATGTATCTTTAAAATACTTAAGGGAAAAAAAATCTAGTTCACAAGGCAAATAAGAATGAGCAACTCTCTATTGCCCGTTCGAATGAAGCCTTAACTCTTTCGAACGAACAATAGAGAAGTTCGTTCTCATTCATTTTCATTCGTTTGAAGTCTCTATATCAAATAAAGAGCTGCAACCTTAAAGTTATGCTCGTTTGATATTTGTTCCTTGTTCGTTCAAACGAACTAGTGCTCGTAAAAACGAATGATGGTTCGTTCGAACGAACCTTGGGCAGAAAACATATTTATATTCTAATTTCAAGCCATTTGGGGATCAATTAAGCTATTTACAAAAATAGACGAAAATACGATTTACAGCAGCCAAAAATAGAGTGAGAGAGTCTCATATTGTGAAAGCAAAATTATTGATAGATCATGAAGTTTTTGTGAGAGATCATTCATACATGTCATTCATAATCATCTTTGCTCTTGTTCATTGATCGGTTTAGATCATCTACAAGATCCAAATTAGATCTAAGAGCCTTGGTTAACGTCAAATTCACCATGGATGATAGATAGAGTTCAAGCTTGAAGATTCGGCGTTGAACGATCGGTGGACACCAAGGTCATGAGGATTCGTGATTGTTGAGCGGCTTGATCGGAGGAGTCTGAGATCGTGCATGATTCCAGTTGTTTAAAGGTTCAGTTATGAGACGCTTAAGGATTCAAGGAGAATTTGAAGACGTAATTGGGGAGAATGGAGCTTAAGGTACTTAGGTCATCTGTAGATTCATTATATTTCACTTTCCATCATAGTGGAATCCTTTCTTGAACATTGGCCCAGCTATGGAGTTTTACTCCAAGGATTGTTGTTCTTGGTAGTTTTCTCCGTCATCAATCAGTTTGTAATCTCTTTCTCTCTCCGTCTCTTTCACTTTACTATGTACTTTAATTGAAATGCTTCTGCTTAAATTTAGAAATTGTATTTTTATCAAATTCATAATTATTCATTAATTTGATATATTGAGAACTTGATTGAGTAAATTGATTGAAATCATAAATTGATTTTTCCTTGAATTGTTAAAATTCCATATAAAATCAAGCTAGTTTGATCAATTTGGTGAAGTTTGATAGGTTAGTATATTTAGATGATTGTTAGTGAACTTATTGGTGGATGGGAATAAATGTTAGATTAATCACGTTGAGTGATTTTGTTGATTGTGCCATCATTTTTCTTTAACCAAGAATAGAAATTAACTAGAAAGAAAATTTTAATTTAAGACCTACCTATTCAACCCCCCATTCTAAGTGATATTCATGCTTTAAGATCTTGAGTGATATCCTAGTGGTATACCTCCGCATCACAGTGGTATTAGAGCCTTTTTTCTAAGGTATTTGATTGATATCCTGAGTAATGAATCCATGGATGGGTTAAAAGAGGGAGGATCAATCTCACGACCACTTCTATTTGACAGCTCAAATTATACCTATTGGAAAGCTCGTATGAGAGCATTCTTAAGAGTTGTGGATGAGCAAGTTTGGCTCGCCGTTCAAGAAGGTTGGACACCTTCGGTCACAACCGCAACTATGAAAATTCCTTCCGTACTCAACCCTTCAAATACTTGAAACACATTAGAGTTAAGGATGAGTGGCTACAACACTAAAGGGTTGAATGCCATTTTTAACGCAGTAACTCTCGATGAGTTTTGCCACATCATAACTTGTGAGACATCCAAGGAGGTTTGGGACATCATCGAGACTACCCATGATGTCATGCCTCGAATTTTCATAAACCCGAGGTGTGAATGAGAATAATAAAATAAAAGAATTAAATTAATATATTTATTTTTAATTGGCTTTTACTTGTTAATCTCCAAGATCATGTCTTATAATGGCTTAAAGTGTAGGCTAAACATAGGTGTTTTCATAACCCAATTTCAAGGTGGTGACCAAGCATGGTCCAAGTGGTTGCTTAGCATAGCCTAAAATGATGACAAAGTATGGTCAAGGTTGGTGGCCCGATATGGCCTAAGTGAAGGTTAAATATTTCCCTAAGTAGTGAGCAAACATGGTCCCCAAAGGTCGCCAAACATGGCCCCAAAAGGGTGGCCAAACATGGTCTAGGGATTGGCCAAACATGGACTAAGGTGATTGGCCAACATAATTTGGTATAATGGCCAAACGTTGCCAAAAAAGGGCTCCAAAAGGTGGTGTCAAACATAGGAGGGAATGGCCTTGGAAGGCATGTTATGGCATGCCCAAGGCGCAGGGGCACGCGGGGCAAGGCACAAGAGAGCGTGGCAGCAGGCTCGCGGGGCGCGCGAGCGTGAGGACGCTAGGCGCGTGGGGCACACGGGCTAGGCTGGGTTGTTGCTGGTTTACTGTTGCTACAGTGTAATTGCTGCAACCTATTTTCTTCCATTTCTAAATTGTTTTCCAAAGTGCTGCAATCTAATTTTTCTAATTTTTAACCTACTTCCTCAAGGTTTTTAATCCCCACTTTTTTACACTCTTCCTATTTATATATGGGGCATTTTACACACCCAACAACTCTTTTTAATTCATAAAATTTTGACATGGTTTTCTTTGTTTTCTAAATATTTTTCACCTAATATTTTACAACAAAATCCACCACTCTTAAACTAACTACCAAACTACATCCTCTTACTCAACTAAACTATTCATACATAATTTAAACAACAAAGCCATTTATTCATAATTTAAAACATACATCCACCATATATATATATGTGTATATACTTGAAACTTAAGTGTCACGAGCTCCATGCTCACTACAAATTTAAGGCCTTTATCACACCCCGAATTTCCACAAACCCGGGGAGTGAGTGAAATGGGTTAAAAAAGGAAAATAAAAGACAATTTAATGGATTCAATTGGACATACATTCATTTCCTTCAACATATATATACATGTGAGTCACATTTAATAGATATATCCTACATGTCATTTGGGCTTAAGCCCTTACATCACAAAATATGCCCCAAGGGCCAAATGTACTTCAAGTCCTTTTCCCCTCCTTCCTTCAAGACTTCATCAAGTCTCAAGTACCCGGAGCATCATCTGTAATATGATATCCCACGAATGGGTCAGTACAACTGCTGGTATGACACAATGCTAATGCAAGGAACAAAATTAAGGCATGGCATGTGCAAGTGTACATTTATAGTCTACATGTCTTCCAATTCTTCAATTCAATGCATTAACAATATGCATAACACACCCATGCAAACTCTATGCCATACCCATGTCTCACTTTACGGTCCTTCCCCGCTGGCATGAGTACCAATCGTATGTCTCACTTTATGGTACGTCCCCGTTGGCATGAGTACCAATGGCCAATTTTAGGTTTTTCACCACAGGATCTACACCCTCATAATGCATAGCACCAAGTGCTCAACTCACACTATGTTTTCAAGGAATCACACCATGCCAATATGCTTTGATTCCACCATGCCATAATGCATTATACTTAAAGCAATAATAACATTTGAATTACAAAACTCCTTCCTCGTGTATGTATACTATACACAATCAATTTAAACACATGCTCAAGTCACATATTTACAATTTTAACAATTCTCAAGGAACATAAATCACATACCGTACTAACACATGGAATAAGCATATAGTCATGATTCACGTTTATCACTTTACCAAACTCCCAAAGAATAGCAAAGAACACATAAGCATATAAACAATCGATATGGAAATTACTCCTAAACTTAATCCTATTCCTTACTTAGCAAAATATCATACCTAGATGGGCTTTCCTCAACCCCAAGGGGTTGTGCCCGCTGTGCAGTCGAACCAATCGGTGAGAACGTAGTCCTCTTACTGTATCTGTCTAGAAGGTCAAACAACATTCTCCTTTCCTCTTGCATTCCTTTGTCGGGTTACAATCAACGTTCCATCGGCACTGAAATCATCATTTAATTGCTCCTGGTTCGGCAACATACTGGAGGTCTAACTCCTCCAAATGTTGTACACAAACTAACGACCAACATTTGAACCATGCCCAGCAGCAAATCTCCAAAACAGCTCTGGACTAACAAATACATGGGTTTTCAATACAACCTTTAAAAGGCCTTAACCCAATTAAAGCCCAACTGATTTGAGCCATTTTCAGACTAACCCATCAGCCGTCCACTACAATTGGAGCCCTACAGCACCACTGTTCATGAACCAGCCACCCTCAAGCTCCTCTAGAGCCACACAGCCACTCCACTTTTCAGTTCCTATTTTAATTAAACCCAACTATTTCACTAATTTATTTCTAGCAGAACCTTCTACTACAACTCCTGCTACTAGCCTCCAACAATCTTCTAAAAATCCTCATCTCGAAGCTACACGTTTTCAAATCTAAAAGGAGTCCTTCCTCTTCACCCACTTAACAGTTCTGATTCACCCAACAATACAACTCCTTACAACGCCCCTCTCAATCTCAAATCCTATGTCATCTCCTTACTGCTGCTCCAATAGCATCTAGACTGACCCAACATCAGCCTCATTTAATATCAATTTAACCCCCAAGGACCCTTCACCCAAACCGGATCAACAGCCCTCGAGAATCCATTCTAATTCTTAGAGGCATTAGGATAGAAATCTGTCCAGCCGCTGCTACTGCTCTTCCTCCACTTTTCCCTAGGTCTGCTGCAACGCTGCAACTGCTTCATGTCCTGAACTCCAGCTGCTCCTACCTGTCATCAAGGTCAGTCCACAGCTGCACATCAAATCTTGAAATAACAACTCCAATTGTTGCAGGTAAATCCAAAACCTAAAGCCCCCAATCTCCATTGTTGGATAGCAGTTCCACTATTGGTGCCGCCTCTCCTCTGTTCTTCCAATTTCCTCCAGGTTTTCCCACAAAATCCAGCAGCTTCTGCTGCACAAATCTCTCTATCTCTCTCGGCTGCTCTCTCCTTTTTCTCCATTTTTCTCCTGTTGCACCGCCATCTCTCTGCTCCATTTTCTCTTTTCTTTTCTCCTATTGTAACTCTACCCATACACACATATATCTACTGCACCGCCACTCACATGTATACATATATTATTTTCCCTGCTGTACGCCACTTCTGCACCGTTCTTCCTCTCTCTGTCGGTTCCAACAGCCCCTTTATTTGACTTTATCTTTCTACTTTTTCTATTTTCTTTTCCCTACTTTTTGTTCACTTTAAACACACACCACACAGCACAGCACACGCTGCACCTGCTACACCGCCCCTCTGTTCCCCCACTACACAAACACATATATTTATATACACCTATTCTTATTGTACCCTTTATTTGACTTTTCTTTTCTTTTTCTTTTTCTTGTTTGTTGTTTCACTTGTATTATGTATACATTATAATATATTTTACAACCACACACCACTCACACAATAGTACACATACACCCACCTCACTCTCTGGCCGACACTCCAATCACACTCACAAGCATGCTTTGCATGCTGTGTGTATATATATATATATATATATTTACATATTATATACATATATTACTTTATGTATACATGTATATACATACACATAATTATACATATTTTTCTACTTAGTTTATACATGTGTATACACTCACTTATACATATGCACACACATTTTTATTCACACGTACGTACACTCATTTTTTAAGACCTATACACACATGCATACGTACACATGTATGTGTCTGCGTACGTGCATGTCTTACGGTGCTCAACTTTGACTCACTTGGTATTGACTACACAATTGAAATCGTTTCACATTCCTAAATCATTCAGTCTATATGATATCATGATACAGAGCCTTAACAGCTTGGGTTACAACTGGGTATTACACTATTCAACCGGTCTACCTCAGTTTACGTGCTATCCTGGGTCAAGGTATTACAAATAGTGCTCTACAGGTAAAACGAAAGATTTATCCTCAATTTTCAGGTCTCCACAGCCTTGCCCATTGTTTTAATGCTATATAAAATTTTACAAGTTAATACATATGTCCTAGGGCTTATGCCCTTATACAATCAAAAATATGCCTCAAGGGCCAAATGTTCTTCAAGGTCCATTTCCCTCTCCATGCTTCAAGACTTCATCAAGTCTCATGTGCCGGGAGTCTCATATGTAATATGTAATCCCATATAGGGTAAGCACGACGGCTTGTATGACATAATGCTAATATAAAGAATAAAGATAAGGCGTGGCATGCGCAAAGTGAACATTTATAAGCTATATCCCTTACAATTCAATGATGCAATGCAATGACAATATGCATGACACACACATGCAACTCTATGCCCAACCCATGCCCCGCTTCACGGTCCGCCCCCGTCAGCACGCGAGTACTATCATTGGCCAAATTTTGGGTTTTTCATCACAGGATCTACACCCTCATAATGCATAACACCAAAGTGCTCAACACACGCCATGTTTCCAAAGATTCAAGTATGCCAAGATGCCTTAATTTTTCTATACAATTTCAATGAGGCATTTATCAAACCTAGGGAGTGGGCCTTTAATAAAGGATCATACATAAAGAAGACTATAACTTTTAAACCACAAAACTTTGTCTACATGAACATAACATATAATCCAATCAATTATACATATAATCATGTTACATATTCACAAATTTACCAAATTCTCAAAGATTACACAAGTACACAAAGTACCAATACATTGAACAAACCATAACTTTCAAACTACAAGACTTTGTCTACGTAAACATAAGTTAGAATGCAATGAATTATACATATATTCATATTACATGTTCATCACTTCACCAAATTCCCAAAGAATACATAAGTGCTCAAGGTACCAACCTTAGGTTTTCAAAGTAACTATATGCTAAGTGGTTTTCTAACAACAAGTAAGTATGTAATTCATACAATCAACTCATAAAACACTACTAAACTTAACTCTATTCTTTACTTAGCAAAATATCATACCTAAAAGGGTTTTTTTCAACCCTAGGGAGTTGTGTTCACTTCAATACCGAACCAATAGGTAATATTGTAGCCCTTGTGGTAGGGAACAACTTCCTAGAAGGAAGCCTTGTGAAATTCTAAGCCTAGAGATGAGTTTTGGAAGGTAGAAAGTTGGAAAACCTAGGTACTCTTCATCTTTTTTCTCCAAGAACGAGCTGCTATATTTTCTCAGACCAATTTTGAGAAATTTAACTCTCAAGGGTCATATTTATACTAAAGGGGTCAAGGGGTGAAAAGACCATTTTGCCCTTAATGAGCTGCGGGACCCCGTTACAATATAACCCGTCCCGAAATGCCTCAATTTGATATTGTAGAGATCTAAAAAATGAGGAAAAATTTTTTGTTTTGCCGGTAGAATATTTTGCATGCACGGTTTTGTCGGTAAAGCCCGGTTTTGCCGGTGAAGCATCTAAATGCGTCAGTTCACCGTTTGACATGTTTAGAAGCATATTTGGAGTGTGTAATAGAAGATAAATATGCTTAGAATATTGTGAGGTAACCGCTATAAGAAATTGAACCAAAACAGAAATTGTTTCAAAATTGGACAAAAAGGGCATCCGGATGGCCCGGGTGGAAAGGGATGATCCCGACCTCAAACGAAAATGATTTCTTCTGAGAATTTTCATTTAAAATAATTTTATGAACATTGGTTAAAACCAAATTTTAAATTGAAGCGTTTAGGAATGAGTTGTAGAGTAACGAGCTACGGGGCTCATTAAGGGCAAAATGGTCATTTGCCCTTAGCCCCTTTGTCCTCCACTATAAAATGAACACTTGGGGCCATTATATAAAGATATACACTCTGAAATTCAGAGAGCTCTCGTCCGTGGGTGAAAAATAGACAAAAGCCCTAACTTTTTTAACTTTCTAGCCTCCGAAACACGCACTTCGAGGGGGATTTTGGCCGAGCTTTCTTCTGGAAAGTTGTTCCTCTCCATGAGTACTATTTTCTCACTGAACAGTTCATCCATCCAGCAAAGACAGCTACCAAAGTTTGAGAAAAACTCATTTTAGGTATGATTTCTTGCTAAGCTAGGAATAGATTTAGTTTTTCCTACCTTATTACATGTTGATTGATTGGTTTAGATGTTTATTTCATGTTAGGAAGTTATCTAAGAGGTGTTACTTTGAAGGACTTAGAGTTAGTAATTTGGGGCTTTATGTATTCCTTAGTTTATTTGATGTTTTGTTGCCATGAGAATGACTTATCCTGTCTTTGTAATTGATTGCTATATTTGATGTGTATTTATATGATATTTACTTGACATCTTAGAAGGGAATTGGTGGTGTGATGTCTTAGTCTTGTGTGGAATGTTAGTGATTTTGTGAAATTCATTGTGGTTGGTGAAATGGTGACATTGTGGCTTGAAAAATGTGTAAAGGTGTGTGGTTATGACCTATGTTATATGAAGCATGGTTGGAAATTTAAAGTTATGAATCATGTGGGGTTTAAAGGCATGACTTGAAAATGCACACCATGTGTTTGATCATTTGTCACATTGAATTTGCATGATGAAATCATGGCATGTTGGCATGGTGAAATTCCTTGGACACATGGTGTGAGTTGAGCACGAAGTGCTATGCATTATGAGGGTGTAGATCCTGTGGTGAAAAACTCAAAATTGGCCATTTGGTACTCGCATGCCAACGGGGTCCGGACTGTGAAGCGAGACATGTATCTGTGCTTGATTGACCCGACGGGGGCGGCCCGTGAAACAGGTGTGGTACTCGATGGACCATCGGATGCGATCCGTAAAATCGAGACATGGGTGTGGCATAGAGTTGACATGGCATAGAGTTGACATGGGTGTGGCATAGAGTTGACATGGGTGTGGCGTAGAGTTGCATGGGTGTGTCACGCATAATTTCATTACATCGTATTAATGAATTCATAAATGTGATATTGAGTTCGTATGGATGCGTTATGAATATTGTCAGTACATTGTATGGATTGATTAGAGAGACATGTAGAAATGAATGTACACTTGCACATGCCACGTCCTAAATTTGTTGCTAGTATTAGTGAGTTATCATACCAGCAGTTGAGCTGACCCATTCGTGGGCAATATATTTCAGATGAGACCCCGAGTACTTAAGACTTCTTCAAGTCTTGAAGGATGGGAAGACATGGACTAAATTGAAGATTTGGCCCTTGGGGCACTTTTTGGATGTATGGGCATAAGCCCAATTTATTTTGTTTTGTGTTGAAACAAGTTGTAAACTTTAGGCCTTGGGCCATTTTAATATGCATAAGTTGTGAATCAAATGAATGTATAATGATTGTAGTTAATTACATTTTACATGGATGTGTTGAATATGGAGAATGCATGTTTTGGTTAGATGGGTTTGTGGCCACCGTATGAGGGTGGGTTGTTGGTGAATTTATATTCATACATGTTGTGAAAATTAGGTAGAAATGCCTTGGACAAACAAAGGAAACTATGCCCAAAATTTTGAAAAATAAAGTGAAAAATAAGTGTGTAAAACACCATTTAAATAGTTGGGAAAACTATCCAAATTAGGAGGATAATGTCCTTGGGAGTTGGGCTGAAAATGGGGAAAAAGTGGCCTTTAAAACTTTGGAAAAAAAATCAGAAAATGAAACATTTGGGTTGCAGCCATGAACAGTGAAATTTCAGAAAATCAGAAAATCAGGTCTCTATGCTACAGTGCCAGACAGGCCTGAACTGCCCCGCGCGCGTGCCAGCCAGCCGCCTGCGCCCACGCCCGTGCGCCCTGCGCACGCGCCTGCGCACGCCCCGCGCGCGTGTGGCCCTGTCACCTGTGGCGCCCTGCTTGCTCACGGCTTGTACTGTTTTGCCCTGCTGCTGCCACCTGCTGTCCAGCCTTTGTGCAGCAGCCTTGACAGCC
The DNA here is from genome assembly GCA_008638375.1 of Nyssa sinensis. Lineage (NCBI taxonomy): Eukaryota > Viridiplantae > Streptophyta > Magnoliopsida > Cornales > Nyssaceae > Nyssa > Nyssa sinensis. Next base: position 24,839,853 of record CM018043.1, read on the forward strand.
ACTTAACATCCACTTTTGGGTCACCTTTTTGAGCTGTATATGGGCATCATATTGGGCCATATTGGGCCGACCTTTGGACCATGTTCGGCCACCATTTTAGGCCACTTTTAGCCATCACATAGAGCCACGTTGGGTAATTTTTTGGACACTTTTGAATTATATATCAAGGCCATGTTTGGCCATTCACTTGAACCACTTTAGGTAGAACTTTTTGGCCCATTTGTGGACCATGTCTTAAACTAATTTGGGCCCCTTTGGGCCATCATTCCAAGGCATTATTTTTGACTTGTTTTGAGAACATTTTGGAGACAATTTCTGGATGTGACTTCAATTAATTTAAACATAAATGGAGAGAAGGACTTGAGCAACATTTGGGGACCGCTTTGAGTTAAGTTGAATAATAAGTGTTTAATTTTAACCTTGGGAAAAATTTGGAGAATAATAAGGGATATTTCAATTAAACTTACTAGATTGTCCTTTCTTTTCTTTTCTTTTATTTCGTTCAGTCGCTCCTCGGGTTTGCGAAAATCCGGGGCGTGACAGATATTCTACTTTAACCAAAGTTCTTAAAATTATTTTAAATGATATTTTTCCAAAAAAATTATTTTCGCTTGTTGGTGGGCGCGACCGGGTCCACCCGGGCTACCCGGGATGCCCTTTTTTGTCCTTTTTTTAAACTATCTCTGATTAGGCTCAAATTCTCACAGGAGGTGAATTTTAATATTCTAAGAATACTTCCCTTCTATAGAATACTCAGATTATGCTTCTAAATATGACTTATGTCTAAATGATGCATGTATTGTGCCCTACCGGCAAATACTGCATGAATAGTGTCCTACCGGTAAAAATAAAAAAATTATCCTAATTTTTTCAGATCTTTACACATGAGGGTACATCAGCGGTAAAAATTTCAAAATTTTAAATTTTAAATTTTAAATTCTAGGTTTGAAGCCTTAAGAATAAAAGAATCGGAAACTTTTTTTGAGTTCTATGCTTATTGTCAACTCATTATTTAACCTAGGAGAGAAACTAGAAAGGGCCAAGATTGTAAGAAAAATATTGAAATCTCTTCCTGAGAGATTTCAACCTAAAATAACTGCTATTAAGGAGAGTAAGGATGTGGAATCTTTCGTAGTTGATGAGTTAGTTGGATCTCTTCAAACTTTTGAACTAACTCTTAGGCAAGCAAAGAAGATTGAAAGTCTTGCTTTGAAATTAACACAAGGAGAAAGTGAACAGGATATTGAAATTGACCCCGAGTTCATGAATGATGAGGACTTGGCTCTTTTTGTTAGGAGGTTTAACAAATACCTCAAAGGTAGGATGCCTACCTTTAAGGAATCTCAAAGCACAAGTAAAAGATCCTTTAGAAGTTCTAACTCTTCAAGAGGCCAAGTCCAAGAATCTTCTTCTAGTAATGATAGAAGAAGACCTTTGTCCCAATCCACCTCTAAGCCTATGGAATGTTATGATTGCCATAACTTTGGACATATAGTGATCAATTATCCTAATAAGAGAAATGGAAATTCTAGAAATAGGAAGGCAATGAAATCGCCTCTTTTCGAAGAGAATGAAGAGGAAGAAAGGGATGAGAATGATAATGAAGAAGAAGAAGGTGATGAAAGTCAATTCCTGGCTTTCACGATTGTCGCCAATGTCCATGAAAGATCATCTTCCATTGAGGATGAAGATCATGATAACATCTAAGACTTTGTGTCTAGTGATGATGAGAGCAATGATGAAGACAATATTGAGATTGCCCTTTAAAAAATTATTCAATGAATCTATAAATTTTAAGAAGTCTAACATGAAGCTTATCACTAAGCTCAAGTCTTGTGAAAATGAGAGAGTACTTTAATAGTTTATCAATCTTTATTGAATCAACTAAATGAGGATAAATTGTCTCTTTTAAAGGAAGTTAAATCCTTATAAAATGAGAGAAATTCATTGGTTATTGAGGTAGGAGGACTTAAGACTTCCTTCGTTGCTTGTGAGATTGAAAAAAAAAGAATTGAATTCCAAGGATTACTCTCTAAGTGAACAACTCACACAAGCTAGGAATGTCAAAGTCAATCTTGAAGATAGGTTGAATAAGCTTTCTAAATTGCTTAATATTGTTCAAATAAAAAATAATAGAAGTGGTTTGGGCTATGACATGTTCACAAAGAGGAACAAACCTTCCACATCCACTTCAAGTTAATCTTCCATTTTCAAGCTGGTTGTGTTTGTGTCCTCAAAATCTAAAGGTGTTGAATCACCTAAACCTATGAGTCAAACCTAACCTCAACCAAAGCCTCAAGCACATTCTTGCCCACTACCTCAATCTAGACCTCAAGTCAAACCTCCACCAAGATCATTTTATTGTTCTCATTGCATGGTTGAAGGGCATTCTAGGAGGAAGTGTGAGTTTTTCGAGAAAAGGAAAACAAAATCTCACATTATAACCTTAGAGCACAAATTAGAAATTTTTACCTTGAAGCAACAAATGAATAATCATATTAAAAAATCAAGGACTATGGCTCAAAGGATCATTCATATTTCCAACCTTGAAAAGCCCAAAGTAATTTCCCATTCCAAGGTTGGAGGTAAGGTCAAGACCCAAAAATTTCCTCCTTTTCCCAATAGAATTGTAAGACAAATTTAGGTAATGAATGATAAACTAAAAGGTCTTGAGAAGGAATGTATAAATCACACTTCAAAATTTTCTTCTTCCTTGAGAAGAGCAAATTTATCTCTTAGATGACTAAGATATCATATACCAATTTAGAAATTTCTCTCTTCATTCTCATCTTAGAGTCTCCTTATGAATTGTTTCATTATATTTTACTCCATTTCACTCACTGAAAATCATCTTGAGTAAGTTGTGTTTCTTTTCCATACTCTAAATGATTCCTAAGTTTTCTATCTATTCTAGGTCAATGGATAATTTTTTTTCTTTTATCTTTTTAAGAAATTCTGATCCCTTATAGTTAGGTGCATTTCATACCTTCGTGAAGTCAATAATCCAAAAATATTTTTCTCTTATTTAAATTGCTAATGGTAATCGTATTTTTTTTAAAAGAGAATTGTATTAAGTGTATTTTAAGTGATTGAGTCATGACTTATGAACTTTATTGTATCAATATCTTTACTTAGTCTCTTTCTTTTGGGTGCACACAATCTTTCAATCTACTTGTGATCTCATAGGTGTTAGTCTTGCATATTTCTTGCATGAGATTGTCTTGTAGATAAAATGGGCTTAACGGTTTTATGTTTTCATCTCAATAAGTCCATGGCTTGAAAGATTGACTTCGGTTGAAAAAATCAAAGGACCAAAAGTAAAATTCTAAAAAGAAAATGACACACACAAAAAAAGAAAAAAAAAAACTCAAGAGTGGAAGGAAAGGGCTACCCTTGAGATAATGTGTTTGCTAGAACTGGTAAATCCTTTGAAAAGAGAAACTTACTCAACTATGTGAAAGTCACCTTACAAAAGGTGAGTCAAGTGCAAATTCAATTTGTAAATTTTTGCTTTTAAGTTAAGAGGAAGTTTTGATTGGAAATGGTAAAAATTTCTAGGTTGATTGACTATGGTTGTTTGCTCTTATTGATGTGAAAATCATTTAACACCATAGAAAGTCAACCTTGAGACAAAAAAATATTTCATGGCTAAAATTAATACATATGTCTAGCTACCATGATTGAGTGAGAAGAGAGTGAGCTTGTATGTATTTTAGTATTCTAGGATCATTTGAATGTATCGATGTTATTTAGAACACATTTACATCTCTCAAATTCACTCATAACATTCTTCAAGTTTAGATTTCAACTCAAAAATATTGGGATTATTTTTAGCTTTGAAGACAATTGATTTCATCTTAGAGTTTGTAGCTAAAAATAGTATTTTTCATGAAAAACTCTAGTTTTCCCTAGTTTTGCATTTGAAAAGTGTATAGGATTTTCAAATAGAGCAGGACACTCAATTTTTCTAAGAGAATAGCAACTTCTGGTACTTGTTCAAACGAAAGGTCACTTATTTATTTGAACGAACAACTGCTCAGTTCAAAACATGCGAGAAACCACCAATTGTTCATATTTACCATTGGTTTTCTCATTTTTTTTCTCTTAAATCCTCATATTTCCTTATGTCATATTGATCCCGTACTTTGTCATTTTTAGATTTCATTCCGGTTAATGTGTTCTACACATCGAGGGCTTCATTTTCATCGATCATTTTGCGATTCTATCCATTCATTGGTTCGGTAAGTCCTCGAGTCCATTTTTCACTTTCCTTTGATTTTTTTGATTTTTCATTTAGACTTAGGATTAGTGTGGACTGTAGTTCAGTACACTTAACGTAGTATCATCTTAGGGTCATCCTACATTCTTACTTTTGATATATGTTACATGGTCATGGTAACCAAGATAGTTCCCATAGAACGTTGACATTTTCCTTATGTCATCCACCTAAGAGTGGCATCTAGAGTCTTAGTCCGATTTTTGACCTAGGTCGATCAGGTTTGCATAGGGACCATCTAGTCTCGTCCAATCCTAGCAAATAGGGTATGCACCATCGAGAACATCTGTGAGACTTAGCTTTCATGCTATTTGACTCACGTGGTTGGCTACCTTTCTTGTCAATCACAGGTCTGGCCAACAAGACCTTGGTTCTAGAGTTAAAATTGCATATAAAATCAAGCTAGTTTGATCAATTGGGTGAAGCTTGATAGGTTGGTATATTTAGATGATTCTTAGTGAATTCATTAGAGGATGGACATAAATGTTGGATTAATCACGTTGAGTAATTTTGTTGATTGGTTCATCATTTGTATTTAACCAAGAATAGAAATTAACTCAATAGAAATTTTTAATTCAAGACCTACCTATTCAACCCCCCCCTTCTAGGCGATATTCACGTTTTGGGACCTTGAGTGATATCCTAGTGGTATCCCTCCGCATCAAGATTACAATGGCCATCATAACCAAAAAAATATTTTCAAAACTCAACCAAAAAGAAAGAGAGAATAAGAGTTGTCTTGAGAAAAAAAATGATGATGATGAGAAAAAAAAATCAAAACCTATTGAGCAATGGCGATTGGAGGTACATAATTGATGCTTCTCTGGTTAGGTATAACAACCATAGTAGTGTGATCTAAGAAATATTTAAGTAAAGATGAAATCTTTGATAAAATGATAAGGCTTGATATGAATAGGTGGTTATGGCGCACTGGTTGCCTCGTTACAGTTTGATATGCAAATTCTACAAGCCAATTTATTATGTTGAAATGCTTGTGCATGTTTATGTGGATCAAGGTAGCATCTTTATTTATTGATGTATTAAATGTAATTACTTGTTTCACGTGAGTATGATGTATCCATTTCATGAAGACAAGTCAATGTATTGAGGCCACCGGCAGGAAAGACGTTGGTAATCACCATTTCTCCTCTTGACATGGAAAAGGTTGTCAATGGTGAATGCGGCTGAAATATTAAAAGGGAAAGTGGGGATAATTTTTCATTGAGAATAAAATGATAGTGTCACCTCATCACTATTGGACTTGGGACCACACAATTTATAAATTTATAAACTTTTGGGGTTAAAATATTTATCTTTGAAGATTAATTTGTAGGAACTTATTTTGAAAGACCTTTCACTAATTAACTCTAAAATGAATTCATTTAATGGGTTTCTTCATATGGTGAATTATGATTCTTTATCTATTTGGTATTTTTCACATCCAATCGGACGTTGGCAATATAGTTGCATAAATATTCTATAGTATAATGGAACGTGTAACAAGTCAAAATTGTATTAATTAATTGTTTTTATTATTATTAATTATTGTAGATGAGCTTTCCTTGGTTGATGCAAGTTACTCAAATATTAGAGAGCTAGGTATTGGTTGGTTGTCATGACTCGAATTCTTGATAATCTGTTTACGACCCGAGATAATCCGAAAAATCCTGGAGTCCCCAAGAAAATTTTTTGATCCATTTTTGTTTTTGGGCCTGTTTTTTCTCTTATGTTGTAACCCACTTATATAAGAGTATTATCTTTTAGGATTTTGACTCAAGAGAAGATAGTCGTCATTAGGGGAAAATGGGTTTCGGGTTTTGAGAGTTGTTTGCTCTTGTAACCTCTTTGATACATAGTAGACTGCTTATCGTTGCCTGTGCATGTAGGCATCTTGTCGAACCACGTAAATCTTGAGTCTTTTCGGTGCCTTTTGTTTAGTTTTACTTGTTTGAAATCGATTTATTGATTATTTGATCACTTCCGCACAACACGCACAACACTGGGTATATGTGCCATATAAAGAAGAGAGGTATCACCTTCGTAATTTTCTACATGGCACACAATTAAGGAGCGTGGAAAATATTTAATCAAATACATTTTTCACTATGATTGCTTATTGAACTAACATTTAAAGTGTGAAAAACGAGATGGTGGCTATTAACTAATACGCCACGATATGACTTTTCAATTTAGGACCGGCTTATATGTGCATTAATAACCATTTACAATTATTTTCTCAAACGCCCTCTAATTATTAATCATAATTAAGAATACTAAAAAAAATGCTAGAATTCTTCGTAAAGTTTATAAAATTTGATAAGAATCTAAGAATCAATAAAATGTAGAGAATAGATTTTGCGTTTCTTCAATTTATGAAAATATTAGGACAAATTTATATAAAAAAAAATTATAATTTTGTTACTAATCTTTAATTGAAGCAATGCTACTTGATTTGAGCATTCAACATAGAACTCATATAGTTTTAAGTTTTGACCCAAATAATAGAGTGGCATTCTATATTATGCATCTGCCATAAAATAATTGAGTAGATCGTGATGTAAGTATGCATTCAAGTCTCTATTATAGAAAATAAAACAAATAAATAAATAATAGGTTCTTTCCCTCACAATATTTTCGGTTTACATTCCTTGGGTTTATAAGAAAATGAGAGACATTATTATCACATCCTCATTTTTTCGGTGATAAGAAAATCTAGACATTGCCAAACTCATTTTCTAAATATTCATTTTGAAGAATATTAACCATGAAGAGGTTCTCTATGATAATACGGGACTTCGGTGAAAGGTCCTGAAATAATTTATTAATTAAGATCGGGTCCAAGCCTATTCTTTTTAATTCTAAAAGTCCATCAATTATGTTGTGATTAAAATATTCCTCCATATATATTCAGTGTTTCTCGACATGAGTTTCGTAACCATTTCCTATAAATTGTGGATCTGTTCAAAGAAAGTTTTTTCAAATTTTAAAATTCAATAACTTACAAATTAAAAATCTATTTTAAATAAAATTTATATATTTGAACACTAAAAATAGAGATCTATCAAAGAAAATCTATATTGCACGTGAAATTTTGAAAGGAAAAAAAAAAAGATATCTGTACAAACAATGAAATTTTATTATAGTAAAATAGTGAAATTTTTACTGTTTCATTGAGAGACAATGAAATTTCAATATTTTCCAAGAGATATATTAAAATTTGATGAGAAGGGACTCTTTCAAGGGATAATGTAATACCCCGATCCGGGATATGGCACGTAAACTGAGGTAGATCGGGTCGAGTAGTGTAATACCCAATTGTAACCCGAGCTGTTAAGGTTTTATATCATGATATCATATGGATTGAACGATTTTGAAATGTCAACGGTTTATTTTGTACAAACAGTGCCGGGTGACACCCGAGCAACCCAAGATCGAGCATCGTAATGCGTGTACACACGCAAACTCATTCATGTTTACGTATACATATATGTATAGGCCATTAAATATAAGTGTATGTATGTGTACTTAAAATCCAGTATATATGTGTATATATGAATATATATGTATGTGTAAGTGAGGTATAAATATACATATATATATATACGGTATTGTATAATATATATAGGTACGTATTTGAAATCAAATACAAGGAAGGGAAGGGGCTGCATGTGTGCAGCATGCCCTGCATGTGATCAATGTGTTGTGCGTGTGTGAAGTGTGTGTTGGGGAAAGGCAGTAGGCTACCGACACAAGTGGGGGGCAAGTGGACAAGTGAAATATATATATATATATATACACACACAAAACGTATAACGTATTAATTGAACGTGGAGGATGAGGAAGAAAGGGGCGGTGAAAAAATCAGTCCAAGAAGGCTGCAAGGAAAGCAGGAAGAAAGAGAAATAATAGGCGCAGCAAGTGGGAAAATTTTCCCTATAAATACAAAAGGGAGTTTTGATAGAAATCAGAAAAAGAAAGAAGGAAACCAAGAAGCTGAGAGCGTTTTTGATATTCAGAAGTAGAGGAGAAGAAGAAAACCAAGAGAAAGAAGTGGGAAATTGCGAGCCAAAAACTCACACAGGTAAGTGAGGCTCATTTCTATTTTTCATGATTCAGGCATATCCATTCAGTTTTAAGTGTAGGGTTTAAAAAAACATGAAAAATAAGGAAATTAGGAAGAAACCGAGGGTTATTTGGGGTAGAAACAGAGGAGAAAAGTGGAGTTGCAAGTTAGGGGAGTAATTCGGGTTAGTGTGATTTCATATATTAAACTTTGATTTAACCATGAGGAACTAATCCTCAATGGTGCAGAAGATGATTGGGAAAAGAAATGAATAAAAATAGTAAAGGATTAGGCACGAAATTGAAAGGAAACAGTTGGCCAGAAAATCAACCAGAGACACTGTTCCCTCTATTCATGGGGATTGAGTGATCCAAATGGAAAACCAAGGTTAGGTATGTGATCCCTATAGAATGGTGAAGAAAACTGCATTCAATTTAGGTAAAAAAACAGTCAAAAAAATGTTACTGTCGTCGGATAAGGAGACGGAACCCTACCGGAGTGTCATCGAATTATCGAGGAAGAAGGTGTATAGTGCCTTCCAAAACAGCACCGTGTGGTGTTGAGATTGTCTAAGCTACGTCATTTTAGTATGGTAGTGTTTTAATTTAAATCCAATTGGTTATGTTTAGCTATGGGGTTATGAAATTCAAACTGGGGTATTGTCCATGATAGGGTTATCTTATTCCTATTCTACCTTGTACGTTGTTTGGCTTAGGAACATCTAGAAAAAAATACACGCAGGGGCTGCCGCCCCCGCTGTTTCAACCCCAGACCTAGGGCAAGGGAGGGGCACACGGACCACTGAGCCACGGCCTCACGTGTGAACATATTTTAACAAAATATATATATTATATAAATTAATGAATTAAATAAATAAATAAATTACATAAATCAATTAATTAAGTAAATACAGAAAATTGATATGTAGTCCAAATTAAATAAATGAATAGTGTTTTCTTATTATCTCAGACATTCTAAAGCCAATGGAAGGGTCTGTTTTACTAGAAGGAGCCCCGAGAAATAAAGACCCGTAGAAATGCTAAATGACCATAATGCCCCTAATGGTACCCAAACCCAAATAGAATTCTACGAAAGCCTAAACCGACTTTCTCCGGCATTCCGGACTCAATAGTAGAGTCTAAATTAGTGAAAGAGATACTTATAGTAACAAGGCATAAAATTTGATGAATAGCATTAGAACTGAAACATATTTATTGATATATAGGAAACTCGAAAGGAAAGGGCAAAATCACTGGATACTGATCTAGAAACGTATTTTTAAAGTATGTAAAACCTAATCTCTTCCATGTGGTATTTCGAAGCCATGTTTATTCCATTACTGCCAAACTTGTACTCTTGAATGTACAAGATATTATTATTTTCCACAATGTGATATTGTTCTATCTTGTGGACATTGATTGACTGCTATATCATTGTTATCATGTTATACCATGCCTTGAAAGGCCTACTGTTATGTCTTTACTAAATATATGATATTCCAATTTTATACTCTTATGGAATCACGAATGATCATGATATGTTATGAATGCCGGATTTGTGCTCAGTTACAATATCCATCCGATGCTTTCTGATTTACTAGAGACCTACGGGTCAAGTCCGTGAATGGACATATGGCAATTCATTGGATTTTTCATTGGGGGGTATTTCAGGCCCTAAAAGACTAAGGGTGTGCCAAACCCTGAAACAGTGTAAATGCATTTCTTATATGATTGATATGACTACGATTGTTGAATAATATTATTCCCTAAGATTTATCTTATATTGAGAGAACATTCCTTATTGAATTGATTGTGATCAATTTATTGTGGCAGTACATTCATGTTGATACATTATTATTGAGAGTTTCATGTTGATGTTATATTCACTAGTCCTTATTGAACATTGTGACCCCCACTATTTATTGGCAATTGTTCCCATTGGCTATTACAGCATCTCATTTCTTATGATTGGCTATCATAATCATATTCATGGATTCATGTTCTTTTATGATCACTAATACCAGTGTCAGAGATGGGAATTTACTTCCTGAGCTTTGTTAGCTCATTCCATATTACTTACTATTTTTCAAGTAGTGACGCTGCAAGACCCCAGTAGGAGTTTGAGAGCGTAGGAGGACATTTTGAGGAAATGTACTAGTCTATGATGTAGTTCTCCTATGTATTCACCACCCTTGGGTGCTGTTATGTTTAGTTCTTAAATTGACACTTGTAGAACCATATGAGATATTACAAACTTTCGCTGATTTGAGTATTGAAAAGACTTCCACTGATTATTGTTTTAAATTTTTTGTACATTGCACATTATTACTATGATACAGGAATGAAAAAATTAAGGACGGCCTTAGGGTCGGTCCTGCGACACGAGATCCGCATAAGGTGATTTTCGGGTCGTGATAGCTGGGTATCAAAGCTATAGGTTCAATTGTGAGTCATGGGAGATAAGACTAGAACTAAAATCGATAAATAATACAGACATTACTATTACGAAATTTTATGTGAATACTAGATGTTACTATTATAGAATTTGATGGGAATACTTACCTAAATTATTGTTTTCAGCGATGGTACATACCAGGGATACCTAGGTAGGAAATGATCATTAGACCGAATTGAACGCCTTATGAAAGAGATTTTCAAATCTCTACCTTAAGCCCAACCCTAACAGTCAACTACGTACGTCAAAGTGGTGGCGCCAGTAAGGATCACCACACAGGGCGAACAAGGAATTGCCAAAAGAGAAGTCAAACATAGGGTGCCCAACCAAAAAGGAGTAACAACTAGACACCTACCCCACCTAAAATGCCCTACCTGTAGAAAATATCACAAGGGGCAATGCCTTAAAAACACAAACACTTGCTATTACTGCGGTCAGACTAGACACTTCGTAAGGAACTGCTTTCGAAAAACCAAAGCTACGACTAGTGCCACACCTACCTCGCCAGTCTCTGTGACATCAGGAAATGATCAAACTATTACGTAGATAGCGACAAGTACCCTTCCAGTTATTTATAAAATGCTTCGACTTTATGATAACCTTACACACTCGATTATGTTTCCATATATTTGCTAAACTGAACTTAGCAACTAACCACTTAGACTATTGATTTACTGATTTCATACATCGAGAAAGTTATTGTTAGAGAATGTTAGACAGGACAACATGTGAACTCTAGGCTATTTACTGAACCATTTTTATATTACCATGAGGATCATTGTTTAAGAAATGTTAAACCTAGAACACATGGGAAACAGATTAGGAGCACAAGTATTCTCAATGATTGGCCTATAGTTGGAAGTTAGACTTAGTAATATAGAAGAAATGACATTTAAAAACCAACACAACTACTACGAGTTTCTTATGATACTGTTAGGACGACATATACCCCAGTGGACTTAATGAATGGAATTCTACAACACCACTACACCTATCTTACCTAACCCAGTGATACCAGGAGATGATCGGAGCATTAAGTTGAATTCTTAGGTTCAGCTGATATCAAAGATTTGGCGTCAGAACAGTTTAGTAATAAGTGGCTCATGAGAGATAAAACTGATGTACTAGTGTTACCAATATTCAATTAGAGTCAATCGTGACATGATAGATAAACTCGTATATGAATTCTGACCATTGATCTTTTACATTGAATAGTTTTGGGAGATGATCAGGCTATTGTACTAGTAGTCACAGGTATTCTTCCAATTGTTTACAAATGCCCAATATTGTTAAATGTTAGCTCTACATATTGATTTATAGCTCCAACATTTACTACTAGCTGAACATAGAAACAGAACTCCTAAGTTATATGTTAACAGTTCAATTTCCACCAAGAGAATGATTGATGATAGATGTTATGCAAGAAACAAGTAGAGTAAGTAACATAGATACATGATTATTAGTTGATCTAATACTCGTAAATTTTAAAAGACATTTATGAGTTAAGTGATTACATGATTGATAACTTCAAAGAGCAATGACAGATTTAAATGCAAAGATTTATAATCTTTAGAATGAACTACATACTGTTATAGGTATGAATGATTACTTGATAAATGAGATAGAATGAATATCGACTCTTGGAAGAGTCATTATCACTGAATGTTATACATTGGAGAAATCATTAGTAAGGAATGATATACATAGAGTATAAGAGATACAAATCATAAGTGTACAGTTATTAGCTAATCTGAGAAAGAAATTGATGATTTAAAAGCAACTAAATGAATTGTGACTACTAGTGTAACACCTCGACCCGATGAAGAAATATTAAATTACTAAATATTAATTAGTGAACGAGACCTTGAATAACGAAGACGGGTTCGAATCCCAACACGTGAAGTTTTAGTAAAAGTCCCGGGAAACCAGGACGACTGTGCATCACTTTCATTGTAATCACTAACCTTTAATTATGACGATAAGTTTGAATATGAAAAACGAGTGTTATGTCCGATAAACGAATGGGAAAATAATCATCATATGATAATACGTAATAATGTGATTACAAGTGTAGATAAACACATATTTAAATCACACAAATTGTGTATTATAAGTTTATAATTAAAAATATGTAAGTAAATATGTCTACATAATTAAATATATATATATATATATCTACATATATAATGTAAATAAAATATATGAGTTTAGAGATATACATGTGAATATATATATATATATATATCTTAAAATTTGGATTAATGAAAAAGAAAAAAACAAAAAGAAATTAAGTGGGTTAAAATGTAAAGGGAGAGAAGCAGTGGCTATAGCCGTAGGCACTGCCCTCTATGCACTCCATGTGACCATCAGGTGAAGAGAAATGATGAAGGAGAGGTGGCTGCTAGGGCAGGTGGCACCTCCATGGCAGCCAAGGCTGCATGTGAGTCACGTGTGGCTTAAACCGCCTCAAATAAACCTCTAGGAGTATACCTAAACGTCAGAATTGGAGAAGATTTGGTACGGGAAAGAAAGAAACCGAACAGAAAAGAAACTAAAGAAGGAAAAAAAGAAAACAGTCCATTGAGCAGGTAAAATCTCGATTGAGTTTTACTTAATTCTGTTAAGGTTCAAAGCATGCAATTAGAGGATTTTATTCTGCATAGTTTAAGCTTTAAATTACGCAGGAAATTATAGGAAACTATGGATAATTGAATGAGAAAATCGAGTCACAAGTGAACAGGAAAAACCAGAAACTCTGATATAGGTCTGAGTCGACCTTTGATAATTCAAATTTTGGTTATAGGATCCTAAACTAGACTGTTCTAGGACCTTAAAAATGATAGACCGCGATCCAAAATCTCAAGAAATGAAGCCTAAAACGTTAGTCGTAGGTTTAAGTCGTGAAACCCAATCTCGGTTTTACACTTCTAAACTCGGTTTTGAGAATGGGGATTGAACCCCCATGCCTTAAGGATCACATAGAACTAAACCCCATTAAAAATGGTGGGGAAATGAGGATTTACCATGTGATTATCCTGTTCGGCTATCAAACTTCAAAACCGATGAACGAGTTTCAAGACTCCAAATGGATGCCAAACTCTTGAACAAAGATTCATAGATGGATTAATGCGAAAACAGAAGAGTTTAGCTGAATAAATTGGCTCGAAATTGAAGCTATTAAGCTTCAGAAATTAGGGCAACGCTGGTAATGGCGGTGGGGAAGACGAAGGGTCGACTCGCTTTTGAATCGAGTCACCCGAGTTAACTCGGGACACGTGTCAAGAGTGCAGGTCCACCGAATTAATAGAACGGTGCCATTTTAGTTAGGTTTTAAAGATTTAAAAGGGTAGGCCTGACGTCATGATGACGTCATCATTATGTGTTAAATCGGATTGGTTCAATCAGAACCGGACCGGTTCAGTTAAATTGAAACTGAACCCACTGGTTCAGACCGGAAGAGTTCGAAATCTCATTTTGACCCCAGAAGTTTTAGAAAATGCTACTGGGGCCCACCTGAAATAAAATTAATATTAAATTAATAATATTTTAAATGAAAAATATTTCATTAATGCTCTTAAAATAGGGCAAACGAAGTCCAAATAAAGCAAACCAATAGTGAATTTTTACTATTTTGGACATTTCGAACCCAATGGCGGGGTCCGTTTTATGAGACGAGACCCGAAAAATAAAGACACGTAAAGGAGTAAAATGACCAAAATACCCCTTGTCCAAAATTAACAAGCTATTAGTGTATCCTTACTATCTCGGACCTTCTGAGTCCAATGGTGAGGTCCACGACATGAAACCAAGTACGGAAAAATATGACATGTAAATAGGTAAATGACCATTTTTCCCTTTACATATAAAAGTCTGAATTAAATTTTATGAAAGCCTAAATCGACTTTCTTCGACGTTTTGGACTCAACGGAAGGGTCCGTATTATGAAATGAAGTACGAAAAAATGTGATACGCAAATATGAAATGTATAAAAATAAAATCTTACAATGTAATGGAACTACCAAAATAGTATATATTAAAAAGATAGTACTTAAGGTTAAAGTTAGGGTTTAATACGATCTAAGCATAAAGTAGGGACATCAATAGAAGATATTGGACTACCGATGAAGTTAATAAATTGTTATGAATTGTTCTAGGAACTACAAAAGGAAAAGGGAAGGCGTCGCAGTAAACGCCGAGCTTGGAGTATAAGGTGAGTAACCCTGTATTTGAAGTGGCAATTTAACTCCACGGATTTAAAGATGTTTTAAATTCCAAAAGACTTGAAGTATTGAGTATTAAATTCAATATCTCGTGATTCATGTTTTAAAGATTTTGCTCTTATAAATCTTGTTATGACATGCTCAATGAATAATTTCTATTACTGTTTTCTTTAAAAGTAGTTGACATGTCTACATATTCTAAAGTTTCTTGTTCAGAAGTCATATTTTAAATGCTCATAAAGCATCTATTGAAGAAGTCATATTTCAAATGCTATAAATGCATATGTTTGAAGAAGTCATATTGTAAATGTTTTTGAAAAGCATTTATTGAAGAAGCAGTATTTCGATGCTCGTTAAAAAGGCATCCAAATGTGCATAAGCACTCCATGTGAGGTTGAAATCCTTCGGGATTTGACCGTTGAAATGCCCAGTAGAAGGATCTAATCCCCCAGGCAATGAGATATCTCCCATTGTAGCATTGCAGTAAAACGGGAGTCTGGTTCGAAACAGATTCCACCTAACCAAAGAGAAAAGATGACAAACACTTTTAGAAATGGAAGCAGGTTTTTACCCCCATTTATTATGTACGTTTATATGCTTTGAAATGCATATATTCCATTTGAAGAGATGTGTATTTAACTTGATAACTATAAATGTTTTTAAGCTATCATTTAAAGTCATACTATTAAAGATGGAAGCAAGTTTTACCCTCATTCTATTATGCATGTTTTAAAATGCATATACTCTATTGAAGAAACGTGAGTTTAGCTTGAATACTTTAAATGTTTCAAAGCTACCCTTATGAAGAATGCATATATTCTGTATTCTGAATGTACGAGCAATTGGTGGTGAGTATTTTATAAACTTTCATGTGCTAAACCACTGCCAGTTGAAACCCCATGACAAATGCAGGAATTACTCACAAGCTTAGATTAGCTTACCTGAATTTTATTCGGACCCCCCTTTCAGGTAATAGGAGGCAAGTTGTGGTCTTAATGAAGGAAGTGCGTAACCTATGCTCATTTTGTGGAAGGGCGTAGGGAGTTCATTGCAGGATTAGCAGTTGTTGGGAAGCTCCAGACTACTAGTTAGTCGTTTTTGGTTATAAACGATATGTATATATTATGTAGTTAAGTCGAAAGACAAATGAATATGTATTGTGTATTAAACTTTAGAATTGTAGTTATGCTCTGAATGTATAATCATGTATACCGCAATGTAAAGAGCGGCAGTACCGGACGGACGTGCGTAATTTTTAAATAAGAAAAGAAAAGAAAAAGTTTTTTCACGCTTCCGCAACCACGGGTTGCACTGCTGTCCGATACTGTTGCTATGTTTCGCCTTGCCCTAAGGCCTTGGCCGAAGGGCAGCGGTCGCGATTCGGGATCCGCACAAGGTGGGTTTCAGGTCGTGACAACTAGAAGATGAAAACAAGTTCAGATACTAAAGGTTAACTAGTTTTTGGAAAAAGACTACACGTTATAATGAAAGTTGATGATTCTTAAACAACTAAGATGAGCAAGTAAATAGAGATCTGTAAGAATAGAAGTATACTTAAAGGTAAATGATGAGAATTCTTAAGATTATAACATGGGAAGTACTGAAGGAGGTTTCGATGAATGATATAGACAGATAAACGAGGCTTGAATGGGAGATAGTAATTATACTTAAGAAAACTTGGAAGAAATTATAGTGATATTGAAATTAATAATCCTGAATGATTATTCTATCGTATGGAAGCATGTACTTGATATCTATTGAGTTACAATTCGATGATTGTTCTATATTGAGGGAGCCATTGAGAATTGAATTACTATTTATAGATTATGGACTTAATGTTTATAATTAGACGATCGTTCTATATTGCGTGAGTTATTGAGAATTGAATTCCTATTTATGGATTATGAACTTGATGTTTATCATTAAATGATTGTTCTATACTGTGAGAATTAGTGAGAGTTGAAATTATGTTCCATAATGAACGAGGAAAACGGTTAGTACTCATTGAAAGATAGAAAGTAACATAGAATTGGAAAAATGACGCTTTGAAAAATAGTGAATTTGACTGTAATATCTAAATGGAATGATAATACCCTGGAAATGTAGTAGAATTAATAGTGACATCTAGACAGAGCAGTATGACCTTGAATGGCGATATATGTGACGGGTAACAGTTCATTAGAATACTTCTACGCCCTGAAAGGCAATGGATGCAACAATGAATTGGGAAATGAGAGGTAGTCTAAAGGAAACTTAAATGGGTAAGTACAGGGGGAGTTGACATCCTAACTAGATTGATGACGTACCAAAAATGTGAAAAGTCTTGAGTAAGTTATAGATAAACCCTGATAAGGTAAAAGATGAATAGAGTCTTGAAGACAATTACTAAATAAGCAAGACTGCTAGAAATTTACATTATGAAATGTGATGATTCTGAAAGAAGCTGATATATGATGAATAAGTGTTAGAAAAGATTTGATAAATCTTAAAACTGATCCGAATAGTAGATTGATATGAATAAATGATGGTACTCTGTCAAGCTAAATGAAAGTAAGTAATAAACAATCTTGAGCAACTGTTAAGGAGTAATGTGATCTAAATGATTGCAAAAAGACTAAAAGAGTAGTAAATCATTTAGAAAGGATCGTGAAATAAAATGATATATAAAATCGTAGAACCTACTACGAGAATGCTTACAAGTATAGAAGAAGTAAAAATCTATGAACAATAAGGAATTATGAACTGTATCAATTTTAGAAAGCTTAAACCATTTTGATAAAATATCAGACAAGATGTAATCATGTGATTATAGGACCTTGAAAAGACAACGAAATATATAGGAACTCCTTGAATTATAATTGGAATTCTCTAAAAAAAAAAAGAATTAGTTTAATATGGCACGTAAATCGAGGTAGACTGGGTTGAGTAGTGTAATAACCAATTGTAACCCGAGCTGTTAAGGCTCTATATCATGATATCATATGGACTAAACGATTTTGAAATGTCAATAATTTATTTTGTACAGACAGTGTCGGGCAACACTCGAGCAACCCAGGATCGAGCACCGTAATACATGTACGCACGTAAACCCATACATGTTTACGTATACATATATGTATAGGCCATTAAATATAAGTGTATGTATGTGTACTTAAAATCTAGTATATATATGTGTATATATGAATATATATGTATGTATAAGTGAGGTATAAATATACGTATATATATATATATATGGTATTGTATAATATATATAGGTATGTATGTAAAGATCTGAAAAATGAGAATAAATTTTTCGTTTTTGTCGATAGGGCACTATTCATGCACCGTTTGCCGGTAGGACGCTACACATACACTTTTAGACGTAAGACGTGTTTAGGAGTATATTTTGAGTATGTCATAGAAGATAAATATGCTTAGAATGTTACAATACATCTCTTATAAAAATTTGAGCCTATTCGAAGATAGTTTAAAAAACTGGACCATAAAGGGCATCTGGGTGGCCTAGGTGGATTCAGCCAAACCCGGCCACAGGCGAAAATAAATTCTTTTAAAAATTTTCATTTAAAATAATTTTAAGAAATTTGGCTAAAACAAAATATTAAATTGAAGCGTTTCAGGATGGGTTGTAGTGCAACGGGGCCTCGAACTCATTAAAGGCAAAATGACCATGCCCCATTTGCCCCTTTACTATAAATGGACCCCTTAGTGTGAAAAAAACACAGAAATGGTCTAAAAAAGGCGCAGCTTCACGTTCATGGAGAAAAAGGGAGAAAGAAAAAGTGCTATGAATTTTGTTATGACTATTTCCTATTATGGCCACATGGTGGTTGGATTGATCTTCAAGGGTAAGGTTTTCTATTATATTTCTTTGATGGTAGAAGTCATTTTGTTAGTAAGGCCTATGCATGCCTATTGTGTTTTTCCTAGCTGATGGATGATAGATTTTAATCATAAATTTACATGATGAGTGAACACAAATAGTGATGAATTAAATTGGGACATTAAGATGATTCACTTGGAAGATTACTATTATAGGGAAAGTGAATTCTCCCTAGAATGATTTGATAATGTTTCTTGTGATGATTGTAAAATTATATGAGTTGAAAACTCAATTTGAGGACTTATGACGAAATGCTTGAATGATGAATCTGATGTATAGAATAGTTTTTGATTGTGTTGATTATAATGACTAAATTAAGTTAGATTTGAAACTAATGTAATAAGTTCTATATGATTGACGGATCGATCTTGAAGTGTAGAGTGATGTTTCTTATGATGAGAGGCCTATAGAGATATTGGACTCGAGGGACCAGGTTTTACGGGGCAAGACCATCCCTTTGGTCAAGGTTCTTTGGAGCCATCATAGGGTCGAGGAGGTCACTTGGGAATGTGAGATTGAAACCTGTGCTAGGTGTCCGGAGTTGTTTATTCATAGAGGTATATTTTTAAATTTTGGGATAAAATTTTTTTAAGGGAGGAAGGATGTAAAGATTTGAAAAATGAGGATAAATTTTTCATTTTTGCCGGTATGACACTATTCATGCACCATTTGTCAGTAGGACGCTACACATGCACTTTTAGACGTAAGACGTGTTTAGGAGCATATTTTGAGTATGTAATAGAAGAGAAATATGCTTAGAATATTAAAATACACCTCCTGTAAAAATTTGAGTCTATTCAGAGATAGCTTCAAAAACTAGACCATAAAGGGCATCCGGGTGACCTGGGTGGATCCGGCCAAACTAGAAAAAATAATTTTTTTAAAAACTTTCATTTAAAATAATTTTAAGAACTTTGGCTAAAACAAAATATCAAATTGAGGCATTTCGGGATGGGTTGTAGTGCAACGGGGGCCAGAACTCATTAAGGACAAAAAGGTCATTTTGCCCCCTTTGCCCCTTTACTATAAATAGATCCCTTAGTGTGAAAAAAGCACAGAAATGGTCTGACAAAGGCGCAACTTCACGTTCATGGAGAAAAGGGAGAAAGAAACCTAGGTTTCTCCAACCTTCAAGCCTCAAAAACATATTTTTAGGCTTGGATTTTCACAAGACTTCCTTCTAGGAAGTTGTTCCACATGTCAAGGTCTAAATTCTCACCAATTGGTTCGGTTGTAAAGTGAACACAACTCCCTAGGGTTTAGAAAAACCCTTCTAGTTATGATATTTTGCTAAGTAAGGAATATGGTTAAGTTTAGGAGTGTTTTATAAGTTGATTGAATGATTTATATGTTTATTTGCAGTTAAAAAAATACTTAGGATATAGTTGCTTTGAAAACATAGAGTTGTTTGTTTATGTACTTATGTGTTCTTTGTATTCTTTAGGAATTTGGTAAAATTATAAACATGAACCATGACTTTATGTATAATTCATTGTATTCTAGCTTATGTTCATGTAGACAAAATCTTGTAGTTGGAAAGTTATGATTTATTCAAGGTGTTGGTGCTTTATGTATTTTGTAATCTTAGAGAATTTGTCAAAGTGATGAACATGTAACTTGTTTATATGTTTGATTCATTGCATACTAGCTTATGTTCATGTAAAGAAACTCTTGTGGTTTGAAAGTTATGATTTATTCCATGTGTTGGTATTTTTTGTATTTTATGATCTTTGAGAAATTGTTAAGGTTGTGAATATCTAATGTGTTTATATGTGAAATTGATTGGATTACATGCTAGGTTCATGTAGATAAAGTTTTATGGTTCAAAGGTTATTGTTACTTTAAGTATAATGCATTGTTTAAAGCATGCTCCATGTGTTTGATAAAATGCTTCATTGAGATTGCATTATTGCATGGTGAAATCAAAGCATATTGGCATAAGGTGAATCCTTTGAAAACATAGTGTGGGTTGAGCACTTGGTGCTATGCATTACGAGGATGTAGATCCTGTAGTGAAAAACCCAAAATTGGCCATTGCATTGGTACTCTAACCCAACGGGAGCGATCCGTGAATGAGACATTGGTACTCTGACCCAACGGGAGCGATCCGTGAATGAGACATTGGTACTCTGACCCAACGGGAGCGATCCGTGAATGAGACATGGGTGTGGCATAGAGTTTTATAGGTGTGTCACACATATTGCTATTACATTGTATTAATGAATTAGAAGGCATGTAGATTATAAATGTACACTTGCACATGCCACGCCTTAACTTTGTTCCTTACATTAGCATTATGTCATACTAGCAGTTGAGCTAACCCCTCGTGGGATATCATATTACAGATGAGGCTCTCGGTACTTGAGACTTGATGAAGTCTTGAAGGAAGGAGGGGAAAGGAATTGTGAAGACATTTGGCCCTTGGGGCACATTTTGTATGAATGGGCATCAGCCTAATGACTTGTACTTAATTTGGAAAAATAATGGATTATAGGCCATGTGCCATCTTGTAATGTAAGGGTTTAAACTCAAATGACAAATAGAGTGTACTCGGTCTAATGTGTATTACATATATATGTTGAAAGAAATGAATATATGTTTAATTTCCATGAATTGTGGCCATTGAGTGAGGATAGATTGTGATGTGTTTATATATATGAATGGTTGCAATATATTAGGTGAAAAAATGCTTAGAAAGTAAAGGAGGTTATGTCAAACATTTTGTGAAATTAAAGGGGGAATTAAGTGTGTAAAACACCATTAAAATAGCTGAGAAAAGTGCCCAAAAGGGGAGGTTAAAAACCTTGAAGAAATGGGCTAAAAAATGGGAAAAAGTAGCCTTCAAAACTTGGAAAAAAAATTAGGAAAATAGAGAAATTTAGTTACAGTCGCTACAGTAAACCTGCAGGAAAATGAAAAATCAGGTTGCAATTGCTACAATGCAACAGCCTGACCAGCCCCTACCATCCAGCCACGCGCCCCGCGTGTCCCACGCCAGCCTGCCGCACACGGTGCCATGGCCCCATGCTCGCGCGTGTCCTGCCCCCTCTTGCGCACATGCGCACCCACACCTGCTGCTGCCCAGCCCTTGACACCCCTTGACACTTGCCCCTTTGGCCACCTTTTTGAGTCATGTTTGGGCACCTTTTTGGACCATATTTGGGCACCCTATTGGGCCATGTTTGGCCAACCTTTGGACCATGTTTGGCCACCCTGTTGGGCCATTTTTGGCCACCCTTTTGGGCTATTGTTTGTCCACTTACATGAGCCATGTTTGGCCCCTTCCTTAGACAATTTTTGATAGAAATCAGAAAAAGAAAGAAGGAAACCAAGAAGCTGAGAGCGTTTTTGATATTTAGATGTGAAGGAGAAGAAGAAAACTAAGAGAAATGAGTGGGAAACTGCGAGCCAAAAGCTCACACAGGTAAGTGAGGCTCATTTCTGTTTTTCATGATTCAGGCATATTCGTTCAGTTTTAAGTGTAGGGTTTAAACAAGCATAAAAAATAAGGAAATTAGGAAGAAACCGAGGGTCATTTGGTGTAGAAACAAAGGAGAAAAGTGGAGTTGCAGGTTAGGGGAATAATTCGGGTTGGTGTGATTTCATGTATTAAACTTTGATTTAACCATGAGAAATTGATCCTCAATGGTGCGAGAGATGATTGGGAAAAGAAATAAATAAAAATAGTAAAGGACTAGGCACAAAATTGAAAGGAAACAGTTGGCCAAAAAATCGACCGGAGACATTGTTCCTTCTATTCGTGGGGATTGAGTGATCCAAATGGAAAACCAAGGTTAGGTATGTGATCCCCATAGAATGGTGAAGAAAACTGCATTCAATTTAGGTAAAAAAATAGTCAGAAAAATGTTACCGTCGTAGGAGAAGGCGACGGAACCCCACCGGAGTGTCACCGGATTATCGAGGAAAAAGGTGTACAGTGCCTTCCAAAATGGCACCATGTGGTGTTGAGATTTGTCTAAGCTACGTCGTTTTAGTATGGTAGTGTTTTAATTTAAATCCAATTGGGTCTGTTTGGCTATGGGGTTATGAAATTTGAATTGGGGTATTGGCCATGACATGGTTATCTTATTCCTATTCTACCTTGTACGTTGTTTGGCTTAGGAACATTTAGAAAAAAATACATGCAGGGGCTGCTGCCCCAGCGGTTTCAACCCCAGACCTAGGGCAAGGGAGAGGCACACGGACCACTGAGCCACGGCCTCACGTGTGAACATATTTTAACAAAATATATATATATATATATATTATATAAATTAATGAATTAAATAAATAAATAAATTACATAAATCAATTAATTAAATAAATACAGGAAATTGATACGTAGTCCAAATTAAATAAATGAATAGTAATTTCTTATTATCTCAAACATTCTAAAGCCAATGGAAGGGTCTGTTTTACGAGACGGAGCCCCGAAAAATAAAGACCTGTAGAAATGCTAAATGACCATGATGCCCCTAATGGTACTCGAACCCAAATAGAATTCTGTGAAAGCCTAAACCGACTTTCTCCGGCATTCCGAACTCAATAGTAAATTCTAAATTAGTGAAAGAGATACTTATAGTAACAGGGCATAAAATTTGATGAATAGCATTAGAACTGAGACATATTTACTGATATATAGGAAACTCGAAAGGAAAGGGCAAAATCATTGGATACTGATCTAGGAACACATTTTTAAAGTATGTAAAACCTAATCACTTCCATGTGGTATTTCCAAGCCATGTTTATTCCATTACTGCCGAACTAGTATTCTTGAACGCACCAGATATTATTGTTTTCCACAATGTGATATTGTTCTATCTTGTAGAAATTGATCGACTGCTATATCATTGTTATCATGTTATACCATGCCTTGAAAGGCCTACTGTTATGTCTTTACTGAATATATGATATTTCATTTTTATACTCTTATAGAATCATGAATGATTATGATATGTTATGAATGCTGGATTTTTGCTCAGTCACAATATCCATCCAATGCTTTCTGATTTACTAGAGACCTACGGGTCAAGTCTGTGAACGGACATATGGCAATTCATTGGGTTTTTCATTGGGGGGTATGCCGGGCCCCAAAAGACCGAGGGTGTGCCAAACCCTAAAATAGTGTAAATGCATCTCTTATATGATTGATATAACTGCGATTGTTGAATAATACTATTCCCTATGATTTATCTTATACTGAGAGAACATTCCTTATTGAATTGATTGTGATCGATTTATTGTGGTAGTACATTCATGTTGATACATTATTATTGAGAGTTTCATGTTGATGTTATATTCACTAGTCCTTATTGAACATTGTGACCCCCACTGTTTATTGGCCATTATGAAAATTGTTCTCATTGGCTATTACAACATCTCATTTCTTATGATTGGCTATTATATTCATATTTATGGATTCATGTTCTTTTAGATCACTAATACCAGTGTCGGATATGGGAATTTACTTGCTGAGCTTTGTTAGGTCATTCCATATTGCTTACTATTTTTCAAGTAATGACGCTGCATGACCCCAGTAGGAGTCTGAGAGTGTAGGAGGACATTTTGAGGAAATATACTAGTCTATGATGTAGTTCTCCTATGTATTCACCACCCTTGGGTGCTGTTATGTTTAGTTCTTAAATTGACACTTGTAGAACCATATGAGATATTACAGACTTTCACTGATTTGTGTATTGAAAAGACTTTCGCTGATTATTGTTTTAAATTTTTAGTACATTGCACATTATTACTATGATACAGGAATGGAAAAAGTAGGGACGGCCCCGTGACACGAGATCCGCATAAGGTGGGTTTCGGGTCATGACTAATAAATTTCAAAAACAAAAATCATCCAAAAAAAAGAATGAACTTATTTTTAATTAATATAAAAAACCACCCAGTTTTTAAACATTATTAAATAAATATACTGTCACATCCCGCACCAACCCTATACGAAAATACAGGGTGTGGCCGACCTATTGCTTGGACAAGCGATACAAAATCATGGGAGGCCAACCTAGACAAGATAATATTTAAATATAGCAGGAGTATCACACAATAGTAGTCCCATTGATCAGAGCACAACTATCTATTGATAATAATATTTTACATCAGAGTTGTGTTTATATATTATCTACACCAGAGTCTGGCTATAGAAGATGTACTTATAACAAAAATGAGGCTTGATCCTACCTTGGTGCTATCCTTGAGCCAACTCTTTTTTATTTAGCTTTAGTCTAATCTTTCAATTAGCTATTATATCAGCGTTGGTTCCCACTCATCATCTTTACCTAAAACAATTGTAGGATAAAAATCTTGTGAGTTTCGTGGAAAACACATAAGGAATGCTAGTTCTTCGTCATAAGTTTCAATTGAGGGAGTTTTCTGTAGAAATATTCATGTTAATTAATAAATCTCCACCAGTTGTTCACTTGTCAAGAACAAGATACATAATATTTGAATACAACACTTTAAATAATAAGATTTTAAATAGCAATGCTTGTAATAGAAATCACTTTTAAGTATAAGGATCCGAAAAATCATTAAAGGGCAATTCGGTAAATTGGCAGCATTGACTAAGGACAAACTAGACGTAAATCAAAGATGAGTTAGATAAATTATAAAATGAGTCAATAAGCCATCAATATGACATAATGAGGCCAAAAAGAAATTTTGGTAATTTATTTGGGACTGGTGTGAGTCACGAGACTACATAGTCGTCTATAGGATGTAGATAAATTTAAAAATTCAAATATAGGAATTTGGAGAAACAGAATGCATATTTAAGACCAGAGCACCAAAATTAGCTAGTGTACCAAGTTTGGTGCGATTCTAAGACAGTTTCAATTCGGGCTCGTGTATACGCACAATTGGCCAACTAGCCACGTGGCACCTCGAGAAGCGTGAGAAGCTTATTCAATAAGCTAAGTAGATGTTCTAGAATAAGACACATGTCATAATTTTGGTGGAAAAATATGGCTTGATAAAGTGGGTGAAGGTGTATAGAAATTAATATGTGTCTTATGTAGATATTTGTGCAATTAAAGTGATGGGTAAGAGACAAGGGGTCTGCCCCCTTTCCTATTAGCCGAACAAATAGCCATTCCCCCCCTCACTCCCATCAGTTTCCTTTCTCTTTCTCTCTCTCCCTCTCTTTTTTTCTCTCCCTTCCATTGCAAACAAAACGAGCGTGTTTTGTGCTGTGTATGTCAGGTGAGAGAGAAACTGTGAGTGTGTGAGAGAAGTGAGTGTACGTACCAGTGTGTGCGTGTGTTTGTGACTGTGTGTTTGTGTGTCTATGGGACATGCACAGTGGACCGAAGAATAAGAAGAAGAAAAGAAAGAAAACCAGAGGGAAAAAAGAATAAGGAAGAGAGAATCGTGAGCAATGGTCTGGAGTAGACAGTGACAGCCATTGATGGCCTAACCAAACCTAGTTCCTTTATATTCGGTGTGATGATTTGAAAAACCTCATCACAATGTGATCCAAGAAAACTCCAATCTTTGAGCTAAATGAAAAGATAATTTGATAAATGGAACCTCGGTCCAAAAAATGATGTTAAGCTATAAAGAAATCTCTGAAAAAATTACTGTTTCCAATGTCGTCGCCGAAGACAGAGGTAATGTTCCGGCGGGTCCTTTGGTCAACGGGTTGGGTTGACTAGTCAATAGGTCGACCCAGTCAATGGTTGATAGAGTCTGGTCAATGGGTCATAGGGGAATTCGGGTCAGGTTTTGATGGATCTGGGTCTGATCCGTGGGGATGCTGAGGTTTAGGGGCTGTTTGGTTACAATAAATGTGTAACCCTAAATTCTGAGTGAAACTAGAATAGGGTTATCCCTATTCTAAAAATTGAAATTAAAACTAGTTTAGGCTTGTTTGGAAATGGGAATAAGAAATTGAATTAAAGTAAATTAAAAAGGGGTTGATTTATTTGATGAAATTACAAATCAGTGAATAATTTTAAAAAAATTATGTAAAAACTCACTTATTTATAAAATTAAAAATAAAGCCAATTAAAATGCGAGAAGAGGCATTCTTAAGGTTTTTGGGCATTCTGGATTCAATGGTGGAGTCGGTTTGGACATTCGGGGACCTGGGGTAGTCCCACATGAATATGGAAAATTATGAAAATACCCTAATGATAGTTTAAGAAACTAAAAGGTTAATTAAAATTTGGGAGGAGCTATTCCAAAGTTGTTGGATGCCTAGGACTCAAATATATGATTAGATTGAAAAAATTGAGGCTTGGTGATGGTCCCACATAAAGTGAGAAAATGACGATTATACTTCTAAACTTATATTAAGCAATTAAAAGCCGAATTAAGATCCAGAAGAGGCATTTTCAATGTTTTTGGATGCCAATGACTCAAATATGATATCAAAATAATGAAATAGGGACTCGGGGTAGTCCCGCATAAATGTGTGAAATTACCAAAATGACCCTAGACATAAAACAGATATATATATATATAAGGATTAATAAAATACAAGGAAAACATCTTTAGGATTCTTGAACCTTTTGGATTTGATTCCAAGGTTGGTGTTGAGAGGCAATGTCTCGATAGAAATCGAACTTGTCCAATAAATTACAAAAATGCCCTTATAGGCATAAAAGACAATCAAATGATTTAGAGACAATACAATAGGGCTTCCTTAGGGTTTTTGATACCCGAGAACACATTTTTATATTCATTTGAGTAAACGGGTACCCGAGATGTAGGCTAATGAGTACTTGGCCATAGAGAACTGTAAGAATTGATACGATACCTTAGTGTTATGGGCCAAGGTGGTCCCAAGAATAAAACTGGAAATACGTAAGACAATTGACAAATATTATGAAAGACACATGTAGTGTTTCCTTGTAGTAGAGTAAGGATTAGGACTAGGACAATGTCCTGGTGTGTATATTTGCTATGTTATTCACATGATATGTTTATATGTATCATTTTATACTTTGCTATTACATTATCAGTATGATGTGATTGTTACATTGAATGCTATGATGTTGGATAATTACATGATGGTGCTAGATACATGTAATTGCCATGTTGATGTCTATCATGATTTCTATTTGGCATGGATATATGTGATTACTGTTACTCTTGTATCTATTTGTTAAATTATATATCCTCTCTTATGGTTGTTAGTATTGTTGTGGATATGAATGATGTTGATATATATATATATATATATTGTTGACTGTACCTGAGGGGTATGAGATTTGAGGGGATAATGATATTGATGAGCACCGTTTGTGGTGTGAATTGAGATATTGGAACTTTGGAAAAAGAACACTTATGAGAAAAAGACTTGGGATGGGAATTAGTCACGTCTTTTGTATGTTATTGAGTGTGGTGAGATTTCGCTTTACCTGGGGTTCCATTTATAATAGGAATGGTGTCTCTCCTCGGCTTGCGAGTCGTAAACCAACGCTAGTGGTCATTTGTTTCCATGGACTTAATAGCCGTAAAGAACATTGGTTTACCGGGTGCCAAATTAGGTAGACACTCATGGGATTGAGATTATTAAGAGAATAGAATAAGATGAACAAGACTTTATCCCTTTTGCTGAGGATTGATTTACGTGAGATTATTTCCCTTGACTTATTTATGATATTTCATTATAATTATTGATGGACTGTACATTGTCAGTTATGATACTATGGCAATTGTAAATGGTTGCTTAGTTGTGAACATATACATTGTTCTTGTGGCTTTGAACAGGAAATAAAGGTGCTATGTGGGTTTGGTAAGATTACACTTACATCTAATGATTGGTTATGTATTTATATACATTGTTCATGCGGCATTAAAATAGAAAATGGAGGTACTTCGTGAGATTATATGTTTATAATTATGTAATCTGTCCGACCCTTCATATATTAACTACTTGGCTATTATTGTCAAACCACATGTAATGGTACGATGCCCTTTAGATACTTATGTTTATGCCTATGTTTGGGATATGATGATGTGGTGTGCTTGTGATGCATACTAGACTATAAGGTGTGTCCTCTTCAAACTTGCATTAGTTTTTGCATACTGCTTGTTTATTTGTTTTGGAAAACCCTACTAAGCGTTATGGCTCACATTTGCTATTCATGGGAATGACAAGTATTGACTTAATGGATGACTGACGGGAGGAAGTGAAAGATGGACTAAAGTCATTGTAATGCTTAGTTACTTTCTTGTATTTATTCATTTATTTATCGAGGGTGCTGTACCCTCCAGACTATTCATGTATATAAGAATTATAGAGTCAACTCTGGACATACCTTGTTTAATGTGGTTAATGGACATTTGATGCAATTACATTGTGATAGTGATCAATTTTATTTAATCCCGTTAGGGGACTTGAACAAATCTAATCAGAGAATCGAACCGAAACCAATTAAAGAAACTAAATCATTTTCAAAAAAAACAATGGCCTGTATTTAATATACTTGACTTGGATGGTTAGTCCTATTACCTACCTTATCAAGGTTCAATAACTCCTTAGTCCGGCCCTGCGAGTCAGGGGTATGATAGAATAGTATTAGAGCTTTAGGTTTTGAATACCTAAGGATAGTGCGAGAGGTTAGACCTTGGTTCATTTGGGCCAGTTTAGGTTGCATGTTATTTGTGTGCTTGTTGCATTAGTGTGTGCAGTAGTGCATTGTACTTGATCTCCTGATTGACTGGGAGTATGTGATTTGCCTAATTTACTGATTGATTAAGATTAGATACATGTGTCTTTATAGTAGATCATATGTTTTATATTATAGGCTATACGTTTAGTTATCTATAAGATAGGCACTGTGCTTAGTTATTTATATATAGGTCTTGTGTTTATACATTTATATATGTATATCCTTAGGATGGATTCTATTCTTATATACTTATGTGGTAGGCTACATGTTGGCTGTTGTTTGTCGATTCCATCTGTGCATTCTAGGTTAGTTCCCAGTATTCATGGGTTACAGTACTATGACTATGATATACTACACAGACCAGATTGGTCTCAAGTCTTGCGTTACAGTTGATGGATGGCACCCCATCGACCAATAACAAAAGGAGCTATGATCCATCAAGGGTTATCACCTAGCTATACTAGTGGAAGAAGTTCAAGCTGTAGTAGTGGATGCTCTATATACTCCATGTTTGAGACTTAGAAATATCATTATGTTAAACTCTCTTTTTGAGAGATGTATTGCTTTTGGATAGTATTCACTCATAAGTGAGTATTGTGAATCAGAGTGAGCTATTACCGTAGAGACTATCTGCGATAGACCTTATCGGTCTTCTAGATGTTCATTTGGATTGGTAGATTAATCCTAGTATGATTAGACTTAGTTGGTGATAGAAATGAGAAGCGTGGCTTGAAGCATAACATTGGATGGTATTACTTAGTGTAAGGAATTTTAAATTATCTTACAAAATTAACGATGGTGATATCACAGGAGATAGCTTGGCTTTCGCGGATGAAAATTCTTGTAAGACAGGGAGATTGTAAGAACCTTAGAAATTATCAAATGATGTTTTGATAATGTTCTCTTTAGAGTGACTAAATTTCAAAGATGAAATTTTTATAAGGAGTGGAGATTGTAAGGACCCGAAAAATCATTAAAGGGTAATTCAAAAAATTGGCAACATTGACTAAGGATAGACTAGAGGTAAGTCAAAGATGAGTTAGATAAATTATAAAATGAATCAATAAGCCATCAATATGACATGATGAGGCCAAAAAGGAATTTTGATAATTTATTTGGGACTGGTGTGAGTCACGGGACAACATAGTCGTCTATAGGATGCAGATAAATATGACAATCCAAATGTAAGAATTTGGAGAAAAGGATTGCATATTTAGAATCAAAGCTCCAAAATTAGCTAGTGTACCAAGTTTGGTGTGATTCAAGACAGTTTCAATCCGGGCTCATGTGCATGCACAGTTGGCCAACTAGCCACGTGGTGCCTCGAGAAGCATGAGAAGCTTAATATTGAAGCTAATTAGATGTTCTAGAATAAGACACATGTCAAAATTTTTATGGAAAAAGAGGCCTTGATAAAATGGGTGAAGGTGTATAGAAATTAGTGTCTTGTGTAGATATTTATGCAATTAAAGTGATGGGTGAGAGCCAAGGGGTTTTTCCCCTTTCCTATTAGCCAAACCAACAACCGTGCCCCCCTATTCTCATCAGTTTCCTCTCTCTCTCTCTCTCTCTCTCTCTCTCTCTCTCTCTCTTTCCCTCTCTTTTCTCACTCTCCCTTCCATGGCAAAAACAAAATGAGTATGTGTGTTATGTTGTGTATATTTGGTGAGAGAGAGAACTCAGTGTGCACACCAGTGTGTGTGTTTGTGTGCGCGTGGGACATGCACAATGGATTGAAAAAGAAGAATAAAAGAAAGAAAACCAAAGGGAAAGAAGAATGAGGAAGAGAGAACCATGAGCAGTGGTCTGGAGTAGACAGTGACAACCATTGATGGCCCAACCGAACCTCTCTCTCTCATCAGATTTTCTCTCTCTAACCGAGAGTTGAGGTAAGGAGTTTTCTTAGTTTTTCTTTAGATTCTTCATGTGTTGAATGTATGCCTGTAAGTGTAGTTATGTATATACGTATCTATGGGTGTGCATACAAGAGCTATTCATGTTCTGTGAGATAGAAAGAAAACCCAATTTGGGTTTTCTTAGATCACATTGTGATGGGATTTTTCGAATCATCATTTGAGCCTTAGAGTGTTGTATAAATATTGGAGAGTGATTTGGGATCGAAAATGGGGGAGAACATTGGAGGAAATAGAGGCAACACTAAGCTTTTACTAGTGGCCAAAAAATTAAGGGGATCCTCACCGAAGTGATTCATGTACTTTTGGCCCATGAAATAGACAGATACAGACTCGTCTTTATGAAAATGGGATTGAAACAGTTAAAAAAAATTGAAAAAATTCCTTTCACCAGAAAGTCGGGCTTCGCCAGAATCGACTGTGTTTGGGCTTCTAAAACTCTAATCTTTGAGCTAAATGAAAAGATAATTTGATAAGTAGAACCTCGGGCCAAAAATGATCTAAAAGCCATAAAGAAATCGTCAAAAAAATTATTGTTTCTGGCACCGTTGCTGGAGAATGAGATACTGTTTTAGCATATCCTTTGGTCAACGGGTCGACCCGATCAATGGTTGATTGGGTCCGGTCAACGGGTCAGATGGGAATTCAGGTTGGGTCTTGATGGATCCGGGTCTAATCTGTGGGGCTATTTGGTTATAATAAATGTGAAACCCTAAATTCTGAGTGAAATTGGAATGAGGTTATCCTTATTCTAGAAATTGAAATTAAACTAGTTTAGGCTTGTTTGGAAATGGGAATAAGAAATTGAATTAAATAAAATTAAAAAAATGGTTGATTTATTTGATGAAATTACAAGAAAATTACGAAAAAGCTCACTTGTTTATCAAATTGAAAATAAAGTCAATTAAAATGCGAGAAGAGGCATTCTCAAGATTTTTGGACATCCGAATTCAATGGTAGAGTCAGTTTGGACATTCGGGGACTTGGGGTGGTCCCACATGAATATGAAAAATTATAAAAATACCCCTAATAATAGTTTAAGAAACTAAAAGGCTAATTAAAATTCAAGAGGGACTATTCCAAAGTTGTTGGATGCCCGAGACTCAAATATATGATTAGATTGAACAAATTGGGACCCAATGATGGCCCCACATAAAGTGAAAAAATGATGATTATACCCCTAAACTTATATTAAGCAATTTAAAGACGAATTAAGATCTGGAAGAGGTGTTTCCAATATTTTTGGACGTCAGGGACTAAAACATGATATTAGAATAATGAAACATGGGCTCGAGGTAGTCCCATGTGAATGTGTGAAATTACCAAAATGCCTCTAAGCATGAAGCAAATATATATAAGGATTAATAAAATGCAAGGAAGACATCTTTAGGATTCTTGAACCTTTTGGTAGACGCATAACTTTTTTGGTAAATTATGAGAATGCCCTTATGGGCTTAAAATACAGTCAAATAATTTTGAGACAATACGAAACAGCTTCCTTAGGGTTTTTTATACCCAAAAAGACATTTTTTATATCCGTTTGGGTAAACGAGTACCCGAGATGTAAGCTAAAGAGTACTTGGCCATAGAGAATCGTAAGACTTGATACGATACCTTAGAACTCTAGGTTAGGGTGGTTCCTGGAATAGAACAGGAAATACGTAAGACAATTGACAAATATTATGAAAGGCACAAGTAGTGTTTCCTTGTAGTGGAGTGACAATTAGGACTAGGACAATATCCTGATGTGTATACTTGTTATGTTATACACATGATATGTGTATCTATATCATTTGATACCTTGCCATTACATTTTTAGTATGATGCGATTGTTATATTGAATGCTATGATGTTGGATAATTGCATGATTGTAATGACCTCAAATTTTTTTTTTTATATATATAAAAATTTTGTGGTTATTATTATTATTATTATTTATTTATTATTGTTATTATTAAAAATGTGAAATTATTGTAATGTGTATATTATTATGGAATGCATGGGTGTTATGTATATGTAACATGTATATATGTGTGGGATATTATAGGTATGTATATGTGTAGAATAATGTATGTACATGTGTATGTGGATATGTATATGTATATATATATAACAGTGCACTGTGTGTGTGTATGTGTGCAACAGATCTGGTGTGTGTGTGTG
This sequence comes from Nyssa sinensis, assembly GCA_008638375.1. Lineage (NCBI taxonomy): Eukaryota > Viridiplantae > Streptophyta > Magnoliopsida > Cornales > Nyssaceae > Nyssa > Nyssa sinensis. The sequence goes on from CM018043.1 coordinate 24,873,459, forward strand.
ATGTCGTGTAAGTGTGTGTGTGTCTAGTGTGTGTGTAATGAGTGGTGTATATATATATAGGTATATATAGGGCAGCTTTGCATTTAATGCAAAACTGCATTGGGGAAGAGCATGGGTGGCTGAGCAGAGGGAAAGAGGTTAAGGAAAGGGGCTGGTGGTGGGAGACGTGTGGGAGTTGGTGTGTTAGTGTATATATGTTGGTCTCGGTTGGGAGAAAAGAAGGAAAAGAAAAACAGAAAGCGAGAGAGAGAAAGAGAGTTCTGGAAAGAAGGAGTCTTGGAGCTTGATTCAAGCCTAGAACCAGAAAGTGGAGGAGGTGCACGGCTAGAGAGAGAAACCCAAGAAAAATCGTAAATGACCCAGTTCTGTTTTAATTTTTTTTAAAGTATGATAATTAATTTGATGTATATGATCTTAAAGAGCATGTTGTAAGGATTATTTTACAAAAACAATGAAAGAAAACGATTAAGAAATGAGAGAGAAATATTGAGTTGCAGGTCACGTAGGATAATCGGTTGGGTGGGATTTTTGGTTTAAAAACTTGGTTTTAGGAATGAGAAATTGTTCCTCCATAGTGCAGAAACACTTTAGGGTAAGAATGGAGGTTAAAGTATGACTAAAGAGTCACGAAAATGAAAGAATAGGGTCGGCCGGAGTGTTGACCGGAATCTTTGAGCCCTATTTCGTGAAGATCTAGTGGCTTAGATCCAAAACCAACCTTAGATATGGAATATATGTGAAAAACTGAAAAGAACCACATTCAGAAACCATGAAAATCTCACCGAAAAAATGTCGCCGGCGCCGGAGAAGACGCCGGAACCCTACTGGTGTCTCGTCGGAAAAACGGGGAAGAAGAGGGACTGTTCGGGTCGGGTCCGGGTCTGGTTCAGGTTCGAGTCGGGCTTGGGCGATCCGCCCCTGCCACGTGTCGCCCTATAGTTTTAAATTAAAATGAGAATGGGACTGTTTGGCTACGGGTGTAATAAATTGAAAATTGAAATTGAAACAGGAACAGGAATAGGGATATCCTATCCCTATTATGGACTAATCCCTGTTTGGGTAACCGAATTGAGAATAGGAGGAATTGAAATTTACAAATTTAACCCTGAACTTTTGGAAATTAAACTTGACCCCAGAACTTTAGGAATCTGATTTTGACCCACAGAACTTTTGACCAATTATGTTTTGACCCCTCCTGAATAAAATATTAAATTAATTTAATTAATTTAATTATTTAAATATTCTAAAATAATCCGGAGTCCAAATGGGACAAGTCATTAGTGTATTTTGACTATCTCGATCATTCTGAGACCAATGGTGAGGTCCGTTTTATGAGACGGGGTCTCAAAAAATAAAAGACCCGTAGTAACCTTTAAAATTACCAAAATGCCCCTAAATTGAAGTACAGTTAAACGAACTCCAAATTAAGTAAACAAATAGTGAAACTTTATTATCTCGAGCATTCTGGACTCAACCGTAGAGTCCAATTTGTGAAAAGAGGTCACGAAATGTAAGGACCCGTGAAAAGTGCAAAATGACTGTTTTGCCCTTTTGAACTCAGATGTTCGAATTGAGTTATACGAAAGCCTAAACTTATTTTCTTCGACGTTTTGGACTCAATAGCAGAGTTTAATTTAGCAGAATAGAAACTTATAAAATAAAGACATAAAATTTGTTGAATAGCATCATTTAGAAGACAAATGAACTAAGTCACTTGTTATGATTTTAGGGACACGAAAAGGCAAGGAGAAGGCAGTCTGATCCTTCCACATTCTCACTACTAGCCACTACATTACGAGCGCAGTTTACTTGGGTTGTGACTAACCCGTCAGGTATGGTGTTTTGCTAATGTTAGAAATGAAGTTAAGTTAAGAGTATTCTGTGAATGACTGGAATGACTTATGTGTTTATTTGGAATGTATTTACTTGATGATTTGGAATTGGTTGTTCACATGCTTACGTGTTACTTGCATTCTATGAGAATTTAGTGAAATGATGAACGTGAACCATGACATGTGTTTAAGTTGATTATATGAGATATGCTTACATGTGGAACTGGTTGGTGATATACATATTATTGTCTCGAGCATGCTATATTAATGAAACCTTGTTGCATTGAGATTGCATGAGAATATTGGCATATGGTGAATTCCTTGGGCATGTGGCATGAGCACGTGGTGTTTTGCATTATGAGGGTGTAGATCCTGCGGTGAAAAACCCAAAATTGGCCATTGCATTGGTACTTCGAGCCATCGGGGAGTACCCGTAAATGAGACATGGGTGTGGCATAGAGTTGTGCATAGGTGCGTCATGCATACCACTCATGTATTACTGCGATGCTTTGAATGACATTTAGATATAAATGTACACTTTGCACATGCCACGCCTTAGCTTTATTTCTTGCATTAGCACTTCATCATACTAGCAATTGAGCTGACCCATTCGTGGGCAACATTTTTCAGATGAGGATACTCCAGCTACTTGAGACTCAATGATACTTTGATAGGATGAAGCACTTGATATATTTTTGGTCCATGGGACTTATGTTTTGTAATATAAGGGCTTAAGACCGAATGACCTATGAACAATGCAGTTGTGAAATGTATATTATGTTATTTTATGTATTGATGGGAATGGATGCTTGATTAGTGAATTTATTTACATTTGTCCTTTTATTTATTTTATTTTCTGTCTCATCAATCGCGCCTCGGGTTTGCAGAAATTCGGGGCGTGACAATGATGGTGTTAGATACATGTGATTTTTATGTTAATGTCTATCATGATTTCCATTTCTATCATAGATATATGTGACTAATGTTACTCTTGTATCTATTTGTTAAATCATATATCATCTTTTATGGTTGTTAGTATCGTTGTGAATATGAATGATGCTGATATGCATATTGTTGACTATACTGAGTGGTGTGAGATTTGAGGGGATATTTGACGTTGATATTGATGAGCACCGTTTGTGGTATGGATTGAGATATTAGAACTTTGAAAAAAGAACACTTATGAGAAAAAGACTTGGGATGGGAATTAGTCACATTTTTTGTGTGCTATTGAGAGTGATGAGATTGCACTTTACCCGCGGTTCCATTTATGATAGAGATGAAGTTTTCCCTTGGCTTGCGAGTCGAAAACCAGTGCAAGTGGTTATTTGTTTCCATCAGGTTAGTAACCCGTAAAGCATATAGGTTTATTAGGAGCCAAATTAGGTGGACACTCATAGGATTGAGATTATTGGGATTATTGAGAGAATGGAATGAGATGAATAAGACTTTGTCCCTTTTGTTGAGAATTAATTTACTTGAGATTATTTCCCTTGACTTATTTGTGATATTTCATTATGATTATTGATGGACTATACACTGCCAGTTGTGATACTATTGAAATTGTGAATGATTACCTAGCTGTGAATGTACACATTGTTCTTACGGCTTTGAACAAGAAATGGAGGTGCTCCGTGGGTTTGGTAATCTTACACTTACATTTGGTGATTGGTTATGTATTTATATACATTTTTCTTGCAGCATTAAAATAGGAAATGGAAGTGGTTCGTGAGATTATATGTTTATAATTATGTCATGTGTCCGACCCTCCATATATTGACTATTTGGCTATTATTGTCAAACCACATGTAGTGGTGCGATGCCCTTTTGATACTTATGTTTATGTCTGTGTTTGGGATATGATGATGTGGTTTGCTTGTGATGTATACTGGACTATAGAGTGTGTCTTTTTCAGACTTGTATTAGTTTTTGCATGCTGCTTACTTGTGTATTTTAGGAAACCCTATTAAGCGTTATGGCTCACGCCTACTGTTCATGAGAATGACAAGTATTGACTTGATGGACTATTGATGGGAAAAAATGAGAGGTGGACTAAAATCATTGTATTGCATAGTTACTTTCTTGTATTTATTCATTTATTTATCAAGGGTGCCTGTACTCTCTAGACTATTCATATATATGTCATGTATATAAGAATTGTAGAGTCAACTCTAGACAAGTCTTGTTTAATGCAGTTAATGGGCGTTTGATGCAATTATATTGTGATAATGATCAATTTCATTTAATACCATTAGGGGGCTTGAAGAAGTCTAATCAGATAACCAAACCGAAACCAATTAAAACAAAACTAATTAAAGGAACTAAATCATTTTCGAAAAAAAAAAATGGTCTGTATTTTATATACTTGACTAGGATGGTTAGTCATATTACCTACCTTATTGGGGTCCAATGACCCCTTAGTTCGGCCTTGCGGGACAAAGGCATGACATTAAGAATAAGTTAGACAGTATCATCTTGAAAAATAACAATTTAATAGGATATTCTAAACTGACAATAAATTGCCTCATGTAAACATGAGGCTTTAAAACCTTTTATATAATAAGAGGTTTAAAACCTTTTCTTATTTCATCTTTGATCTTATCACTTGTTATAGGAGAATCTGTATCGACCTAAACTCTAAACCTTCAAAAGGTCACGACGACCTAACAAAAGGTCATTTAGGACCTAACAGGAGATATCTCTAGCTTATAGCGTGTCACGCCCCGAATTTCTACAAACCCGAGGCGCGATTGACGAGACAGGAAATAAAATAAATAAAAGGACAAATATAAATAAATCCACTAAGCAAGCCTCCATTCCCATCAATACATACAATAACATAAAGTACATTGTTCAGAGGTCATTCGGGCTTAAGCCCTTACATTACAAAATATAAGTCCCACGGACCAAAATATGCCAAGTGCTTCACCCTATCAAAGTATCACTAGGTCTCAAGAAGCTGGAGGGTCCTCATCTAAAAAATGTTGCCAACGAATGGGTCAGCTCAACTGCTGGTATGATGAAGTGCTAATGCAAGAAATAAAGCTAAGGCGTGGCATGTGCAAAGTGTACATTTATATCTAAATGTCATTCAAAGCATCGCAGTAATATATGAATGGTATGCGTGACGCACCCATGCACAACTCTATGCTCCACCCATGTCTCGTTTACGGGTACTCCCCGATGGCACGGAGTACCAATGCAATGGCCAATTTTGGGTTTTTCACCACAGGATCTACACCCTCATAATGCAAAGCACCACGTGCTTACCCACGCCATGTTCTCAAAGAATTCATCATATGCCAATATACCAATGCAATCTCAATGAAACATGGTTTCCACAATATAACATGCTCGAGACGATAAGACATAAATCACCAGCAGATTCCACATGTAAGCATATCTCATATAATCAACATATACACACGTCATGATTCACGTTCATCATCCCCTAAACATTCATAAAGTACAAGTAACATGTAAGCATGTGAACAACCAATTCTAAATCATCAAGTAAACACATTCCACATAAACACATAAGTCATGCCAGTCATTCACAGAACATTCCTAACTTAACTTCATTTCTAACATTAGCAAAACACCATACCTGTCGGGTCAGTCTCAACCCTCGAAGATCGTGCATGATATGGAACTGAACTGGTCAATGAAAATGCAGGAGATCAGATCGCCCTCCCCTGTCCTATCAGTGTCCCTAAAAGCATAAATTACAACTCAGTCTATTGTCATTCGAATTTATTCTATTCATCAAATTTTATGTCTTTAATTCATAGGTTTCTATTCTGCTAAATTAAACTCTGCCATTGAGTCTAGGACGTCAAAGAAAATAAGTTTAGGTTCTCGTAGAACTCAATTCGGACATCTGGGCTCAAAAGGGCAAAACAGTCATTTTGCACTTTTCACGGGTCCTTACATTTTGTGACCTCTTTTCACAAATCGGACTCCACGGTTGAGTCCAGAATGCTCGAGATAATAAATTTTCACTATTTGTTCACTTAATTCGAAGTTCGTTTGACTGTACATCTATTCAGGGGCATTTTGGTAATTTTTCAGGTTACTACGGGTCTTTTATTTTTCGGGACCCCGTCTCATAAAACGGACCTCACCATTGGCCTCAGAATGGCCGAGATAGTCAAAATACACTAGTGACTTGTCCCATTTGGACTCTGGGTTATTTTAGAATATTTAATTAATTAAATGAATTTAATTAAAAAATTAATTAATTAATTTAATTAATATTTTATTAATAATTTAATCAGGTGGGTCAAAGTGTAATAACCAACAGTTGGGGGGTCATTTTGTAAATTCTGAAAGTCCTGGGTCAAAGTTTAATTTCTAAAAAGTCCAGGGGCAATCTTGTAATTTTGAAAACCCTTATCCTATATCCGGATAACCAAACAGGGATCAATCCGAGAACAGGGATAGGATATCCCTGTTTCAATTTAATTTCAAATTTCTAATTTCTTAAGTCCGTAACCAAACAGACCCAATTGGTTTTTAATTTAAAACATAGGAGCGACACGTGGCAGGGGCGGTCCAGCCCCACCCGAACCGAACCCGACCCGGACCCGAATCGGACCCGAATGCACAGTGCCTTCTTCCTCGTTTTTTCGGTGAACCTCTGGTAGGGTTCCGGCGCCGGCGACTGGTCTCCGGCGAGATTTTTAGTTTTTAAAAATGTGATTCTCTCCGTTTTCTCCCAAGGATTCTATATCTAGGATCGGTTTTGGGATCAAGTCATCCGATCCTCACGAAATATAGGGTCAACCCCTCGGTCAAACCTCCTGCCGACTCTTTCCCCTTCACTTTTGTGATTGTTTGGTCACGGTTTCATCCCCATTTTTACCCTAAAGTGCTTCTGCACCTAAAGGGATTATTTCTAGGTCATTTAAACAAGGTTCTACGCATAAAATATAGACGGACCCGATTATTATCCTATACCTGCAACTAGGGTTTACTCACTGATTTCTCAACCATTTTAACTAATTCTTTTTGCAATATTTTTCATTTTTCATGCTCCCTACACTTCAAATCAAATGAAAACTCTTAAATCTTAAAAACAGAACGAGACCCACTTACCTTAATTTCCTGATTTTTCTTGGTTGCAGGTCTCCTCTTTTCTCTTCTGTTCCACTTTAATCCACTCTCAGTTTCTCCCTTCTTCCATTCTTTCCTTCTGTTTTCTTTACTAACTCAACACACACGTCCGTATGTATGCACAAAACATAACCGACTCTTTTCTCTCTCCTCTCTTTCTCTCTCTATTCCTCTCCACTTGCAGCCTTCCTTGACCTTTTTCCCCTCTGCTCAGCCACCTTGCTTCTCCCCAAATGCAGCTTTGCATTTAATGCAAAGCTGCCCTATATACCTATACATATATATAACACTCATCACACACACACTAAACACACACACTCTCCACCGACTATACACACCACACACAGTGCACACACTGTTCTGCCATATATACATACATATACATACATGCTACACATATATACACCATGCATATTAATAATATACGTATTACATAACTTTCACATTTTTAATACTAACAATAATGAATAATAATAATAATGATAATGATAAAAATAATTAATAATTAATAATAATAAAAAAAAATTTTCATGTCATTACATCCTTTCCTCCTTAAAGAAATTTCGTCCCGAAATTTAAAATAACATATAGTAAAAGAAAATACATCACTGATCAAACAACTCGGGATACCTAGCTCGAACCTCGGCCTCACGCTCCCAAGTAGCTTCCTCAACCCCATGATGGTCCAACGAACCTTGACTAAAGGGATGGTCCTGCCTTGCAAAACCTGGTCCCTAGAGTCCAATATCTCCACGGGTCTCTGGTCATAAGAAGCGTCGCCCCCTAGCTGACGATCTACCCAATCTAACACATGGGAGGGGTCAGGCTCGTACTTCCTCAACATAGATACATGGAAGACGTCATGAACTCCAGATAGCTGCGGTGGTGAGGCCAGCTTATAAGCCACCTCACCAACCCTCTCAAGAATCTCAAAGGGGTCTATAAATCGTGGCGACAGCTTCCCACCGCGCCCAAATCTCCTCAAACCTCGTCGGGGGGGGATATCTTGAGGAACACATGGCCCCCAACCTCGAATGACAAGAGTCGCCGCCTCCTATCTGCATAACTCTTCTGGCGACTCTGGCTGGCAACAAGCGCTGCCTGATCACTTGTATCTTGTCTATGGTCTCACGGACTATATCGGATCCCAAAACAATTGGCTCCCCTACCCCAGTCCAACACACCGGTGAACGACACAGTCTACCGTATAACGCTTCGAATGGTGCCATCTCAATACTGGACTGCTAGCTACGGTTGTAGGCAAACTCTACCAAAGCAAGGTGATCCTCTCAGCTACCCCTGAAGTCCATAACGCAGTCTCTAAGCATGTCCTCTAGGATCTGAATGGTACGCTCTGACTGACCATCAGTCTGAGGATGAAAGGTAGTACTAAACTTAGTTGAGTCCCTAAGGCTGTCTGGAGGCTCTGCCAAAACCGTGCAGTGAAACGTGGGTCCCCATCTAAAACAATGGATAAGGGAATTCCATGTAGTCGTACTATTTCTCGACATAGTAATAAAAAAAATCAATGTAAAATGCATTGTAACAGGTAGACGTGCAGCCTTACCTATGGATCGCTCACCTCAATAATTGAACACAATAAAAAGTAAAGGAAACTTCTCATTGTTCACAAGGATACCCCAAGGTCTCTCACACATGTGATGTCATCTAACCCACCTCAAGCTGACTCATGAAATCACCTAGTGATTTATCCCAATGGCATAAGTACATATTATCTGTACCACAATGTAACCTATCATCCAGTATTTTCTAAGTACCCTAATTACCCACAAGATGTCCACGGTACAATCCAAAAGTAAAGCTATCATCTTCCACCTTAGTCTATATATAACCGAGACTAAGTGTCATGCACTGATGAGGACTAGTCTTTCCATTTCATGTACACATACCTTGACTGGGCATACAAATGTAGACAGTGTAGTTTATGTACTCTAATCATGAAGTTTAAGTCAATCTACCAAGGTTCAGCAAAAATAAAATATTTGTGATACTCTTCACCAATTTCCTCTACGAACATATATCAATTTTCACACACATGTATCAACACACACATATAAATATGTTTAAGCATTCTCTTATACATGCATTAATAATAACCAGTCTGTATGTAAAAAAAATCATAATCGCAGTACTATAACGGTCACTAAACTAGCATGCTTATAAAGAGTAAACGTACAACATTTAGTAGCTAACACGTAGCTCACCACATCAGCACCCAACATAAAATTTCATTCTAGGAATACACATATACATAAATAAGTACATAATCCGTTGTACAGGTAACCAGGCGTATTCCCAACCTTACTGATATTCAGGTTCATAGCCTATCTCACAAACAACAAGCATACAGTCTACTATTTAACCTCATTCGTTATGCTTGTATAAAGGCAAGCATTGAATCCTAGATCATCAATAACCAAGCATACCCCACATTGTACAATTTCACAAACTAAGGTAACAAGCACTCATCTAATCATGTAATCCAAACCAACCCAATTCAACTTAAAGTCTAACCCCTCTTAACCCACAATAAAGTCAATCTAAAAGGGATCTATGGACACCCCATGAAATAAAGAAAACATCTCCCTCAGGAGTACACACTGTCTCTCTTCCCCTGTAGCAGCCTATACTCGTCTAAAGTGTAAATAACTGATCTATCTCCAACATAACACCAATACTAGACACATCAAATAAGATGAAGAATCTAAATAAGGCATGCGGTCAGCTACCTCTATCGAGTAATCTCTACAGATTCTCGTCAGCATCACTCTACCCCTAACGTCATGCCAACATAGTAAATATGAATGAATGAGATGTACTATGGTCTATCAATATGCTAGTCCATAAACTAAACACAAAAAATGTACCTCAAGGCTCTGAAGGTCCAAAAGAATAGGTGGCTCTAGGCTGGCTACTGCCTAACGCCACTCTGAGTGGTCTGGTCTTGCCTACCACCCCTCTGACTGAGAGTCCTGACACTCAATGCTGTAGGTGCATGCTGAAAATACGGTGTCGGAGGTCCCTGACCCAATAGTGGTCGTGGCAGGGGCACTTGGGTATACTGATAGTAATGTGGCTCCTCTAAGTCCTGGGAAATCGGCCTCTGAGGACAATTGGCCCTAACATGGCTAGCCTGGTGGCATACAAAACAAAGTCGTGGAGTCCCCCGTCCTTGACTCTGTACTGGTAATGGAAATGACTCCTGACTAGCCCCGATCCTCTGTCTCAAGCTGGGGTCCCTCAAAGGACAAGTGACCATCTTGTGGCCAGGCTGTCTACAATAAAAACAAGTAATGGTCCCTTGGGATGTGGATGAGGATGTGGAAGAAGCACCAGTCCGGAACCTCTTCAACTGTCTCCTACCAGTGCGAGTCTGGGCGGGTATAGATATTTGTGCAGAAGAAGCACGAGCTCGAGACCTCTTCGATGGTCTCTCACCAGTGTATATCGGGGTGGACCTAGGGATCTGTGCTGGAGTCGCCTCGTTCTGGGTCCGGGGCTCTCTAACTCCTCTAAGCTCAGCCAACTCTCTCTCAGCCATGACAGCTCTCATCACTACCTCCTGTATAGTGTGAAGGCATTCCTACATAATGGTTGCTATATCCCTAGAACCACTAGTCTGCTTTACCTCTATTGGAGCAGGTGTAAAAGTGACGGCCTCCTCAACTGTACCCTCTGCAGAAGCAGCAGCTCAGGGCTAACTATGCCATGGTGGTGCAGTGGTCCTAGGCTCGTCGTGTCTAGGTGGTATAAGTCTGGGAATAGCTTGTCTCGGTGGCATGTCTACAAGTTCAAAGAGAAGAAAAATTAATACCCCATTTTTTTTTTTTTTCATTAGACACATGTGTTAAAAGAACATTAAGTAGGTACTTGTCGACTCTTCATAATTCCGAAGTAGCAACCATAACATGTCATGACACACTTGCCTAATCAATATCTACATAGCTAACGTCAACCATCACCACCCGTTGGTTACACTAAACAATTTACGCTGAGTTCTAACACAGCCCTCTATTAAGAAGGATTTTATCTAAACGATGTAATACACGTATACTTAAACATTTGAACACTAGCAAGGTTTAACTCCCAGTGAATACTATCCAAAATAATACATCTCTCCACAACCAGGGTCTAACACAAGAACATCTTTAAAAATCTAAAAAGAAACACTCTAAGTATCCATCTATACACAAAAGGCTCCACAAGTCCAAATCCTTATTCTAGCATTTTAAGGTTTGATGTGTCTTTTATTGTCTCTTACTTTTATAGCTAGGTGATAACCCTTCATGGATTATAGCTCCTTTTATTACTGGCTGATGGGACGTCATCCATTAACCGTAACTCAAGACCTGAGACCAATCCAGTCTGTATAAATATCATAGTCATAGTACTATAATCCCTGAAAATTTGGTTACTAACCTAGCACACTTATACAGAATCCACAAACAACGGTCAACCAGGGAAACAACCAGGTTCACAACTTGTCTCCTAAGTAACTAGGCATAATGTTTAACGTGTAGCTAACCAAGTGTACAACCTACACCTCAAATAACTAGGCACACCGTTTATCCTAGAAAGTATACGGTCTATCACATAGACACGAGTTTCTAATCTTAGTCAACCACTACCACAAAAAAATTCACATGCTTTCTGTCTACCGGGAAATCAAGTATAGTGCTTACTCGTGCACACCAATGCAACAGGTGTATATAAAATATTTGAGCTAAAAGCTCAGTCATGTTCTTATCAGTGACTAGGGAGTACGTATAGCATGTCATAATGTACACTTAACAAATTCTCACACATTATACATGTCATGCATCTTACCACATTAAATCACATAATCATGCATCATAACATATCATCAATCAACACGTAATCACAACCAGTCATGCTTAAAGTGTATAAAATCATATAACACACGAAATCCCATCGCATGCTACTAACAGTTCATACTAAGTCTCACTCTTTTCTCTAGGGTCTCATGGTGTTGAACAACACCCCACAGTCTCTAGGTATTCGAACCTATGCTCTGATACCACGTTGTCACGCCTCGAATTTCTACAAACCCGAGGCGCGACTGACGAGACAGGAAATAAAATAAATAAAAGGACAAATATAAATAAATCCACTAAGCAAGCCTCCATTCCCATCAATACATACAATAACATAAAGTACATTGTTCAGAGGTCATTCGGGCTTAAGCCCTTACATTACAAAATATAAGTCCCACGGACCAAAATATGCCAAGTGCTTCACCCTATCAAAGTATCACTGGGTCTCAAGTAGCTGGACGGTCTTCATCTGAAAAATGTTGCCCACGAATGGGTCAGCTCAACTGCTGGTATGATGAAATGCTAATGCAAGAAATAAAGCTAAGGCGTGGCATGTGCAAAGTGTACATTTATATCTAAATATCATTCAAAGCATCGCAGTAATATATGAATGGTATGCGTGACACACCCATGCACAACTCTATGCTCCACCCATGTCTCATTTACGGGTACTCCCCGATGGCACGGAGTACCAATGCAATGGCCAATTTTGAGTTTTTTACCACAGGATCTACACCCTCATAATGCAAAGCACCACGTGCTTACCCACGCCATGTTCTCAAAGAATTCATCATATGCCAATATACCAATGCAATCTCAATGAAACATGGTTTCCACAATATAGCATGCTCGAGACGATAAGACATAAATCACCAGCAGATTCCACATGTAAGCATATCTCATATAATCAACATATACACACGTCATGATTCACGTTCATCATCCCCTAAACATTCATAAAGTACAAGTAACATGTAAGCATGTGAACAACCAATTCTGAATCATCAAGTAAACACATTCCACATAAACACATAAGTCATGCCAGTCATTCACAGAACATTCCTAACTTAACTTCATTTCTAACATTAGCAAAACACCATACCTGTCGGGTCAGTCTCAACCCTCGAAGATCGTGCACGATATGGAACTGAACTGGTCAATGAAAATGCAGGAGATCGGATCGCCCTCCCCTGTCCTATCAGTGTCCCTAAAAGCATAAATTACAACTCAGTCTATTGTCATTCGAATTTATTCTATTCATCAAATTTTATGTCTTTAATTCATAGGTTTTTATTCTGCTAAATTAAACTCTGCCATTGAGTCTAGGACGTCGAAGAAAATAAGTTTAGGTTCTCGTAGAACTCAATTCGGACATCTGGGCTCAAAAGGGCAAAACAGTCATTTTGCACTTTTCACGGGTCCTTACATTTCGTGACCTCTTTTCACAAATCAGACTCCACGGTTGAGTCCGGAATGCTCGAGATAATAAATTTTCACTATTTTTTCACTTAATTCGGAGTTCGTTTGACTGTACATCTATTCAGGGGCATTTTGGTAATTTTTCAGGTTACTACGGGTCTTTTATTTTTCGGGACCCCGTCTCGTAAAACGGACCTCACCATTGGCCTCAGAATGGCCGAGATATTCAAAACACACTAGTGACTTGTCCCATTTGGACTCCGGGTTATTTTAGAATATTTAATTAATTAAATGAATTTAATTAAAAAATTAATTAATTAATTTAATTAATATTTTAGTAATAATTTAATCAGGTGGGTCAAAGTGTAATAACCAACAGTTGGGGGGTCATTTTGTAAATTCTGAAAGTCCTAGGTCAAAGTTTAATTTCTAAAAAGTCCAGGGGCAATCTTGTAATTTTGAAAACCCTTATCCCATATCTGGATAACCAAACAGGGATCAATCCGAGAACAGGGATAGGATATCCCTGTTTCAATTTAATTTCAAATTTCTAATTTCTTAAGTCCGTAACCAAACAGACCCAATTGGTTTTTAATTTAAAACATAGGAGCGACACGTGGCAGGGGCGGTCCAGCCCCGCCCGAACCGAACCCGACCCGGACCCGAATCGGACCCGAATGCACAGTGCCTTCTTCCTCGTTTTTCCGGTGAACCTCTGGTAGGGTTCCGGCGCCGGCGACTGGTCTCCGGCGAGATTTTTAGTTTTTAAAAATGTGATTCTCTCTGTTTTCTCCCAAGGATTCTATATCTAGGATCGGTTTTGGGATCAAGTCATCCGATCCTCACGAAATATAGGGTCAACCCCTCGGTCAAACCTCCGGCCGACTCTTTCCCCTTCACTTTTGTGATTGTTTGGTCACGGTTTCATCCCCATTTTTACCCTAAAGTGATTCTGCACCTAAAGGGATTATTTCTAGGTCATTTAAACAAGGTTCTACGCATAAAATATAGACGGACCCGATTATTATCCTATACCTGCAACTAGGGTTTACTCACTGATTTCTCAACCATTTTATCTAATTCTTTTTGCAATATTTTCCATTTTTCATGCTCTTTAAAACCCTACACTTAAAATCAAATGAAAACTCTTAAATCTTAAAAATAGAACGAGACCCACTTACCTTAATTTCCTGATTTTTCTTGGTTGCAGGTCTCCTCTTTTCTCTTCTGTTCCACTTCAATCCACTCTCAGTTTCTCCCTTCTTCCATTCTTTCCTTCTGTTTTCTTTCCTAACTCAACACACACATCCGTATGTATGCACAAAACATAACCGACTCTTTTCTCTCTCCTCTCTTTCTCTCTCTATTCCTCTCCACTTGCAGCCTTCCTTGACCTTTTTCCCCTCTGCTTAGCCACCTTGCTTGTCCCCAAATGCAGCTTTGCATTTAATGCAAAGCTGCCCTTTATACCTATACATATATATAACACTCATCACACACACACACTAAACACACACACTCTCCACCGACTGCACACACCACACACAGTGCACACACTGTTCTGCCATATATACATACATATACATATTCACACATATACATACATGCTAGACATACATACACCAGGCATATTAATAATATACATATTACATAACTTTTACATTTTTAATACTAACAATAATTAATAATAATAATAATGATAATGATAAAAATAATTAATAATAAAAAAAAAAATTTCATGTCATTACATAGCGGCCATTACAAGAGTGAGTCCAAAGGATCTCACTAAATAGAAGTGTTTATGCACTAATTATCTTGTAATATTACCATTTGTCAAAATAGGAAGCAATCTTTCAAATAATTGCTTTTGATAAACATGCTTTAAATGGAGTTGTATAAACAACTATCATTTAAATCAAAGCTTGAAATAGGAATTTATAAACAATTTGACATTTAAACATTGCACATTTATAAAAAGGAGTGCAAAACACCACTTCAAAGAGTTGTATTACTTATATATAGTCCTTAATAATATTTGCTTAAATTTTATATTATCTCGATCCTTCTTTTTTGTTGTTCCTATATAGGAATTGAACAACATTTAATGTATATTCAATCGTAATTCTCTCTAAATGTTACTTAGGAAATTTTCTTAGACTTAAATGGACCTCGTAATTGAGTTTGGAATGCCTGAAAACCTTTGTGTAGGTATCCTTATTGTCATCGGAGTCCCTTAAATTGCTTAACTGGACTTTAGAGATGTAATTAGAATTATTCTATTTGTCATGTCACATTTTTTGAAGCTTAATTTAATGAAACGGACGTCGCCATTGAGTCCGAAAAGTCAAAAAATGCTAAGATATCCCTTCGTTAGGTTTAAATAGCATTAATATAATTTAGTTAATTAAAATAAACTAAATCTGGGTTTCATTATATATATATATATATGTATATATATACATATATAATTTGCATTATAGGTATTGTAGCACTTAGTGGCATAGTGGAAGAATTTCAACCTAAACGCTTTGGTCGCGTGAGGTGGGGGTTCAATTCCTAAAAACTACCATTTTTCCTTTTTTTTCTAATTTGAAATTATATATATATATATATATATATATATTAAATCAAAATGAGACATAGCCACTAATGTGGCTAAGTGGTCTGGCTTACCCTTTCCCTCATGTGCAAAAAGGGTTCAAACCTTTGGTGCAGCACAAGTTCCTTTCCCCCCTTTCTTTTTATTGTCTGATTTCAATCCAAACAACAAACAAAGCATGCAAATTGGAATAAGCTATCCTTGTCTAACCTGAAGTAATTTATTATCCGTGTAGCCAAACAAACTTATTTTAATTTTAATTCTTTTAATTAAACTCTCAAAACGATGCAGTATAGATAACCTATATCATGTCTGCGTCAGACTTGACCCAAACCCAGATCCGACCCGCTTGAATTGGATTCGGACAATTGTCTTCTTTAGCGCCGGTGCTGAAAAATCAAGTTTTCCCAGTTTTTAACTTGATTTTTAGCACTACTTCAAACCAATTTTCACTTCTAATCACGTCTAAACACAATTTATGATCATCTAGGACCATTTTGAGTCACCAAAACACCATGAAACGATCGAAAAACCAAAGCCCGATTCTCCGGTAAGCTTTAAAATTCCCAATTTTCTCACTCGTTTCTAAATGAAAATGGTTCCCGTTTGGAACTTTTGATTCATCTTTCAAAAGGGCTACCCTAGCCCCTCTCTCCCTCTTCTCTTCTTATTTCCCAATCGGTTACCCTAACCGACTATTGAGATTTCCCTCACTTCCAAGCCATCAAATGGCTTTCTTTAGTGCCTTTTCTTCCCTTAACTCAACAGTTCAGTTGCCACCTCATACTTATAGCCAAGCATGTGGTGGTCTCTCTTGAATCTTCTATAATTCTCTCACTTGTTCCTTTACACATACACACACACACACACACTTAAACACCCACATTTACACACACATACACTCACTTACCCACGCTACAGTTATTTATATATACAGAGATACTTGATTTCATATACATATAATATATATATATATATACATATACACATTAATTCAAGTACGTGTATATATATTTTACACATCCTACTCATTTTACACATGCAATGTTTGAGCTCCATTTCATGTGTACTCTAAATAGTTAGATCACATATAACTACACAATGAAATTGGGTTGGGGTGTTACATATACACAACTTTAGATAGTGAATTTTTACTATTTTTAATCAAAGTAGATTCAATTTATTCCACTTTCAATGAAAAGAATGAAATTTTACTATTTTAATGAAAGGGTAAATTACATTGACCTCCCCTAAGGTTTCTGACAATTACACTAACCTTTCCTTAGAATTCTGAAATTACACTGACCTCTTCTACTTTACTTGATAAACTATCAATAACCCTTCCAGTCCATTTTTTCTTTGAAAATGACAAAACTACGCTTTTATGGGTTTTTGTACTTTTTTTAATATTTTTTTCATTTCAAATAAATTTTTTATAAAATATTTAAAAAATTTATATAATATAAAAGAAAGTTATTTATCATAATTTTTTTTTTATTTAAGATAAAAAAATTTTAAAAAGTTAGAAAAAATTGTCAAAATTGAACAAATGTGAAAAAAAAAAAAAACTTAAAAGGGCAGTTTTGTCATTTTGAAAGAAAAATTCGACTGAAAGGGGTTATTTTTAGTTTGTTAGATAAAGTAGGAGAGGTTAGTTTAATTTATCCTTAATAAAACCAGTTTAAGTTCAGTTCATTTTTTAAAAGAAACAATGAGATTTCACTATTTTGATGAAATAAAATAAAAACTCAACTTAGACAGTGAAATTTCAAAGTTTTAATCAAACAAGTTTAAATTAAATTCATGCGTATACAAATAGTGAAATTTCATTCTTTGAATCAAATTTTTCTCAGCTTAGCTTTAAATTCAATGAAATAGTGAAAATTCATTTTAAAATAGTGAAATTTATTCCATTATTTCCTTTTGATTCAATTTATTCCACTTTCACAAACAAATAAAATAGTGAATTTTTTTTATTTTAATGAAATTACTTTTAATTCAGTTCATTTTTAAAGAAATAGTGAAATTTAACTATTTTATTGAAATAAAATAAAAGCTCAACTTAGATAGTGAAATTTCATTGCTTTTAATCAAACTAGTTTCAATTTAGTCCATTTCTCATAGAAACATTGGAATTTTGCTATCTTAGTTAACCAACTTCAATTTTGTTCATGTGTATAGAAACAATGAAATTTTCCTCTTTGAATGAAATTTGTTTGAGTTTAGTTCCAAATTTAATGAAATAGTGAACTTCATTATTTTACTCAAACTGACCTCAATTCTATTCATTTTTAAAGAAACACTAAAATTTCGCTGTCCGTGAAAAATAATAAAACTTCACTAATTTTCTTTTAACAGTAAAACCTTGTAGCTTCATGAAAATCACAGTGTTAAGACAAAGACAATTAAAAAGTAACTAAAAGTTTTGTAATACACAATTTTTATCTATGACATCCACCAATATAATCAAAATTATAGTGAATTTCACTATCTAGGAAAAATAATAAAATTTCACTCTAGTACCTTTTGACAATAAAAACCTTGTAGGTTTATGGCAATCACAAAGTGTTAAAACACCCATTTTCTCTCTCTAGGTGCTCCAATGTGTATCTATACATATATATATATATTTATATTTTTCCATGCTATGTACATGTATATATAGATATGTATATATGCATCTATGTGTGTATGTATATGTTTATATATATATATATATATAT
This sequence comes from Nyssa sinensis, assembly GCA_008638375.1. Taxonomy (NCBI): domain Eukaryota; kingdom Viridiplantae; phylum Streptophyta; class Magnoliopsida; order Cornales; family Nyssaceae; genus Nyssa; species Nyssa sinensis. Next base: position 24,892,003 of record CM018043.1, read on the forward strand.
GCATGTGTGCATTTTAAATATATAATAATTGGGTTAGGGAGACTTACCTTAATCAACTGGCATACTATCTTTCACTCACACATTACTATTGTTTGGGATGGGTTGCTCATTATAGAGAGCATCCCTATTTATAGATCTCAAAGGTTAAGATATTCAATCTTCGTTACACCAACTCCACTTTTCATCGTCAACAATTGTGTACTATATTACAATGGTTTCTGTAATGTTTGAAATTATTTGCAACACAGGTCTGAAACTTGTAGATTTAGGTGCCAACCTTTTCATTTAATTGATACTATTGTTTCACATGGATTGAGTTTCAATTATTTGTGGCATCGCAATACCCACTTTTGGAAAACTTCATTGTATAAGTGTCCGGGGTTTTTATTTAAAGTTACATAAAAATTATCTTCCTAAGATTTTTTGATTTGTAGAACATAATGGTATTTTTCATTTCTTTAAATTATTGCCATGAGGTTCTTATTTTTATCTGCTTGGTCTATCCATATTAATCTGGGTCGTGTGGTAATGTACTTGATGATTCTTTTTGAAGCCCAAATTAAAAATATAATATTTACCCTTTTGTCTCTTACCTTTCCTTTCTTTCTTTTTCTTTCTTTCCCTTTTTCTTCTTAACAACCTATTTGAAATTTTTGTCATCTCTCTCTTCCATATAAAGTTTTCATCATTTTTTTCCTTGGTAACTTTTTCCACATGTCTTAATTGTTTCCCTCATCATTCAATGCATCATTTATAATGTTTATTTGTTTCTTTCCTTTTTTTTCTTATATGCATTAAATAATATTTTTGTTTGTTATACATATTATACGTATATATAAAGTAAAATACACTAATCTCTCCTGATATTTTTGACAATTACACTGACCTACCCTGAGATTTATGAAATTACACTGACCTCCCGTACTTTATCTAACAATATATAAATACCCCTCTCCGGTCAATTTGTTCCTTCAAAATGATAAAATTGTCCATTTTATTTATTTATTAATTGTATTTTTTTAATCACAAGCACACAACAATATCATCTACTAGATTACAAGTATAGATATAATAATCGAGAGAATAAGGAACCATCCCATGTGGTGTAACAACAGTAATGAAGCATTCAATATACATTCAACCATGGAATATGTCAATGTATACAAACCTCACAACACACCTCGATTTCGTGTTCAAAGTAATAAGTACAATAATTAATGAACAAGCACTACGTGAGTATATCATGTAACCATGGTTTGAGTTCCACTCTATTCGTCTCGTGTCGAATCCTAGCACTTCGAAACTTAGTTTTTCTACCAACCCACCAAAAGGCCTAACGCTTTACAAGTTACTAACTTGTTGGCAATGTGTTGCCACTAGCATGGGGTTATGGTCCGAAACTAAAGGAAGACGCCATCCCCATAAAAAATATATCCCCTAGGTAATAGTAAAATCTCACTGGCACACACTCATTATTCCGTAATTTAATTCCCAACTAAGGTACCACAAGCCCAATGACCTTGCATCACTCCTTATTCGATGTATCCCAAGAAATTAATATTCACATTCTCATATTCTTCATTTCCATTCATAATACCAAAGTCTCAAAAACCAACACCACATGGGGTGCTCATCAATATCATATCGTACCAATGTCTCACAAGCCCGCACCACTCATGGGGTGCTTAACAATATCAAACAGCCACACAGCCTCACACAATAATCCACATCAATTATCATAAAGTGTAATGCAAGATGTATCCATGTACAAGAATCACGTAAACAATATAATGTCTAAATATGTATCCATGACAGACATATAATAAATAGTAAAGCATCAAAATGATAATGATAGTCACATTATAAGGAACAAGCAATGGTAAAGCATTAGAATAATAATGACAATCACATCATGAGAATCAAATGACAAGTATGTAATACCAATTAATTAGGATATGATCCTAGTCCTAGTCAACATCCAACTATAAGAAAACACTACTTGTATCTTTCACAAAATGTGTTAGATACCTTACACGCTCATGGTTTAACTCTCGAGACCACCTCAACCCTTAGCACTATGGTTTCATATTGATCTCATAAGTTCTCTAAGGTTAATTATATATTAACCTATACACCAAGTGCCTATATTCCCAAACAGATATAAAAAAATGTGTTGATGGGCCTCCAAAACCCTAAACAAGCCCTATCGTAATATTTCTAAGTCATTTGGATGTCTTTTAAACCAATAAGGGCATTTTCATAATTTTTTACCAAACAAGTTTCATGTTTAATGAGACACTGTCTCACAAAATTGACTTTGAAATTGGATTTAGAAAGTCCAAAAATCCTAAGAGTGTTTTCTTTACAATTTATTAACTCTTTTAGATATTTGTTCTATGCCTATGGGCATTATGACAATTTTATATATTCATGTAGGGCCAACACTGTATCCCAATTCGGTAAATCGGATATCGTATTTGGATTCCTAGCAACCAAAACTTTGGAAAAGCCTTTTTTGGATTTTAATTAGCATTAGAATTGTTCAAATTATCATCAATAGTATTTTTATCATTTTATATATTTATGTGGGACCATCCCGGATCCTCGAATATTCCAAACGGGCCCTGCCATTGAGTTTGGAACACTCAAAACCTTGAGAATACCCCTTTTAGTATTTTAATTGGCTTTATTTTTAATTTTATAAACATATGGGCTTTTGTGTAATTTTTTTAAAATTGTTTATTGATTTATAATTATTCAAATTAAACCAACCTGATTTTAATTTATGAAATTTCAATTTTCCAACCCTATAGCCAAACAGTCCAGATTTCATTTAACTCCCAAATTCAGGAATAAGATTATCCGTATTCTTGATTTTCCCCCTAAACAGCAAACAAGACAAAGCTTGTTGCCAAGCAACCCAAGTGCAAACCTAGAAGCCAAAGAGTCCCTAAAACTAGTTGTCAATTAGGCCAACCCAGACCCAATCCACAAACCTCCAACTCAGTTTGACTGACCCGGGTCAATGTTGACCATTGACTCTCCGATGACGACTTCTCTGGTCATTTTCTCCCACGAGGTTGCCGAAAAACCTAATTTTTTCTCCTTTTTTCTTGCATTTTTTTACCCTTTTTTTGTTCTAAGGTATTTTTAACATATTTTAACAACATTTTTTAGTCATTTGGTAGGTCGAAAGACCCAGAATCATGATTCTTCGATAAGACCCTTTTTTCTAGCCATGCTTGTAACCCTCTATTCTTTGTGCATAATAGTGGTCTCACACACATTCTATCATACACAAAGATCCATTTTTTACTTCTCTATGTCCACTAAAGCTCAAAAGAAATCCTAAAGAGGTCATTTGAAGAGAAAACACAATAAACCCATTTTCAAGCTTCATCAATGGTAGCCATGGTCCGTGATGCCCATATACCCACATATAAAACTTCACATGTATATACATACATATATTCTGTCACGCCCTTGACCCATAGGACAGGACTAAGGGGTCATTGCCTCGATAAAGTAGGTAATAAGACTAACCATCCTAGTCAAGTATATAAAATACAGACCATTTTTTTAATTTCCTTTAATTGATTCCGATTTAGTTATCTGATTAGGCTTGTTCAAGTCTCGTAACGGGATTAAATAAAATTGATCACTATCATAATGTAACTGCATTAAACAAGTTTTGTAAAGAGCTGACTCTACAATTCTTATATACATGACATATACATGAATAGTCTAGAGGGTACAAGCACCCACGATAAATAAATGAATAAATACAATAAACGTAATTAAATATTATGATGACTTTAGTTCATCCCGCACTGTTCCAACAACTATTATTCTTCAAGTCACTACCTACTATTCACATGAACAGTAGGGGTGAGCCATAACGCTCGGTAGGGTTTTCCAATACACACAAGAAAGCAGCATGAAAAACTAATTCATGTTCGAATAGGACACATCCTATAATCCAATATGCATCACAAATACACCATATCATCATATCTCAAACACAAGCATAAGTATAAGTATCAAAAGATATAACACCACTACATATGGTTTCAAAATAATGATCAAGTAGTCGATATATGGAGGTCGGACACATGATAAAGTAAAAATAGATAATTTCACAAAATACCTTCATTTTTTATTTTTCAGTCACCAGGACAAAATATAAATTTACTGATAATAGATACATAGAACAGGTTGGCAGCACAACCAATATAATCATCAATGAAATACATCAACAAGGTGTGACCACCACACCATCCCAGTATATATCAAATACAAGTCATAACATCACAAGTCAGTTATCATCTAATAACAAGTCGATCATTGTCCACTACATTTATCTAAACAGACAATACAAGCACTCAATGCTTATGCGTAAACACTTTTGTGAATATAGTATGATATGCTTGTGATTTCATGATGTCTTAAACACATACACAAGGCCCCCAAAACGCTTATATCCTACTCTTTCATAAGTTGCTAACTCATAAACCTGGAAAACCTCCCGCGCACGGTTATGGTCCATAACCAAAGGGAGACACCATCCCCATCACAATAATCACCAGGGATCATATTCTCTCTCTATCATATGATTTTGCATTATTAGATCCACACAAATCTCACACCGCTCTAATATGATCAAAATCATCAATCCCATATAATCTTGTACCACTCTGGTACGCTCGGTGGCCTCATGTTCATTCAAGCTCAATCGCTCTAGTATGCTCAGTGTCATAATATCCACTCAAATCTTACACCACTCAGGCAGGCTCAATATCATCATATCCATTTAAATTTCACACCACTCAGGTATGCTCAATAGTATAAACAATAGGGAACATCAAGTCTTCAACAATAGCCAATGAATGTAATACAGGATATTCAATTCACAAGTAATCACGTAAGCCACAGTGATCATATATATATGTCTACATAGTAGAACTATAACCAATAGTAAGCATCACGTTCACAGTATAATACCAAGCAGGAGTCCATCATGATAGTCATAATAACAGTCATAGAAGGCTGATAAATAAATGATAAGACATCTAAGAAAAATGAAAAACATATCTGTCAACAGGTCAAGACTTCACCCTAGTCTCAATCATTGTCATACTACAAGGAGACACTACATATGTCATTCATAATGAGTCTCAAATACCTTACACACTTATTGTTCCATCCCCGGGACCACCTTGGTCCTTAATACTAAGGTATCTTGTCAAGCCTTAAGGTTTTCTATGACTAATTTCACATTAGGCTACATATCGATTATCCGTTTACCCAACCGAATATCAAAAACCTGTTCCTAGGCCTTAAAAATCCTAAGGAGGCTTTCTTGTATAGCTTTTAAGTCATTTAATTGTCCTTTAAACCTATAAGGGCATTTTTATAATTTATCAGACAAGTTATACGTCCACCGAGATGCTATCTCTCAAAATCAAACTTGGAATTGGATCTAGAAGGCCCAACAATCCTAAAGATGTCCTTTTTGTATTTTATAAATGCTTCTAGGTATTTGTTCTATGTCTATGGGCATTTTAGTAATTTTATATTTTTATGTGGGACTATCTTGAGTCCCTATTTCATTATTCTGATATCATATTTGAGCCCCTGGCATCCAAAAATACTGGAAATGCCTCTTCCGGATATTCAGCTTCTAATTGCTTAATAAAAGTCTAGGGGTATAATCATCATTTTCTCACTTTAGGTAGGACTATCACCGGGTAAAAATTTGTTCAATCTAATCATATATTTGAAACTCATGCATCCAACCACTTTGGAATGGTCTTTTCTGAATTTTAGTTAGCCTTTAAGTTGCTTAAACTATCATCATGAGCATTTTTGTGATTTTTCATATTCATGTAGTGTCACGCCCCGAATTCCAGCGAACCCGAGGCGCGAGTAACGAGACAAAGGAAAATAAAATAATAAAAAAATAAAGTACAATCAATAGTTATCTCCTACATACTATTTGGGCTTAAGCCCTTATATTACAAAAGTATATCCCAAGAGACAAATACTCTTCCAAATTCATTTCCTCTCATTTCTCCAAGACTTCATCAAGTCCCACGTACTACGAGCTTTATCTAAATCCTGTGCCCACGAATGGTTCAGCGCCAACATGCTGGTATGATATAATACTAATGCAAGAAACAAAATTAAGGACGTGGCATGTGCAAGTGTACATTTATCTCTACATGTCATGCAGTGTCATCTATGCAATGCATGATCAATATGCATGACACACCCATGCAAACTCTTTGTCACACCCATGTCTCACTTTACGGTCCTTCCCTGAAGGCCTGAGTAACCTTGTTCTCACTTTACGGTCCTTCCCCGAAGGCCTGAGTAACCTTGTTCTCACTTTACGGTCCGTCCCCGCTGGCATGAGTACCATGGCCAATTTTAGGTTTTTCACCACAAGATCTACACCCTCATAATGTATAGCACCACATGCTCAACTCACACTACGCTTTTAAGGAATCACATTATGCCAATATGCCCTGATTCCACCATACAATGATGTGATCTTAACGAAACAATTTATCAATACATGAAGCATGCTTTAAGTTATGCATATTCTACTTAAAGCAATAATCAAATTACACAACTCAATCCACAAGTCTACATATCATGAACAATCCATTTGATCACATGCTCGGTCTTCACATTCATCATCTTAACAATTCCATAAATCACACACAATGATAACACATGGAATACATATATAGTCATGGCCCACGTCTATCATTCAATCAAATATTCAGGAAAATAATAAGAAACACATAGGCATAGAACCAATCAGACAATGTAGCAGCTACCCCTAAACTAAATTTTGTTTCTTACTTAGCAAAATACCATACTTCTCATTCAAATAAATTTCCTAACAATTCAAAGAAATACATAAATGCACAAACAACCAATCTAGGGCTATCAAGACAATCAAATTCTAAGTGATTTCCTAATAGCACTTGAGCACAGAGAACATTCAATCATCTTACCAAATACTCCTAAGCTTAACCTTATTTCTCACATTAGTAAAATATCATACCTGAAGGGTTTGTCTCAACCCTCGGGAGTCGTGTCTGCCACGAAGTCAAACCAATCGGTGATAATGTACTACTGTGGTGGTCAGCTTCAAAACATTTCTCAAATTCCATGGCATTCTTGAAACCAATCCAAATCGTTGTCAATGTCACAACAGCTTGGGCAGTTTGGTAACCGTCATCCCAGAAGACTTCAACTTCTACAAGTTTATATTTAGAGAACTTCTTCAACCAATATTCACTACTGCCAAAAGTATCTCTACTCTAGCTTCGCTCATCCAACACCCTTCCAACAACACTAATTTGTTCGGTTCCTTAAGATTCAACACAAATTCATTAGCTGAAGTTCCCTTCCTCCATTGTATATTTTCCCTCTCAATCCATTCAAGTTTTATTTCAAGATTCACCCAAAGCCAACTCTGTAACAGAAAAATCAAAATAAAAGTCTCCCACCTTCAATCTCAAAATCTGCTACAAAAACGAACCGGCCCATACTTGATGTTTCAATAGCATCCAAATTGACCCAATCCACATCCCTAATTCGCATCAGGTTTTTGCAGTAGCTCCACTTGTTATAGGTTTCCAAAACCCGTAGCTTCCAAAACTCCTTCATACATTCGCCCTCATCAGGTGGCTTCGAAATCAAATCCCCCAAGTTCAAACACAATTTCAAACTGATGTAGTGTCATATCTCCCACTACTTCATCCTTAGAAATTAAATCACCCACCAGCAGTTTCTCCCACAAGAGAAAATCCTCAGAATTCAAATGACTGCTTGTACCAAAATCAAGGAACTATTACTGTTGCCGACACTAGAGCTTTGCTGATTTTATCTTCAAGATCTCTGAAAAACCGCAGCAGCCTATTCCCAAAACCATTACATGACATCTCACAACAGTGGCTAAACCTCCACTCCCTGTATCAACTGCGTTACAGCTACAACCACTGCTGCCCACACATTATTTGGAGTACATCCTCTACTTTACATGCCTAGCTAAAAAGCCAGTGCTTGCAGCACTTCTCCTTCCCTACAAAAGGAAGCCAGCACCGCTATCCATAATAAAAGATCAACTAGCCTAATTGAAATCTCCTATATACTGCTGCAACATTATCATTCAACTGCTCGTGGTTCGACAACTGAACTCCTCCAAGCACTGTACCCACGTCGCCATTTTCACCCAACTGGATCAACGAACCACCAAGTATCAAGTCACACCAAAAAAATCCTCAATTCAACCCACAACCAACACGGAAAGGACCAATGACCATTTCTGGATTCATCGCAACCATGTCAACACCCTTCTCCAATCCAGTTCTAACAACAGCCCCTAAAACTGCATACCACTCTTTAATGCAAGAACCTCACTGTCAACTGGGTGATCAGAAATCTCCCTTTTTTCCCGTATGCGGCTCCACTCATTTTCGAACTCCTCTAACTCAATGCCCCCTGACAAAGGCCATCAAAACAGGGCAGTCGACCCTTAATGTCCATAACAGCCGCACATCAACTAAACCAGCACTACTGTTGCACTGCTACCGCCGTCTCACTCCCCGATGTTAGAGCACTGTTGTTACGGCTGCTTTCTCTTCCTCATCACACCTGACCCAAAAGTTAGCAGATTGTCCCCAATTTCCATCAATTCAACGTGACTTCCCCCAATTATTCAACAGTCAATACGCCCAAATGCCCTACACTAAACACTCCAGTTTACTGCACTTCCGTCTCCCCTGCACCGCTTCACCCGTAACATCGACACACAACCACAACACCAACACGCTACTGCTATCAAACCCTCACAGTAGAATCCTCCCTTACCACACCGCTAAACCAACACAACCAGATATATATATATATATCTGTAAATTCCTCCTGCAACGCTAGACATACAAAATTTCGAACCACGACAAACATCGTTCACCAACTACACACACATATAAATACATACACTGACCTGCTCAATCACACTTCAACGGACCCATTCAGCCGCAAGGATCCCAGCCCCGAGATCTAACAAAGTCGCGATCTTCCCTCCCAATAATCTCAACCACCGTCCAATCAATGACCTCCGATGCCATGTCGTCGACGATCGTCTCCTCCGCCGTTGCTAATCCCAAACCCATCATTGCTGAAACCCATCCTCCATCGCTTCTGCGTGTTGTCCCTTTTTCCACCGACTTTCTCTCCCTCTCTCTATTTCCTTATTCACTTAACACCCACACCCACCTAGAAGCTTCCCCATTTATATATACATATATATATATATATATATGTTAAGTTTTATATGGGCCAAGGTTTGGGCCTTTGACGGGCTTAGATGGGTTTATACATATCCATGCATCCATGAAGCAATATAATGCTTCATATGGTCCTACATATATACCGTATATATTTCCATTATGTGTTTTCCGTCTTTACATGAATTGGACCATATTTAATATTTATTGAATATTTTATTTTATTTTGTTTCATTTTTTTATTTTGTTTTCGGGCACACATGTATATACAATACTAATAACACACATTCACATAACGTGATTTTATTAAATTAAAAATAAATAAGATTTAAAGAAATTCAAATATTGCCTTATCATAAAAAAAAAAAAAAAAAAATTATTCCAAAATTTCGGATCTTTACATGTAGGACTATCCCGGGCCTCCGAATGTCCAAACCGACCCCTCTATTAAGTCTGGCATGCCTGAAAACTTTAAGAATGACCCCTTTTTTTCATTTTAAATGCATTTAAATTTCTAATTATTTGAGAAGGTCATTTTGGTAATTTTATCATTTTCAAAAAGATCCATTTTTCTAAAATTGTTCAAACAAACAGCCCCTAAGGCCTATTAGCCCAATTGGCCAAACCCAAACTCGTTTGGCCCTACCTGTTTGACCAAGGACTGACCCAATTGACCATTGACCCGGCATTAACCAAACCCAACTCGTCAACCCGTTGATTGGGTCGCTGTCGCCAATCACTCTTTCCCGGCGCCGATACACTAGAATTTCACCATTTTTACTCCTCTTGCTTCATTTTTCATCCTAGGGTTTTCTATACATGATTTAGTTAGAGATACCACCGATTTAAGGGATTAAATAACCCCATAATCTGAGAATTTCCAAAATCACATTTTTCCAGCGACCAAGACATAGTGACTGTTTCCTTCCCTTTCGGCCTTCGTTTTTCACCATTTTCAATCTAGATGTTTCCCCCAACCTTCATATGGTGTTTTAGAACCCATTTAATGGATCAAAATGACCCAGAACACCCAAGGATTGAACTACCCGCTTGCGGTCTAGATTTTCGGCGAACTCGTTTTTCAACTGGTTCTCTATTGTTTCGTCTTCCATTTCAATTCTTTTCCCGTCCATTAAGCTCTATTTTATGCCTAGGAATGTAGAGACATGGAAAATTGAGAATAAATTTTTCATTTTGCCAATAGGGCTGTGATGCCCTGAACCGGGATACGACACGTAAGACCGAGGTAGACTGGTTGAGTGGTGAAATACCAAATTGTAAACCAGGCTGCTAAAAGCCTTATATCAGGATATCACGAGGACTGGAAAATTTTGGAAGGTTAACGATTCATTTTGAGTAGCCAGTACGGGCGACGCCCGGGCAAACCAGAACTGTGTCTCGTGATGCGTGCATGTACGCATTTCCATGCATGCATATGTACGTGTATAAGTATAGGCCATGAAATATGAACGTATGTGTACGTGCCCGGAATTTAATATATACATACGTATATGAATGTATATACATGTCTAATATGTTTATCATATATATATAGGTGTATAATATAATGTGTTGTATAAATGTAAATAGATGTATTTAAATATAAAGAAAAGGTAAAAGGAAAAAGGGGAGGGGCTGCAAGTGCAGTGCATGTATGTGCACTGTTGTGTGTGCCGTGTGTGTACAGCAGTGTGGTATGTGTGATATGATATGTATATATGTATGTATATATATATATAGGGAAAACTCAACAAACAAGCAAATAATTAAATGTGGATCAGAAAAGAATAGGAAGAAATAGGGAGAGAAGTCAGAAAAGGGGGTTGCTGGTTGTGTGTGTAAGTGAATGTGCAGGTGTATGCAGTGTACAATGTATACGTATAGGTGTGTGTGTGTCTATTATATATATATATATATATATAGGCCAGCTCATTGAGTGAAATAGGCATATGATTTCTTCTTTATGTGCATAAGTGTGGCGTGTGATTTTTGAGAAATCAGAGGGGTCATGAGTGAAGTGGAGTTAGGAAAATAGACAGAGAAATAAGAGAGAGAGAGAGAGAGAGAGAGGAAGAGCAGTTGTGATATATATATATGTATTTTTTTTTGCTTGCATGCGTGAGAGTTAGAGAGAAAAAATAGAAGGACAGAAAGCAAGTGGGAAACCGAAAGCAGTTGGGGGATTCAGAAGATTCAACCAGGGGTACTGCACTAGAGAAAGATTAGAAAGGGGTAAGTAAATATAGCTTCTGTTTCAAAATTTTAAAGCATGATGGTTGATTTAAATTGTAGGGTCTTATAGAGTAAGATGTAAGAAAATCTTTGCAAAAAGAATGAGCCAAAATGATTGAGAAATGAGAGGGTTAGGGGCAGTTGTAGGTTGTGAGAAATAAACTGGGTCTTGAGATTTTATGTTTAAAACTTTAGTTAGAGTTTGAGAAAGTAATCCTCAGTGATACAGGAAGCTGCTAGAATTAAAATGGGCTTAAAACCGTGGGGGAAAATGCATAAAATCAAAAATAACCAGTTGACTGGCGCATGGCCGAAAAACTGATCTGGTCAGTGTAGGGGGACTATTTGAGGTTCCTAGAGGATTCTAAATGGATGCTTGAAGGTTTTAGGAGTGGATAGGTGTGAAGACAGAGAGAAATGGGCGTGAAAAACGTGAGGGAAGCTGGCGGTCTCTAGCGAGACGGCCAGAGAAGATGACCGTCAAGTCTGCCGAAAAGCCGCGTGGGCGTTGGGGACGAAGGGCTGAAACTTGGGCCTATTTGATTTTGGGTTTGGGGCCTGTTTTATTTTAAACAGTTTGGGCCTGTTCTAATTCAAATGGTGTTGGGCCATTTGGTTTAAAAATGTTTTGGGCTTATTTTTATCTAAAACTTATTGGGCCTGTTTTAATTGGGCCCAACAATGAAAAAGAACGAAAAAGAAAAAGGGGTAGGGGTGCGGCTACCAAGTTTCGAACGAAAGACCTTTGGAGGGGAGGGTGACACCTGGCCATGGTGCCACCCAGCAAACGTCCATCCTTTTATGCAAATAATATGTGTATATATATATTATAACTTAATAATTTAGTTAATTAAATTAAATATGTCGAAATGGCCCGGAACCCAAATAAGACAAGTCATATGTATTTTCTGACTATCTTGGACCTCCTAAGACCAATGGTGAGGTCCGTGTTACGAGATGAGATCTCGAAAAATAAAAGACACGTAGAACCCTTAAAAATTACCAAAATGCCTTGGAGACAAAACGCAGTCAAACGAACTCCGATTTAAGTGAAAAAATAGTAAAATTTTATTATCTCAACCATTCTGAACTCAGTTGTGTGGTTCGATTTGTGAAAAAAGGTCTCAGGATGCAGGGACCCGTGAAAGTGCAAAATGACCGTTTTGCCCTTTTTGGCTCGGATGTCCAAATTAAATTCCGCGAAGGCTTATGTCACATCCCCCAGACCCACCCTGTGCTGATTTGGGGCACGTGACAAAGGCCAGTTAGGCACCTATCGGGTTTTATCAGTTTTTTTTTTTTTTGAAAGCAAAACCCCGACGGTAATCCTAACCACAAGCCATTCCATTATAGATCCCAAGCATAATGCATTCGACATATATAATTTAAGCAGCAGAATTTTCACAAGAGAATGCATACATATATACTTGGCAGAGCATTCAGGATACATCATAGTCAGTCCTATCTTAATCAAGATTACAAAACAGTTTTCACTACAAAAGGTCATAATCTGTTCAGTTACACAAAAGTACAAAAATGGTGTAGATTCACAAAAATGGATTATCATTTTATCTGGGGGTCTCCAACATTTTCCCCCTAAGTTCTGGACTTGCTAAACCTGTCCATCTGAGAGTTCCCCTGAAATTATTAAAATAATGGAATGAGCTTTAAAAAGCCCAGTGAGTAACACAGATATCCAGGCAAGAGTTTCGAATTCAATCTTTGCTTAAATCACATGGTAATTAAATCAGTTTGGAATTAATAGTTCAATAAATCCAAGTCAAATTCAATAGATCAAAACAGATAAACGGTTCAGAGTGCTAGCATATCAATCAGAAGTATAGTTAATCATTTGAGAAACTAAAAACCATGTCATCGGTGATAAAAGCATGCATTTAAAACAATTGCATTTAAAACATATGGTATTCGAAACAATTTAGCAGATCAAGGAGCAGTAACTAAATAGTGTCAGAAGTTACTCACTTTCAATATTTGAGTTTGAAGCTATGAACGGAGCCTTCCTCTTTTCTCCTTAAGCCTAAAACAATTTATAGAGATTTATCAACTCATGACCTTAGACTGAGTAAGTCTACCCTATGATGGGTTTCATGGAACTAACTTATAGTGGCTAGTTCACAGGTCTTACCTCTTAAGCATTTGGCTTAGGGTTTCAGTGTCTTCACACATTTATCGGTTCTGATTTTCATAATATGGATCTAACCATTGAGTTCGGAAGGTCGAAGAAAGTCAATTTAGACTCTCTCGGCTTTTAAATCTGGGTTCGGGTATGTCAGGGGTATTTTGGTCATTTTTGCCGTCACATAATTTCTGTCTCGGGTTCGTCATCTAATCATATATACAGTCTCACAAGTGTCAGGTCTATCACTGGTATTAATTCCGTTTTAATCAGACTTCATTTGGGCCTTGTACAGTGTCAGGGGTATTTTGGTAATTTCATACATCATATTTTTTTCGGTACCTCATTTGCAGTCACGGACCTCACCATTAGACTCAGAAGGTCCGAGACAGTAGGAATACATATATAACTTATGATTTTTGGACAACGGACTAATTTGGAGTATTTAATTTAATTAAATGATTTTAATTAAATTAATTTCAGAATATATAGTATATATATTATTTTCGGCACAATAGTGAATGGTCGAATAGGGTGGCACGCTGGCCAGCGTGCCACCTCCCTCTCCAAATGATACTGCCATCGAGTCCCATAAGGCACAAAAATGCGCCTTTTATTTCTGGTTTTTATTAAATATATAATATATATATATATATATATATTCTGTCTCATAAGGGTCACACGCAGGTGCGTGGCCGAGTGGAAAAAAGGGGCGCGTGGCTCTGGAGGTCAGGGGTTCGAAACCCCGTAGTCCCTTGTTCCTTCTTTCCCTTTCTTTTCTTTTTAAAATGTAACTGTTTAACATATAAACGCCCAAAACGACGCCGTCCCATTTATTCAGTGGCAGTCCCGTTGCTTGACACGTATCCGAGTTGGCTCGGCCCAACTCATCTCGACTCGGTCAACTCGGCCGAGTTGACTCCGTCTTCCCCATCAAATGACTCGCAGTTGCCCTAATTTCTGCAAATTTTCAGCTTCTATTTCGTGATGTTTGGGACACGGTTTCTTGCTGTTTTCGATCCTAACAGGTTTCTGCATGTCATATCTATCATTTAGCATCCATTTAAAGCTTCGAATCACTCTAAACCATTCTGTTTTCAAAACGATAGCCGTGACCTGTAACACGATCTAGCATCCTCATTTCTCAACCGTTTTACACCAAATTTGTTTCTATGTGACCCACGGATCATAAGGTTCATGCCCCTATTTTTATTTTTCAGTTTGGTCTCGGTTTTAGAAGATTTGGGTTACAAACCCGTAGCTTCATTTTCAAATTCGTGGGGCTACAGTGAGTTCTGGGGTCGCGTAGGTATATATTTGAGATCCTCTTAGGGTCTATTTCAGGTCTTGACATGCAAAATCCCAAACGGTCATGGTCGATTCAGACCTGGTGTTTCAAGCTTCATCAATGGAGGTTGGTCTCGGGTTTCATGGTTCTTGACCTATCCGAGACCTCTAACACATGCTACATGTTCAGAACAATTCCTAGGATCAAGATTTAAACATGCATGCAGTCTATACCCGTAGCAATCTATCAAAACAGTTCCAAAAATCAAAATAAGAATTGAAGATAATTTGGAATTTTACCTTCACAGTGCTGTCTTTCTCGGTTATGGCTCGACCCAGACTTCTCACAGTATCCCTCGACTCCCTCAAGTCATGCACTGCAATCCTCAAGCCTTCACCTTTCCTCTCTAATGGCCAAATTTCTCACAACACATATGCATGCACAAGCTTCCTTTCCTCTCTCTCTCTATACTCTCCCTCTCAGCCAACCCTACGTACACACAACAGAACTCACACACTTTCTGTATTTTCAGAATTCTCTAAAGAGAGAATTTGATGCAAGTTATGTATATATATATACATATAGGGCTATACACATATATGAGTGTATCTCTGCCCTTAGTAGGGTTAGTGGCTGATTGACTGATGGAGGTGATGGAGGGCTATGATGAAGGGAATGCATGCAAGGCCATTGACTAATTTGGGTGGTGGCTTGGGCAAGATTATAGGTTATATACATATATTGCTGTATATATGCACAAAGTAACCAACAGCCTAGTTGGTAACTTTTTGGAACAAAATTGCTTACCTTGGTAGGTCAAGGGTTCAATTCCCCTTGGCCTCCCAAGTGACCATTTTCTCCTATTTTACTGGTTAAGGCCCTGTTTGGTTGTCGCAGAATTCCAGTTTCACTGTTTTGGCCTTAACTCCCAATCCGTAACTCCTTTTTCAGTGCGGTTTCTTTCTGTCACTTCCTACTCAGAATATCTTTCATTGACCAAGGTCCAATGTCAGTTTTTATTTTCTCGAGTTTCCCATAATTAACTAATTCGAGTTTTATCACTATTAAAATAGACATTAAATTAGCTAAACCCGACATTTCATTCCCAAAACAGTTTCTCATATACAAAACAAGTCAGTTAAAAAATTGGGGTGTTACAGCTTAAACCAATTTTCTTCCAAGTTCTGGACTCAACAGTAAAGTTTAATTTGAAAAATTAGGAAATCATAAAATAAAGACATAAAAATTTGATGAATAGCATAATTCAAGTAGCAATTGAACTGAGTTGTATTTCATGATTTTAGGAACGCGGAAAGGCAAGGAGAAGGTGGTCTGACCTTCTGCATTTTCACTGTAGTTCAGCTACACCGCGAGTACGATTTCTTAGGGTTGAGACCAACCCATTAGGTATGATATATTGTGCTAAGTAAGGAATAGGATTAAGTTAGGAATGCATTGCCATGTTGACTTGATGATTCACATGTTTGTTTGATTGGTTATATGCGCATAGGTTTCTTATTATCTTTTTGAAAGTTTAGGTAAGTGATAGATGTGGATCATAACTATATGTATATCGTATGTGTTAGCATAATGTGTAAATTATATTCTTCGAGAATTGTTGAAATTATGACATATGTAACTTAAAGCATGCGTTTAAATGAACTATGTATAGCATGTACCCTTGATGAAGGGATTTCGAGATCGGAATGTTATTGTGTAATACGTCGTCTAAAGCATGCTTCATGTGTGGATAAGATGCTTTTCTTGTATGCTCCTCGTTGCCCTTTAGAGATATGATTTGTCCTATGTGTTGGTGTTGTACATGATTTATGTTTTTTGGGAAAGTTGTTCAGATTGTGAACACATGACTTGAGTATGTATTTACGTTGATCATATAGTATATACTTTCATGTGAAAGAGGTTTTATAATTTAGATGTTGTGGTTGCTTTAAGTGGAATGGGTTATTCGAAATATATTCCATGTGTTGGAAGGAAGTGTTTCATTGAGATTGTATTAGTGCATGATGGAATCAAGGCTTATTGGCATGGTGTGATTCATTGAAAGCATAGTGTAGGTTGGGCACTTGGTGCCGTGCATACATGGTACTCAGCTTCCATCAAATGTGTTCCGAAAACGAGACATGGTACTCAGCTTTCATCGGATGTGTTCCGAAAATGAGACATTGTATTGGTACTCAAGTTCCATCGGATGTGTTCCGAAAACGAGACATTGCATTGGTACTCAGGTTCCATCGAATGTGTTCTGAAAACGAGAAATGGACATGGCATAGAGTTGACATGGTTGTGGCATAGAGTCGTGTGGGTGTTTCATGGGCATAGAGTCGTGTGGGTGTTTCATGGGCATTGTCACTACATTGCATGGATAATTTGGATGGCATGTGGATTATTGCTATTACATGGTATGGACGATTTGGAAGGCATGTGGATTATTGTTATCACATTGCATAGATGATTTAGAATGCATGTAGAGATAAATGTACACTTGCACATGCCATGCCTTAAATTATGTAAATGAGTTGGATGATATGTAGATTATTGCTAGTACATTGTATGATGATATTGAACGACATATAGATATAAATGTACACTTGCACATGCCACGCCCTTAATTTTATTTCTTGCATTAGCATTATATTGTACCAACAGTTGAGCTGACCCATTCGTGGGACACCATTTCAGATGACACTCCGGCTACTCGAGATTCGATGATGTTTTAGTGAAAAAAAGAACTTGAAGTGTTTTGACCCTTGGGGCACGTTCTAAGATGTAAGGGCTTAAGCCCGAATGACATGTGGAATGTTTTTATTGATTGTGCTTGACATGGATGTATATTGAAGGAAATGAATGTAAGTTTGAGTTGAATCGATTAGATTGTCCTTTATTTTATTTTCTTTTAGTTTCGTTACTCGTGCCTCGGGTTCGCGGGAATTCGGGGCGTGACAAGGAATGAGTAGTATCAAGTTTGGGCTCATTTTTCCACCAATCTAAGATACCTCGATGAGTATCTCTCTCAGTTGCTACTATAAACAGTCACACACACATATACATGCACACACATGTTCTCATGCACACACAGTAGATAAGGGTGAAGGAAAAGACTTAGGAAAACTTAGAAAATTCTGTACTTGTCATTGTTGTGGTCTAGAGATATAAATTCGAGGAGAGAGAAAGCTTGAAGCTCTTCTCCTATGGCTACTGACCTAGTCCCCCTTTGCCATTGCCATGTTTCTCGCCTTCTTCTTTTCCTTTTCTTCTTCTTTTTTGTTCTTTTTCTCCTCTAGTTTGGTTCAACACTATGTGTGTCATACATACACATAAATAACCATACACAATTGCACACACATAGACACACACATTCATTGTCTTTCTTTTTCTCTCTCATTTTGTCTCAACACCCGCACAGTATACACACACATATCTCTCTTCTCTCTTACAACACACACACACACACTTATACATATCTATTCCTACAACACACACTGCTTTCAGTTGAGAGAGAGAGAGAGAGAGAGAGAGAGAGAAAGAAAGAATTAGTGTAAAGGGAGAAAGAGAAGGTTAAAGTGTTCTACTGAAAAGTGGAAAAAGAAAAGAGAGTGAAAAAGTGAGGTGATGGCTTGTCCCATCAAATGTCCTTTTTGTCTCCTTTACTATACACCCTTACACACACAATCACCCATTCCACACCAATTTGCTGACACATGTCCCTCTTTTAGAAGCTTTGAGTAGCTTCTTAGAAAAGCTTCTCACGCTTCACGAGGAACCACATGGCCAGTTGGCCAACTGTGCATGCACACTAGCTTGAATTTAAACTATCTTGGAATTGCACCAAACTTGGTACACTAGCTAATTTCAACACTCTAATTCCAAATATGCAACCCGTTTTCCCAAATTCCTTCATTTGGATTTTTATATTTACCTGTGTCATGTAAATGACTATATAGCCCCGAGACTTACACCAGTCCCAAATAAATCACCAACATTCATATTTAGCCTCACTATGTCATATAGATGATTTATCAACTTATTTTATAATTTATCTTTAGCTTGTCCTTAACTTATGTTAGAAATTTACTGAATTACCTTTGATGATTTTTCGGGTCCTTACATATTCTAGCATATATTACCCACGAATAACCCTATAAATGTCTAAAAATTCCCTACCTCAAATTTGCCGCTTTAGAGAGAGAAATTGAGGGGGGAGAGAGAGAGAGAGAGAGAGAGAGAGGGCTTTCGACTGTCATTAATGGCTTCCACTGGATTTGCCACTATTCATAACTCATTTGGGGTTTCCTTGTCAGCACCCAATCCTCTTTCTTCTTCATTCTTTCCTTTTTATTTTCTTTCTTTCTCCTTCATTCTTCTCGGTTCACTATGTGTGTGTGTTATCACACATAAACACACATTTTTATACCCACACACACGTACTGTATACACACACTCAACTTACACACACCTCACAGCTCTCTCTTAAAAACACACACACACACTCTTTCTACTTTTCATAGAACACACAAAACACACACATCTCATAAATCTATTTGGGTGGAGAGAGAGAGAAAGAGAGAAGCACTATAAGAAAAATAGACTATTTACGACGCTCATTATTTGCGGCGCACGAAAATCGTTGCTAAAAGTCCATTTTTGCGACGCACAACTGTGTGTCACGAATATTACAAAAAAAATAATAAAAAAAATTGATTTAGGCGCGAATCTATTAACGACGCACATGTGGCCATTTGCGACATACATGGGCATCGTTAATATGGGCGATGCGCGTTTGGTTGTCGCAAATATAATGATTACCTGAAACGATGCCCTTTTATGGAATTAGCGACGCACAGGACACTATTAGCGATGCCCATTTGTGCGTCGCTAATGTCACACCCTGAATTTTCGCGAACCCAAAGCGCGAGTAACGAAGCCGAAAGAAAATACAATAAAGGTAAAGGACAATCTAAACGGATTTAACTAAGCATGCATCCATTTTCATCAATATATAAAAAAAAAAAACATAAAATACATCCCATGAATACATCATTCACATGTCATTTGAGCTTAAGCCCTAACATCTCAAAATACGCCCCAAGGGCCAAAACACTTCAAGTTCTTTCTTTCACTAAGACACCACTGAACCTCATATAGCTGGAGCGTCATCTGCAATGTTTATCCCACGAATGGGTCAGCTCAACTGCTGGTACAATGTGATACTAATGCAAGAAATAAAGCTAAGGTGTGGCATGTGCAAAGTGTACATTTATCTCTAAATTCTTTACAATTCCATTAATACAATGTGTTGAAAGTATGCATGACAAACCCATGAACTCAATGCCACACCCATGTCTCATTTACGGGTCTCGCCCGATGGCTCGAAGTACCAATGCAATGGCCAATTTTGGGTTTTTCACCACAGGATCTATACCCTCATAATGCAAAGCACCACGTGCTCAACTCACACCATGTTCTCAAAGGATTCACCATATGCCAATATGCCAATGCAATCTCAATGGGACATAGTTTTGACAATGTAGCATGCTCGAGACAATAATATATAAATCACTAGCTAGTTCCACATGTATGCATATCTCGTGTAGTCAATTTAAGCATATATCACAGTTCATGTTCATCACAATACTAAGTTCTCAAAAAGTACAAGCAACACATAAACATGTGAACAACCACCATCAAACCATCAGGTTAACACAATCCAGATAATCTCCCTATAACAGTTAAACACATAGATCATTCAAGTCACTCACAAATATTCCTAAACTTAACTCCATTTCTTGCATTAGCAAAACATCGTACCTGACGGGTTTGTCTCAACCCAAGAAGTTGTACTCGTAGCGTAGCAGAACTAACAGTAAGAATGCAGAAGGTCAGACCACTTTCTCTTTGCCTTTTAGTGTCCCTAAAATCAGGAAATGTGACTTAGTCCATTTGCTACTTGAATTATGCTATTCATCAAATTTTATGTCTTTAATTTATGAGTTTCTATTTTGCCAATTTAAACTCTACTGTTGAGTCCAGAGTGTCGAAGAAAATAGGTTTAGGCTTTCGTGGAATTCAATTCGAGCATCCGAGCTAAAAAGTGCAAATTGGTCATTTTGCACTTTACGGGTTCTTATATCTCGAGACCTCTTTTCAAAAATTGGACTCTACCGTTGAGTTCAGGACATTTGAAATAATAAAAATCCACTATTCTTTTATTTTAATCGAGATTCATTTGACTGTGTTTTGACTCAGGGGCATTTTGGTAATTTTTAAGGGTTTCACGGGTCTTTTATTTTTCGGGACCTCGTCTCACATCACGGACCTCACCGTTGGTCTTAGGAGGGCCAAGATAGTCACCTCATAGGATTAAATTTAAACCATTTTGACAAGGTTTCACGCATGAAATATTGATCAACTCGTAGTCACCCTAAGACCTGCAACTCGATTTTTCTCCCTCATTTCTTGACCATTTTAGTTCATTCTTTTTGTAAAATGATCCGCATTTTATATGATACAAGACCGTAGAATCAAATCAAATTAACATGCTCAAAAACTTTAAAACAGAAGCTAAACCCACTTACCTATTTTCTGGATTTTCTCTCTCTAGCCGTGTGCCCTCTTCTCCTCCCTGGTTCAGGCTTCTCTCAATGCTCCCCAGCCTCTGTTCCTTCTCTTCCTACTGGTTTCTTTTTCCACCTAACCGTGCACTCATGTATATTTATATACATGTTTCCCTCCCCCTCTCTCTCTGTCTCTCTCTCTACCCGAACTCACCATGCAAGTCTGATTTGCATAGCCTCACCCCACACTGTTTTATGCACACACCACTCCTTCAGTTCTGCACTCACACTTGCACACACTAACTTCACCTACTGCATTCATTGCACTCTTATATATATATATATATATATACCAAACCCACGTACACACACCATCAGTCCACTCACTCTCTTACACACGACAGTCCTGTACCCACACACTCAGCCCCTACATCTCCTTTCTGACTTCTCTCCCCCCATTTTTCTTTTCGTATTAATTGTTGCTTGTGGGCTTGGGTTTTCCATATATATATATATATATATATATATATACATATATATCACATCACACACACACACACACACACTCAATCGGTTGACACACCCACTTGTCTACTGTCCTCACTCTCTTTTTGGTACATATATATATATATATATATATACATACATAATACACAACACCATGCATGCATGCATATTACATGCTACACGTACACACACATATTATACACACACATACATATATATTTATTCACACATACATATACACATGCCATGACTAACACATAAATCACACACTTTTAGTAGACTGAATAATTAAATAAATAAATGCACACACCACTATTTAATATTTATTGAATATTTTATTTTATAAAATATTATATTATAAGATACCCGTAAATTTAGCTTAAAGCCGGGACTCGGTATCGCCATTATTTATTTTACTAATTGTGGGACTTCATTAATAATTCATTTTATATTTATATCATCTGCATAATTATTTTGCTGTATCAATTTCATTTTTTATTTCATAAAATATTAAATTACAACTTGCCAATAAAGTCGGGAATTTATTCTGCTAACATTAGGTCCCCGTTAATGACTTATTTATTTTTGCATAATTTTTCATAATCAATTATTCATATCAGTCCATTTGTCCTTCTTGGCACTCAATCGATCGGGTTATCTATTTTTCCGAGCATATGCCACCTTATACCTGAGAGTATTAAAGCTCGTCATGGCTTACCGTATTCGGGCTATTTTAAATCATTAATATTACATAACCTAATTTTTCTTAGGTTGAGGTATAGTCCGCATTCTGTCGAATTTTTAGGATTTCACATTACTCAACTCGACCTATCTCGTGCCACGTCTCGGCTCATGGTGTTACAGTCTTATTGTCAAAACGAAAAATTTATCCTCAATTTTCCATATCTCTACAACTAATAAGTCCCTATATTACCCAATTCAATCTCTCGCTCTCTCTCAGACGCACTTGATCTGTTTCTCTCTCTAACTTGGTCTCCGATCTCCATCTCTCATCTCTCACTGCTTCTCCGTCGATCTCTCGCTCTGTCTCCAACACACGGTTCGGATCATGGAATATTTCCGATCTCTCGCTGCTTCGCTGTCGATCGCTTTCTCTTTCTGGATCGATCTCTGATCTCTCACTCTCTGATCACTAGTTCATCGTGTTTGGGAAAGGTTAGGCTTTGTGGTTTATTTTTGTTTATTTTCTTCTTCTTCATTTGAATAAACACATTTCACATGGTACAAACAATTTGAAACCTCTCTCTATTACTTTCCATTTCATGATTGTTGAAATAAAAAGTGAAAGATTTTTTAGCTCTTCCTCAAATTGATCCTTCCTGCTTGCTTTATTACTGCTCTGTTTTGGCGGGGTTTGGTGCTACTTTGTTTTCATCATCTAGCAGGTTTTGTTTGGCCTTTGTTTTGTGCTTTCTACTAGATGGCCTTTTCCCCTATTTTGGGAGGGTTTGGTTTTGTGTTTTTGCTTCCTAGTAGGGATGGTTGTTTTGCAGCAGCTCTTGGGGTGTTGGTTCAGTCTATATGGCTACTTTTTCTCTATTGGCCTGTTTTTGATAGCCTTTAAGGCTTGTTTTGTATAGCTCAGTCTTTTGGTTCCTTTGTAATGCCTTGTAATGCAGGGAGGTATGCCTCCCTTATACTTGTATTTTTTTGTGCAGTTTATGTATTACTTTACTTACCAAAAAAAATAATCTCCAGCAATACAAATGACATGATGCAGGGTAAAGTGTGATTCTAATTCCAAAAACAAGAGGACTTAGAAAAAAATTTTAGAACAAAAGCCTGGTTAAAAAAGATATTCATTTGTTGTGTGTAAATGTGTCTGGTAGAATTACAACATTAGTTCATAAGAAAAGTAAGAGATCCACATGAAATAATGAGCAGTAATTAAAATCTACAAAACAACAAACCTGTATGAGGTTAAAAGCTATCGAAACTCCTCTTCTAGCTTTAGGATAGCCTTTGTACGTAAGTTACTAGCATGGTTAAGCACCCCAATACTACTTTTAAGGCTTTTGTTACTACTACAAAATGAACAATGTTTCTCAGCTAATTAACTGCTTCTAGGTAACTTTCTAAATCCTCATGTGGTCCTCTCAATATTTTAGCCTCCGCCTAAAAGTTGAAGTTAAGTTGAGATAAGCATCAATAATCAAATCATGCATACTACAAAATATTTTTATGATATTGTAAATGTAGTAATCTAAGATGCATGGATACTTCTATGAATTGTTGTGTCTATGTCGAATACGTATTAGACATCGACACTTTGCGAACACAAGTAGACACGTATCTGACATCTCATAAATGTGTTCATAATTCAAAAATAATTTTCAATACTTGACAAATACTACTGAACTTTTATGGATGATAATCTAAAAAAGGCCATTACTCACTATTGATCCTGCCAATGTGGTGTGATAGGAGAGGTAGGCTGGATTTAATCCTAACATTTGGCATAATTTGCACAAATTGGCTACTCTCAGACTTCTAGGTATTAGATCAGATGAGTTTTGGCTAGAAGAGCATCCAGTTCTCTTTTCTCCTATATTGCGTGCTGATGCGCCTTTTCAGTAGGGCCACTGTGAGCGTGGCCTAATTTTTTTTTTTTTTAGGAATTAATTCGTGAAAAAAAAATTATGGTGATTGTTTTGTAAGTTAGCAATTGCATTCATGTAAGCCTAACCCCGTTCGGGAGTCATTTTCATCACATGTGAATCTTGTCGCAAAATTTATTCGCGATTAGGCTCGTGTGTATGAAAATCGATTCTTGAATTGTCCAGAGAGGACAGTTCGGGAATGTATAAATCTGCATTGCAATCAATAGCGCATATGCTTGAATATTTCACTATGATAAAATTTTAGTACAGTCTCCTATTGTTTTCTGGGTATATATTTAGGCGTGCTAACGTCTATCTCGTATACTTGGAGAACCGTGGGGAGATGCTGCCAAAATTTTGTTCGAGTGGAATCAAGCATTTGATTTGCTGCTGATTGCAATGTAGATTGTGCATTCACGAATGGGATAGGACCACCTTACCCTTTAGAGAGAAGTTGGAGGTGATAGGATTCATGTTTCATATTTATAACGAGTATCATTTTTTACTTGTATTAGGTAGATGAAAATGGATAAGAGTTGGATGGACTTGAGGGGCAGGCATTTGCCAGGGTCTATGAAGGGGATCAAAGATTTTATTGAGTTTGCTCGTGCATCTGTAGATGGGAGAAATAGGATAAGATGTCCATGTAGGAGATGCAATAATAGGGATTATATGCACATAGATGAGGCCAAAGAGCACCTACTCAAACACGGGATGGACAAGAGGTATACGTGTTGGGAATTTCACGAGGAACGCCGTGACGTACGAGTGGTATTTGATGATGAAGAAAAAGACGACGATGATGACTTTGGTGATAATGTAGGGGTTGGTTACGAAGGCTTGCCACAAATGTTGGCAGACTTGCAAGGGGCTACAACTGGGGCGAGTAGTCACAGAAGTGACACGGGACCATCGACCGTGTTTGAGTCGTTGTTGAGGGAAGCAAGGCAGTCGTTATATCCGGGTTGTGATAAGTTTTCGAAACTGGACTTTCTCGTGAAACTCCTTCATATTAAGACCATCAACCGTTGGAGTAACAAATCAGTTAATATGGCCATTGAATTGATTAAAGCAGCACTTCCTACTAGGGAGACCCTTCCAAAATCATATTACGAGGTGAAAAGAATATTAAGAGATTTGGGCCTTGGGTATATTCCCATACATGCTTGCAAAAACGATTGCATGTTATTTTGGAAAGAGACTGAATTATGTAAGGAGTGTAGGGTGTGCCACAAACCCAGGTACAAGCTAAATGAAGGAAAGAGCAAGACAATTTCGCACAAGGTGCTGAGATATTTTCCCTTAAAACCGAGGCTACAAATGTTGTACATGTCTCAGAAGACGGCAGAAGATATGCGGTGGCATAAGGAGAAGTGTGTTGTTGAGGAAAATGTATGTAAGCATCCGACAGATTCACAAACTTGGGCTGAGTTTGATACAAATCACGAATGGTTTGCAAATGAGCCGCGTAATGTACGACTTGGGCTGGCTAACGACGGTTTCAATCCGTTCGGTGACATGAGTAATGCCTACAGCATGTGGCCGGTGTTGCTTGTGCCGTATAACTTGCCACCGTGAAAATGTATGAAAGAACCATTTATCTTCATGTCGTTGCTTATTCTAGGGCCGAAGTCTCCTGGTAATGAAATTGATGTGTACTTGCGTCCTTTAGTGGACGAGTTGAAAGAATTGTGGGAGGTGGGAGTGGAGGCATACGACGTCTCTAAGAATGAGACATTTCAATTGCATGCAGCGTTACTGTGGACCATAAATGACTTTCCAGCATACGGGAACTCGTTTGGGTGGAGCACTAAAGGGTATCTGGCATGTCCGGTTTGCAATAAGGATGCATGTTCCTTACATTTGTCCAATGGAAAGAAGATATGCTACATGTGCCATTGTCATTTTCTACCGCCATCACATGGCTAGCGAAATCGGCAGAAGCATCTGTTTGATGAAAAAATTGAGTGCAAATTGTCACCTCCATTGTTGTCTGGCAAAGACGTGTTGGCGTAATTGGCACTCATCCAACCAGTGAGGTTTGGGAAGATATCGGGTATTAAGAAGAAGAAGCGTACTAATGTGGACTTAAATTGGACGAAGAAGAGCATATTTTTTGATTTGCCATACTGGGAGACCCTTAAGTTGAGGCACAATTTGGATGTTATGCACATCGAGAAGAACATTTATGATAATGTGCTGGGAACTGTAATGAACATTGAAAGGAAGACGAAGGATACTGTTAAAGCCCGGTTAGACTTGTAGGAGCTGGGAATAAGGAAAGAGATGCACCTAATACGTAGCGGTGATAAATATATCGTGCCTCTTGCACAATATACGTTATCATCTGTAGAGAGAATGAGGATTTGCGAGTGGTTTAAATCGATGAAGTTCCCAGATGGATAGGCATCGAATATATCTCGGTGTGTAAATGTTATAGATGGAAAAATATCCGGATTAAAGAGCCATGACTGCCATGTCCTTTTACAACGACTTCTTCTGATTGCACTACGCGGATATCTCACCGATGACATATCGACTACATTGACTGAGTTGGGCTGCTTCTTTAGAGAATTATGTGCGAAGACGTTGAATGTGGAAGTACTTGAAAAGCTCGAAAGGGATGTTGTCATGATACTCTACAAGTTGGAATAGATTTTCCCTCCAACTTTCTTTGATGTAATGGTCCACTTAGCTGTGCATTTGCCTCATGAGGCAAGAATTGGCGGACCTATCCAATACCGTTGGATGTATCCAATAGAAAGGTACATTTAATTTTATGAATTGTGTTATCTATCCATCCTAACTATTTTAATCTATAACTGATTAATTATCAAAACATATATTTGCACACATTGAAGCAATATGTGCGTAACAAAGCACGACTGGAAGGGTCAATTGCTGATGCTTACGTTGATACTGAATGTCTCACCTTCTGCTCTATGCATCTTGAAGATATTGAGACAAGGTTTAATCGTCAAGAGCGAAATTCTGATAGATGTTCAGGGTTGTCATGCCCCGAATTTCCACGAACCCGAGGGTGAGTGTAACGAAACTAAAATAAAATAAAATAAAGGACAATCTAACGGATTCAACCCAAACTTACATTCATTTCCTTCAATGTACATCCATGTAAAGCACAGTCAATAAAAACGTTCAACATGTCATTCGGACGTAAGCCCTACACCACAAAATATGCCCCCACGGGCCAAATATCCTCCTAAGCTCATATCTCCTCCACTCTGCAAGACTTCCTCAAGTCTCAAGTACCAGGAGCGTCATCTGTAATGTGGTGTCCCACGAATGGGTCAGCTCAACTGCTGGTATAATATAGTGCTAATGCAAGAAACAAAATTAAGGCGTGACATGTGCAAATGTACATTTATCTCTAAATGTCATCCAATGTTATCAATGCAATACATGATCAATATGCATGACACACCCATGCAAACTCTATGCCACACCCATGTCTCATCTTACGGTCCTTCCCCGATGGCCTGAGTACCATGTTCTCACTTTACGGTCCGTCCCCGCTAGCATGAGTACCATGGCCGATTTTGAGATTTTCACCACAGGATCTACACCCTCATAATGCATAGCACCACGTGCTCAACTCACACCATGCTTTCAAAGAATCACACTATGCCAATATGCCCTGATTCTACCATGCAATGATGTGATCTTAAAGAAACTATTTATCAACACATGAAGCATGCTTTAAGTTTTGCATATTCTACTTAAAGCAATAATCAAATCACACAACTCAGTCCACAAGTCCACATATC
This sequence comes from Nyssa sinensis, assembly GCA_008638375.1. Taxonomy (NCBI): domain Eukaryota; kingdom Viridiplantae; phylum Streptophyta; class Magnoliopsida; order Cornales; family Nyssaceae; genus Nyssa; species Nyssa sinensis. The sequence goes on from CM018043.1 coordinate 24,920,450, forward strand.
ATGAACAATCCATTTGATCACATGCTCGATTTTCACATTCATCATCTTAACAATTCCATAAATCACACACAATGACGACACATGGAATATACATATAGTTATGGCCCACATCTATCATTCAACCAAACATTCAAAAAGAAAACAAGAAACATATAGGCATAGAACCAATCAACAACATAGCAATTTCTCCTAAACTTAATTCTATTTCTTACTTAGCAAAATATCATACTTGATGGGTTGGTCTCAACCCTAAGAAATCGTGCTTGCAATGTAACTGAACTAACAGCAAGAATGTAGAAGGTTAGGCCGCCTTCTCCTTGCATTTCGGTGTCCCTAAAATCATGAAATATATCTCAGTCTACTGTCACATGAATTTATGCTATTCATCAAATTTTATGCCTCTTTAATATGAGTATCTCTTTTACTTGAATAGACTCTACCATTGAATTCGAAACGTCGAACAAAGTCGGTTTAAGCTTTCGCTTAATTCAATTTGGACATTTGTACTAAAAAAGGCAAAATGGTCATTTTGCACTTTCATGGGTTCTTATTTCTTGAGACCTCTTTTCATAAATTAGACCCCACCATTGAGTCTAGAATACTCTAAATAATAAAAATTCACTAGTCTTTTATTTTAATCGAAGTTCGTTTGACTATTCTTTGACTTAGGGGCATTTCGGTTATTTTAGTGTCTCTACGGGTCTTTTAAATTTTTGGGGTCCTGTCTCATAAAACGGGTCCTACCATTGGCCTTAGAATATCTGAGACATAAAGAAAATGCTAACCATTTATTTTATTCGGACATCGAAAGAATATCTCAATAGTTAACTAAATTAATTTAACTAATTAAATTAATTAATCTTATATATTATTTGGTTAGAACTTGGCTAATTGCTTTAGGCTGATCAATAAGGGATTATGGGATATATGATGGGCATGGAGGCGGCTGACTTAGAAAGCAAGACCAATTCTAACATTATGCAGCTTGGCTTGAATCTAGCTCAGCTCAAGTGGTTCAGCTCAATGATGTGGCTTTGGAGGGGGTGAGATAAAACCAAATACTATAAACTGGAGGGATTGAGATGAGAGTTATACCAAAAAATAAGCAGTTGTTACAGCGTCTACACTTTGCGCAGCAACGGCCCAACAATGGGTCGACCACCATGATTTCTTCTATCCGTTCGTTCACATAAAACCACCCGACCCTCCTCGATCTCCAGTAGCTAGATGATCCCCAGTTTTATCGATACAAAGGTTGATATGATATCAATTTTCCTAAACTTCACAACATCTAAACCTGCCCAGTAGGTACCCCTATTCAACCCTTAGACCAACCCATCAGCCGTCCACCACGATTGGGAAGCATGAGTTGCCACAAGACCCACTCGGATGCTTGGTCCACCATCCCCATCAGTCCTTGTGTCGGCCTCCATCTCTTTGGCCAACTGCATGTCCATTGAAGCATTCAAATTTTCGTTCGTCCCTATCTCATAAGAAAACACCAGCCGATTCCAACTCTCTCAAATCCTCTCAATTTTTCTTCAATTTTTCCTGCAATTTTAGCAGCTTCTGTTGCACCAATTTCTTTTTCTCTCTTGGCTATTGTGTAACATACATACATATATAAATCTCTCTGCTCTGATCTTTCTCTCTTTTTCTTTTAATCTCCTATTTGCTGTACCCCACACAAACATATATATATATATATAATCGCCCCTACACCGCTACCCTGCACTGCCCCTCTATTCTCCCCTTTTTCCATTTTCTTTCCTACACCCTACACCTACCGTAGCAACCTGTACACACATATAATTACACCTTTATCTGCTGCACTGTTTGGTCCGCTATTTCGGCACTGACCTGCTGCTGCACGCTACCTCTCAAATCTCTCCCTTTTCCTACTTTGGCTGTAACGCAAGCCCTTTGTTTGACTTTTCTCTTCTTCTTCTTTTTTTTCTTCCCAACAGCTACGGCTGTAGCCCCTTTAAATTGACTTTTCATTTCCACTTTTTCTTTCTTTTCTTTTTGTTTCTTGATTCCTGCTTCTTGTCTCACTTGAGACATTTTATACATATATAATATATGTAAGACACACACTACACGTACACCATGCACCTCATATACACTTGAGATATTATTGATATATATAATATAATATATAAGATACACACTACACGTTGCACACTCAAAGCATTAGCCCACCCTTTTTGACTTTTTCATTTCTACTTTTTCTTTTCTTGTTCTCTTTTCTCTTTTCTCTTTTCTCTTTTCCTGTTTGTTGCCTCAATTGATGTAATATGTATATATATATATACATATATTATAATATATATATATATATATTATAATCACACACCCCAACGCATGCTCACATTTTTTATTTTATTTTTTTAAATTTTTTTTTTCATGTCTCTGTAAGGGCAACAACGAACTGGCCTTGCGGTGTTTAATCAGAATGTGCGGCCAATAGGTGCCCGTATATATGAATGGTGTCATCCTCAAGACTTGGAAAGAGCCCACTACACCGTGCTCAACAATTGCAATGAGACATTGCCATATTTTAAGTAAGTTTATCGAAATCATTGCAATACTATGTTAGTACACAAATGTAAGTTCCATATAACATATCTCATCTTATGCAGTGAGCATACGATTGAGCTTCCGAGAGAACATGTATCAAGTTTTAATCTAAAGCAAAGACAACAAAATTTGTTTCCAAAGTGGTTCGGAGAACATGTAAGACAAGGTTTCAATTAATTATAATTATATTAGTTAATGCATTTGTATTCAATTAATTTTGTACTTGTATTGAATTAATAGATGAAGCTATTACGCCACCAACAATATCCTGAGGCATACGATCAATTATATTCCTTGGCATGTGGTCCTAATCAAAGGATATCCTACTACACTGGTTTAATTGTTGATGGTGTTCAATTTCACACGAGGGAACCTGAGGTCATTCGGTGAACACAGAATAGCGGGGTCCTTGTTCAAGGAGATGGTGACGAAGGACAAACTGTAGAGTACTATGGTGTTTTACAAGACATCATACAGTTACATTGTTGCTACGGTCATTCTGTATATATTTTTAAATGTGATTGGTGGGATATAAGTAATAAGAAGACTGGAATGAAGATCGATAAGCACTTCATAAGTGTTAATACATCACGTACGGCATTTAAAGATGATCCGTATGTTTTGGCATCTCAAGCAAAACAAGTTTTTCTATTTGAAGGACCCAAAAATAAGAGGTGATTGGCATGTTGTCCAAAAATAAAAACTAGAAATATTTATGATGTCCTAAAAGTTGGCGAGGGAGATGAAGATTTGGAGAGGATTGAGGAGGCACTACAAGAAGAGTCTCAAACTGCCCACGATGGTGTTGTCCAGCATGATCAAGAAGATGTTACTTCATATCGGTTGAATAGAACTAATGTAGAACCAGATCATGTCGTAGCTTCCAACGTCACCAATACCACACAATTAGATTTGAGGGATGCAACGTTCATTAATGATGATGATGACGAGGACAGTGATTTTGATGATGACACATTGTTAGAGTATTGTACCGAGAATGAAGAAAATTCAAGTTCAGATGATCATACAGACTCAAATGAATAATTGTAATAGTTGTTACATGTGTTAGTATCAAATGTAATGGTTTTCGGCTTTTATAATGTAATGGATATTTAATTTTATGATGTAATGGGTAATCATTTTTATTTCAATAAGGATTTTAATTTTTATGATTAAATAGAAACAATTTTATTTTTAAACTTTATTTGTAGATATGGTTGGACTAGATTCACGCAGACGCGCAATTATGCAGGACCCATCGACCCCTTCCCCCTCATCTGTAGGGTCGACTGATCCTGTCGTCGATGGTATGCATAGTTTCCATTTTTATTAATGATTATATAAATATGGTACTAATTGTTTCTATTTTGTTTCTTCTAAAACTTCGGCCACCACCCTTAGACAAGGGCGTGGTAGGTCGAAGAATCGTAGCTTGTAGGTTCAGATGGAGGCAGCGGAGGGCGCGCCCCTTAGGATTAAGATACCTCCGGGCTTGCTGAAGCCTGTTGCTGGGTGGGCACAGCAATTCATTACGGAGGTTGGCATCATTTGCCAGCTACGCGCCCCACTCCATGTTAGTGACTGGAGTCAGGTCACTAACGCGGAGAGACGGGATATTCATGTGCATATCCAGGTATGTCTTTTATTATTGTGTTCAACTAAATTTTAACATATGTTATGCCGTAATGTTTTGACAATGACATGCTTTTACAAGAGAAATTTGACATCGATCTCCACCTGCCTCATGTCGTGAAGGCAATTGACCGTTACTTGGGAACCCGTTTTAGGGACTACCGACATAGGCTCCACATGCACTACGAGGCGGAGGTGGTAGCCGGTAGAGAGCCTCGCGACAGACCCTACAGAGGGGTGGCAGTGGAGGATTGGATGTTACTATGCGACCGGTTCGCTAGTGACGCATTCTAGGTACAAATTGTCAAAATTACTTTTGTTGTATGATGAATCATTGTCATTTATACTAACCTTCTTTGTTTTAGCCAAGTGTAGGAACTTAGTAAAAAAAATAGCGAGAGCAGAAGCATGCAAAAGGTGACCCACTGTGGTGGATCACGTTCTTTTGTTAGGTATAAGCATGAGATGGTAAGTTAATAAATGTATCAATTTCTCATTGTATAATGTATTCATAAAATCAATCTTCACAAGCTACTATTTATTTGCTACAGCGAGACCAGGAGACCGGTGCACCACCCAGCCTCATTAAGTTGTGGCACAGGACGCACTACAATCCCGAGAAGGGTTGGACTGGGCCTGAAGCTCAGCGACTTTATGTAAGTTAGAAAAGATTTATATACCACTATTACGAATTTAATATTAATATAAAATGTTTAAACGTAGTAACAAATATTTATGTTTTTTTAGGAGGAGATAGTCGAGATGCGTGTTCAGCCGACCCCTGAGGGTGAGCAACAGCCGACCGATGACCAGATACGAGAGACTGTTCTGGGCAAGAGGCGCGGATATGTGCCTGGCTTAGGGAGTAAGATGGAGCCGACGGCATCGTCCTCTACCGACGAGAGCAATGCTAGGTTTCACGTAGCCACCTAGAGAGCTGAGGCAGCCACCCAGAGAGCTGAGGCAGCTGAGAGACTGAATGCAGAGATAAGGGTTGAGATGACAGAGCTCAAGGAGCAGCAGGCCCAGATAGAGGCTCTTATGAAGACAATACTTAGCCAGCAGAGAGGCTCTGATTAGCCTTGGTAAGTTTTTAAAATTATTTACTTTGGTACATTTATTATTTATAGAAAATGTTACGTAAAACCCCAAAAAAAATTTTGGCCTAACGGCCTACAAACCGCATGACACTTCACATATGACAATAGACTTGCACGAACTTATTTAATTTTATAAGGATGCAAGTTTCAGCTCTAAAAAGGCCCATTTTAGGGTTTTGACAGACCAAAATACCAGATATCGGCCTAACTACACCGAAACCCCATCACACACCTCACAAATGAAAAAATAGACTTGCACGAACTTACGGTAATCAGTTCGGATGTCCAGTTTGAAACTTATGCAGGTTTTAGCTCCAAAAAGGCCCATTTTAGGGTTTTGACAGACCAAAACCCTGGATATCAGCCTAACCACCCTGAAACCCCATCACACAGCTCCCAAATGATAAAATAGACTTTCACGAACTTACGGCACTCGGTTCGGATGCCCGGTTTGAAACTTATGCAAGTTTCAGCTCCAAAAAGGCCCATTTTGGGGTTTTGACAGACCAAAATGTCGGATATCGGCCTAACTATACCAAAACCTCATCACAAACCTCAAAAATGATAAAATAAACTTGCACGAACTTACGGCACTCGGTTTGGATCCCCGATTTGAAACTTATGCAAGTTTTAGCTCCAAAAAGGCCCATTTTGGGGATTTAACAGACCAAAATCCTGGATATCGGCCTACCGACCCTGAAACCCCATCACATAGCTCCCAAATGATAAAATAGACTTGCATGAACTTACAGCACTCGATTCGGATGCCCGGTTTGAAACTTATGCAAGTTTCAGCTCAAAAAAGGCCCATTTTGGGGTTTTGACAGACCAAAACCCCAGATATCGGCCTAACCACCCTAAGACCCCATCACATAGTTCCCAAATGATCAAATAGACTTGCATGAACTTACGGCACTCGATTCGGATGCCCGGTTTGAAACTTATGCAAGTTTCAGCTCCAAAAAGGCCCATTTTGGGGTTTTCACAGACCAAAACCCCAAATATTGACCTAACCACCCCAAAACCCCTCACACAGTTCCCAAATGATAAAATAAACTTGCATGAACTTACGATCGGATGCCCGGTTTGAAACTTATGCAAGTTTCAGCTCAAAAAAGGCCCATTTTGGGGTTTTGACAGACCAACACTCTGGATATCGGCCTAACCACCCCGAAACCCCATCACACAGCTCCCAAATGATAAAATAGACTTGCACAAACTTACGGCACTCGGTTCGGATGCCCGGTTTGAAACTTATGTAAGTTTCAGCTCCGAAAAGGCCCATTTTGGAGTTTTGACAGACCAAAATACCAGATATCAACCAAACGAGCCCAAAACCCCATCAAACACCTCACAAATGATAAAATTGACTTGCACGAACTTACGGCACTCGGTTCGGATGCCCGGTTTGAAACTTATGCAAGTTTTTGCTCCGAAAAGGCCCATTTTGGGGTTTTGACGGACCAAAATGTCGGATATCGGCCTAACTATCCCAAAACCCCATCAAACACCTCAAAAATGACAAAATAGACTTGCAGGAACTTACAAAAATCAGTTCGGATTAGTGGTTTATAACTTATGCTACTTTATGTCATTCTTACTATTTATGCATGCAAAAAAAAAAAAAAACTATTCACACGCGTGCGTCGCTAATAGTGCCTTTTCTTGTAGTGAAGGGTTCAAATGAGAAAGACATGTGAGCGAGTCTACCACGCAATGGGGGAGATGAGGGAAAAGGAAGAGAGAGAAAAGTGAGTGGTCTTCTCCATGTCCCATCACTCTTACACACATCACCTCTCCCACACTAACCTACCTTACCACCTCTCCCACAGTAACCTACCTTACCACCTCTCCCACACTAACCCACCTTACGATGCAATAGCCTACACTCAAACACTCTCTACATTGGATTCCTTATTGCCCAATCAAAATGGGACACTTTTCCTTATCTCAAAAAACCCAACCAAAATTCTTGAGGAAGCTTTGCATACTTTTTAATGCACCATGTGGCCAATTGGCCAAATGTGCTCGCACACGTGTCCGAAAATAAACTGTTTCATAATCGCACCAAAATTGGAACCCTAGAAAATTTCAACGTGTTGATTCCAAATATGTCATCCATTTCTTAAAATTCAATCGTTAAGATTTTCATATTCATATGTGTCTTATATATAACTATTTGGCCTTGAGGCCCACACCAGTCCTGAACAAATTACTAAAATCCCAATTTAGCTTCACTATGTTATACCAATGACTCCTCAATTGACTTCACAATCTTTCTAATATATTTCCAATTAATTACTTATCCGACATTGATCTAGACTGAAAAATTACCAAATAACCTTTGGCAATTTTTTGAGTCTTTACTAAAGAAGCATCAGTTTGGTTTGATGTCTGAAACTTGTCTCCAACATTGGTAGCGGAGGCAATATGTAAAGATTATGGTGATCAAAACACTAGCTTTTACAATTAAATAGAAGATGGTAGAGGGTTGTGTGTGTGAATATATATAAACACAAAAGATACAAAAGATATAGATATTGAATGAATATATAGAATGAGGGAAAACAGAGAGATACAAAGTGAATAAAGAACGGCATAGATAGAAGAAAGGACTAATTGAATGCGAAAATATGGAGTTGTCACGCCCCGAATTCCAGCGAACTCGTGGCGCGACTAACGAGACGAAAAGAAAATAAAATAATAAAGAAATCTAACGGAGCTTTAGGACAAACTTTTCTGTTCTTTCACCAAATGACTCCTAGGAGCTTTAGGACTCCATTGGGACTACTTTAAACCCCAAACACTATCATCCCCAACGCGCCCAGTTCGATTATTCCGGCCAAACCCAGATTTCGGCCGACTGTTATTCTTACAATTTCATGCTCATTTCATTACTGTTTTCGTGTGTTTGTTCTTCTATTTATTTCCCTTACTTGATAGGATTACATCTAGGTCACTTACACCCAGTTTCATGCATGAAATATTGAAGGACTCGACCCATCACCTCAACCTGTAACTCGACGTATCTACCTCATTTCAACATCATTTAAATTGATTCTTTTTACAAAATTCTTCCATCTTTCATGCACAATATAACCCTAATGTCAAACTAAACTTTCATGCATCAAAGTTTAAAAACAGAACCTTAGCAACTTACCTAAAATACCCAGTTTGCTCTTGGCAACTCTCTCTGAACCTCTGGGCTTCCTTCAACTTCCATCTCTTGAGCTTCCTCTCCGTTCTCACAACTCCCTCTCAGCCTCTCTCTTCTTTCTGATTTTTTTCTCTGAGATCAAGACCCACACACCTTATGTTCTCTCTCTCTATATATCTCTCTCTCTCTGCACTATCAGACCTGCACCTACCTACCCTCTAAAAACCCTCTTACACACACAACCAATAGCCCCTTCTTCTGACTTTTTCTCTTTTCTTCCCCTTCCTTTTCAGAATGCATTAAATGCATTTCTTGTTACTTTAGTTCTCCATGTATATATATATATATATATATATATATCTCATATTGCACACACACACACACACACACACACACACGGCTGCACACACACAACTCATTGCTGTCTCCCACTTTGCATATATATATATATATTTATATATATTTACACATTTAAACACATGCATATTCTTAATATATAATACTATATGCATATACATACATACACATACACGTGCACATAGTTAACACACATTACATGCATACACCACCATTTAAATAATGATACTAATAATACTAAATTAAAAAGAAAATTTCATTCCAAAATTTCAAATCTTTACAGGAGCCCTAATCGTGCAAAGAGAAACGATTGAACAATTACATTCGTATAAAGGAAAAATAATCATTAAAATAAATGGATTAATAACACGTGACCAAATGTGAAAAAAAGACCAACAAGACTTATAATAAAAAAAAGTTTGAGCGTGTGTTCTCACATCAATTGGGTCCAAAAACTGAACTCACGACTAATTATCCCTATTTGTTATTGGAAGTTTTTTTTATTCTTTAATCGGTTTTCCTAAAAAAAATAAAGAAAAAGAATACCATGCTTAAAGAAATAAAGTTTCATATTTGCTATGTTGGTTTGAATTATATACATAATACGTATATGTACATGTGTGTGTATATATAAGATAAAAATCATATATATACTTCATAAAATACACACAAGCTAATTTGATACACGTTTTGGTTCCTCCAACCCAAAAATTTCCCCTCATGAATCAACTAAGCAAGATGGTAAAAAACGAAGAAGGTAAACAGAAAATATGAAGCCTTAATTCTTCCAGAATCAAAATTTATTATTGTTTGAAATTTTGCAGTAAAAGCTATGAAAAACGATTGGCGTGCTTGGCTTGGGCTTGGGCTTGTGTTACAGATTATGAGAATAAAACCATAAAGCTGGGGCCAGCATTTGCCAATTAATGCACTCAGATCAGATTCAGCGAATCTCCTCCAGCAAATTATAGTAATTCTTCTCTCTTATGATTTTTTTTTTTCAATAAGAGTGAAAATATTAGTATAATTTCGGAATTTCACCTTTTTTTTATTACCTTTGACCATCTTTAATTCATCTTTAAATCTTTTTTTTTTTTTTTTTTTGAGCCATCTTCAAATTTGAAAATAGGATGATGCTTGGCTCCACCTTCTGTTATTTACTTATGTGTCATCATTACAATCAGCCACATATGTATTACACATGCTTTTTAATTTTATGTAACTTTTATATTTTAGTTAAAATTAAATAGTCACATGACATACATATAATTATATTTTTTACATTATTTAAATAAAATTTGATATTAATTTATCAATATTTTTTTTCTATTTTAATTATTAATTATTTATTTTGAAATTAAATTTTTATATGGTAAAAAAATTATCAACCTATCACCCCCATTAAAGATTTAAATGATTGAATTTTAAATTGGAGTGAAAATGTGAGATCCATTATCTTTAAATTTGAAAATACCAAAATGAAGATGATTGAAATGAATAACATAAAATGACATTAACTACTCTTGATGTCATATATGACATTGAAAATAATATTGTCATTTTTTAAGAATCCAAATAGCACAACATTAGTGCAACAATTTTTATATTAATGTCAAATTTTAAAAATAACACATCAAATAACACATGTATGAAATTGTTTTTCTACCATCATTTTATGGATAAGACCTATCACTGATGGGACCTACTAATCGGTCCCACCACCCATCATATTAATGTAGGAGAGGTGTTATTAAAATAATATAAAAAAAGTCGGATCCCCCAACATTGTTTTTTTCGTCTGTGGCCCCAAATTAAATGCACAGAGCACATATCACATATCACATATCACATATCACCTATAAATTGTAGCTAACATGGCATTAGGGGGAAGCTCATCTTTACATCTTTCAGGCTTTAGAACGAAGACTCAAAACATGAAGAATCTCTCTGTTTTCTCAATCCTTCTACTTGTGCTCTTCATTGCCGCAGGTTAGTCTTTCACTTTCGTCGTCCATTTACTTTAATGACTAAATGCGAATTCTCTTTTATGCTTTCTTCAATTGTTATGAGAATACTATATGTCTTCTCAGCGATTCATTGTAATTAGGAGAAAATTAGGGAAAGTCACATCCTTTGATCTATTTTACAAAGAGTTGTAAAATATAATAGAAAATTGTGTAATTTATTACCAGCAGTGGGGGACCTACAGGTAATCTAGGTTGGGGCTATGCCCCCAAAGTTTTAAAAATTGTATTTTTTATCCTTATTTTTTAAAAAAAGAAAATTAAGAGTTACCTCCTCAAATTTTTTCATATTTTTACATAAAACCTCCTTAAATTTTAACTTTTATGTTTTTACCCTCCTAACAATATGGGCTAGGTCTGCCATTGATTACAAATGTAAATTTTTTTCATGTGCCTATTTAATTGTCAACTTATTGTGTTGGAGTTCCTTCCACAAAATAATGAAAAACCTAATAGCCAATGATACATAATATTTCTGAGGGACGGAACCAATTAAGACCAATGGGTTTAGCAATCCCGGCCCCTTGAATTTTTTTTATTTGACAATCCACTTATAATTTTCAGAATTTTATTTTGTATACCCCTTTAATTAAAATTTTTGACCGTACTGGGTTTGAAGTTTTTCATATTTGATCTTTATCTTAATTTGATTCATTCTTTTATTTTTTTGGCCCCCAAAATTAAATATTTGACTTTGTCCTGGTTTTAGTCTTTGTGAGATAGACCACCATTCCAAAATATGGAAACGTAAATGTTATGTGTTTGGTAACATTTTCTATTTTTGATTTTCAATTAACTCAAAATCAATTATGCATTTAAGTTGAGCAATCCAAGATAATTAATTATGTTAGCATGATGGATGCATATGTGCAGGTAGCGAGGTGATGATGGGAGAAGCATGTGAAGAGCAATTTTCATTCGGAGCTGAATTTTGCGATGCGAAGACCTGCGAGAATATGTGCATAAAGAAAAGAGGAAGAAATGCAAAGGGACGTTGCAAACTAATTGATACTTGTTTTTGTCAGTACCCTTGCTAAAATGGGATTTAATAATATGCTCTATTTTCCATCCTCTCTCTAGAAATATTGAGTGGAAAATATAAAATAAATTATACTTGTTTTTGCAAGTAGTACTTTTACTAAATCTTTTCTACCTGAGAACAAAATAACAATACAATTCATAACACTCCAATTAGTCCCATATCATTCATGAAATTATATTGCCAATTTATTCTATTTGTTGTTGCAAAAAATTGTTTATGCCTGTGATTCGGTAAAAAAAACTTACAAAAAAAAAGGGGGACTCTCCGACGATCAAGTCAATAAAGAGAAAATAAATATAATGTATATGTGTGAATAAGAATGATTGTGTGTTTGAACATACATGGTCTCTTTATTTATAAGGGTCGAGAGTCCTTAATTTTGACAGTTTCCCATATTAAATAGAATTCCTTACTTACTTGACGAGGTTAAGGATTAGGGGTTAATCCTCTTTATTGGGATATGATTTCTTTCATATCTAAAAGACTTGTCATTTAAGATATATTCTTTGTAGATAGCTAACATTGGGAGTACATATGTCGCGTCCATAGTGGTGGTGCGATATTGTTTGGCATATCAGTTATGTCACACCCCGAATTTTCACAAACCCGGGGAGTGAGTGAAATAAATAAAAAGGAAATAATAAAGGACAATTACATGCATTTCAAACACTAACCTAATTCATGTTCTTATACTAATCCATAAAGCCTTACCCGTTGTTTCATAACATACAAATAAACATGTATAGTTTAGAGCTTATGCCCTTGTGCAACATCAAAATATGTCCCAAGGGCCAAAATCCTTCATGATCCACATCTCCTCTACTCTCCAAGACTTCCTCAAGTCTCAAGTATCAGGAACATCGTCTGTAATATGATATCCCATGAATGGGTCAACTCAACTGCTAATATAACATAATGCTAATGCAAGAAACAAGATTAAGGCGTGGCATGTGCAAAGTGTACATTTATAATCTAGATGCTTTCTAATTCATTAATACGATGCAATGAAAATATGCATGACACACCCATGCACTCTATGCCACACCTATGTCTCGTTTACGGACCGAATCCGATGGATCTGAGTACCAATTCCCGTTTACGGGCCTTCCCCGTTGGATCTGGGTACCAATGCAATGGCCAATTTTGGGTTTTCACCACAGGATCTACACCTTCATAATGCATAGCACCAAGTGCTCAACCCACACTATGTTTCCAAAAGATTCATTATATACCAATATGCTTTGATTTCACCACACAATAATATAATCTCAATGAAGCATGCTTTAAATAATATATCATACTTGAAGCTACGATAACATTTAAATCACAAAACTTGTTCCGCATGAATACATGTCTCATATAGTCAATTTAAACACATGGTCACAGTTCACGTTCATCACTTTACTAAATTCTCAAAGAATGCAAGAAACACACAAGCACATAAACAACCAACTCTAGGTTATCAAGCAAACATGTTCCAAATAATTCCCCAACAACAGTTAAGCATCTAAATTATTCAATAAAATATTCCTAAACTTAACCCTATTTCTTACTTAGCAAAACATCATACCTAGAAGGGTTTTTCTCAACCCTTGGGAATCATGTTCGCAGTGTAGTTGAACCAAACAGTGAGAATGTAGAAGGTCAGACCGCTTTCTCCTTTCCTTTCAGTGTTCCTAAAAATCATGAAATATAACTCAGTCTATTGCTACTTGAATTATGCTATTCATCAAATTTTATGATTTTATTTCACGAGTTCCTATTTTACTAAAATAAACTCTACCATTGGATCTGAAATGTCGAACAAAGTCGGTTTAGGCTTTCGCGGAATTCAATTTGGGCATCTGCGCTAAAAATGGCAAAACGGTCATTTTATACTTTTACGGGTTCTTACTTCTCAAGACATCTTTTCACAAATCGAACTCCACATTTGTGTCCGGAACACTCAAAATAATAAAAATTCACTATTCTTTTATTTTAATTGGAATCTATTCGACAACTTTTCGACTTAGGGCATTTTGGTAATTTTTAATGTTCCTACGGGTCTTCTATTTTTTGGGACCTCGTCTCGCAACACGAACCTTACCATTGGTCTTAGAAGGTCCAAGATAGTTAAAATACACTAATAACTTATTTAATTTGGACTCCGGGCCATTTTGCTAATATTTAATTAATTAAATTAATTTTAATTAATTAATTACTGTTATTATATAATATATATATATTTCTGCCAAAATAGGACACGGGATTGTCCTGTCCAAACCGGTTACATGCACCTTCCCCCACACGCTCGGTTACGGTTCGATTCGCAAGGGGCGCAACCTCCTTTTTATTTTCTAATTTTTCATGGGCCAAACGACGGACAATGCCCTAATACGTGGATAGGTTATCCAGTCCTAACAATGAATATCGACTAGGCTTCCTACCTCCGCAACCAAACAGACCCAATTTAACATTAATTTAAAATAAACCTACACGAAACGGTGCCGTATTACCCCACCTAAACCCCAAACGAAGTCGCACAGGGGATCCTATTCACCATCCTCTTCTTTTTTCCGATGAAGGAACCCTAGGGTTCCGTCGCCATCTCCGGCGACGGCGACAGTTTTTCGACCATATTCCAACCTAAATCAAATGCAGTTTTCTTCTATTTTTCATAAGGGTTTCATATCAAACCTCGGTTTTTTATTTAGATCACTAGATCATCACGAATAGAGGGTCGAACAGCTCTGGCCGATTTTCTGGCCAAGCCTAAATTTTCATTTTCGTGACTTCTCAGTCGCTGTTTTCACTCATTTTTCTTCCTAACAATTTTCTGCACCAAAAAGGATTGGTTCCCCATTGTTAGATTCTAGTTTTTGACATAGAATCACATTGTTCACTTTTTATTCCCTCGACTTGCAACTGTCTCTAACTCTCTCATCTCTTAACCATTTCAACTAACTCTTTTTGCATTTTGTTCCATATTTCATGCTTTACAAGACTTTACCTTTAAAACTAAATTATCATGCTTCCAAAACTAAAAACAGAATTGAACCTACTCACCTATTTTCTGGGTTTCTCAGTGTAGCGTCTTCTTTCTCCTTTCTGTTTGAACCTTTGGATCTCTCTACGATCCTTTCAGCTCCTCCATAATGCTTACAGCCTCTCCACCACTTCTTTCTTTCTAATTTTCTCTCTAACCGACGCACACAGCTAACATATACACAAAGGTATATACATACCTTCACGCAAGGCCCTATAGCCCACTATTTTCCTTCTTTTCTGACTTCCCCACAGTTCTAATCACTTCTTCTTTTTGTTCGTTTCAAAATGCAGCTTTGCATTAAATGGGAGGGTTAACATTTGTGTGTGTTATATGTATATTATATAAAACACATCCTACACACACAGCAATACACACACACACCCACTTGCACACACAACCTGACGTGCACCCACACCTTGTGTACACATATATATATATATATATATATATATATTTAAATACATGTATACATATAACATATATTACTATATACATATATATATATATATACATACATATACAACACATCACTCATACATATTATTTTACTTTATATATATAGATATTTGCATACATGTATATGATACATTATACAATATATATATATATATATATATATACATCTACACATATATAATACACATTTTAGACATACACATCTATTCATATTTAGTTTATACATGCCTACATACTCATTTACACATGTGCACACACATTTATGAAATACAAATTTTATTCCAAAAATTCAAATCTCTACAAGTTAGCCCCTATAAAGATTTGAATTTTTGAGGCAATTTTTTTTCTTATAAATATTTTTTTTTTAAATATGTGTGTTATGTACGTGTAAGTATGTGTAGTGAAATATATATATATATATATTATATGCATGTATGTTGTGTATGTTATATATGTGCATGTGTATATACATATATATATGTTTAAGGTAATGTATGTGTGTGTGTGTATATATATATATATATTTAAAAAGGAAGTGTGTGTGTGGGCTGGTGTGTACAGCCCTGTGTGTATGTGTGGTAGACCGTGTATATGTGTGTGCATGGGTGATGTAATATACATATATAATACACAATGTCAACTTTGCATTTAATGCAAAGCTGCATTGTGAAGGGAAGGAGCGGCTAGAACAGTAGAAAAGTCAGAAAAGAGAGAGAAGTAGGGGGTTGAGGTGACTGTGCGTGTGGGTTGGTGTATATCTCTATGTGTATAGGTTGAGTGTGAATCCGTTGAGTAGAGACAAAATTAGCAAAGGAGAGGCCGAGTTAGTGAGGTCGTGCACACTGATAGAGACTCAAAGAGAGGAACCAGAAGCTTGAACTAAGAAAGAGAGAGAAGCGGCACCAAGAGGAGGAGTGAGAAAAGTTTAGAAAAGAAAGGTAAACTCGATTCTATTTTTAAATTTTAAAATGCATGAGCTGTGTATTTAAGTATGGGGACTTGTAGAGTAAGAAAAGTGAAAATCGATGCAAAAAGAAGTAACTAAAAAGGTCAAGAAATGAAAGAAATATAAGAAGTTGCAGGTCTAGGATGAGTACACAGTTCTTGATATTTTATGGGTTAAACTTGGTTTAGATGATAGGAAGCTAATATTGTTAGGTGCAGAAATGATTAGAGAGAATATTAGGAACCAAATAGTGGGGGAATCACTGAAAACTGGGCATCGCCGGAATTTCGATCTTATGGCCGAAGTTATTGTGAGTGACTGTTCGTGATATTTGAGTGGTCTAAAAAGAAAACCTAGCTTGGAAATAAAATCTGAATGAAGAATAGAATCAGACTGCATTAAAAAGGTATTAAAAAACCACCGGAGTTAGGTCGTCGTCGTCGTCGCCGGAGAGGGGCGACGGAAACCTAACTGCGGCTCACCAGAAAACTGAGGAAGGGGACGAAGGGATAGTTTGGGCTGAAGGGTCTTTGGGCCTGTTAGTTTGTAGGCCTCTCCTTTATTTTAATCCTGGGTTTTTCTAAATGGGCTGTTTTTTTAAAATTGGCCTAACAGTCCAAAAGTTATAAAAAGAAAAGGAAAAAAAAGGGTGGGGGAAATGAAGCTAATGGGGTTCGAACCAGGGGGCACGCGTGTGGAGTGCGGCGCGTGGAGCCAACTTGGACAGGACAATCCCGTGTCCTTTTATGCCCCCAATATATATATATATATATATATATATATATAAATTATACTTAATCTTATTTAATTAATTAAATACCTCGAAATGGGCCGGAGCCCAAATTAGACAAGTCATATATGTATTCTGACTATCTTGGACCTCCTGAGACCAACCGTGAGGTCTGTGACACGAGATGAGGTCCCAAAAATTAAAAGACTTGCAGTAACATTAAAAATTACCAAAATGCTCATGAGTTAAAATATAGTCAAACGAACCCTAATTTAAGTAAACAAATATGAAATTTTATTATTTCAACCATTCCGGACTCAACCATAGAGTCCAATTCATGAGAAGAGGCCTCGGGGTGTAAGGACCCGTAAAAGTGCAAAATGATCGTTTTGCCCTTCTTAGCTCAGATATCCAAATTGAATTCCGCGAAAGCCTAAACTAACTTTCTTCGACATTCTGAACTCAATGGTAGAGTTTGTTTTAGCAAAATAGAAACTAATAAATTAAAGACATAAAATTTGATGAATAGCATAATTCAAGTAACAAAAGAACTGAGTTATATTTTATGATTTTAGGGACACCGAGAGACAAGAAGAAGGTGGTCTGACCTTCTACATTCCTACTGTTAGTTTCGCTACACTACGAGTATGACTTTTTGGGTCAAGAAAAACCCATCAGGTATGATGTTTTGCTAATGTAAGAAATGGAGTTAAGTTCAGGAATATTTTATGGATGAATTGATTGATTGATTTGCTTAAATGTTATTTGGGAATTATTCAGATTATGATTATTTGATGACTTGGAATTGGTTGCTTACGTCTTTTATGTTTTCTTATGTTCTTGAGAATTGGTAAAGTGATTAATATGATTATAACCATGTGATTATATTGACAGCATGAGATATGTATTCATGTGGGATAAGTTGGTGATTTAAATGTTATTGTTACCTAGAATGTGGTATATCATTGAAAGCATGCTTCATTGAGATTATGTTGTTGTGTGGTACATTCAAAGCATATTGGTATAGGGTGAATTCTTGAACACATAGTGTGGGTTGAGCACGTGGTGCTGTGCATTATGAGGGTGTAGATCATGTGGTGAAAAACTCAAAATTGGCCATTACATTGGTACCTGATCCATCGGGGGGAGGCCCGTAAAGGGAATTGGTATTCTGGACCATCAGGGCGAGGCCCGTAAAGGAGACATGAGTGTGGCATTGAGTGCATGGGTGTGTCATGCATACTTTCATTACATTATATTAATGGAACCAGAAAGCATTTAGAGATAAATGTACACTTTGCACATGCCACGCCTTAATCTTGTTTTTTGCATTAGCATTGCATTGTACTAGTAGTTGAGCTGACCCATTCGTGGGACAACATATTACAGATAACGTTCCAGAGACTTGAGACTTGAGGAAGTCTTAGAGCACAGAAGAGGCATGAGTCATGGAAACCTTGGGCCCGTGGGGTGTATGTTGATATTGTATCAGGGCATAAGCCCCAAACTATTTCATGTTTAATTGTTGTTATGAAACAATAGGCAAGGCCTTATGGATTGTAATGGAATAGTGAATTGAATTAGTGTTTGAAATGCATGTGATTGTACTTTATTTATTTCCTTTTTGTTTTGTTTCCCTCGCGCCTCGGGTTCGTGGAAATTCGAGGCATGACAGCCCCCCCACTTCCTGAGCCTTACTTATTGGCTTGTAGGGTTAAAAAGTAGTAATATCGATCTAGACTAATAGAATCTTGAGTTGGAAAAAGTTTCAATGATATCTTTTAGAAGATCTTGTGAACAAATCATGTCGGATGAGCCGATCTAAGTTCTTTAGAATAACTGATGAACTAAACTCGGAAGGGCTGAAGACTTGAGTTTAGAAGAGTAGATTATTTGAGCTTAAAAGAACTGATGTCTAGTGCTCGAAAGGGCTAATGGCTTGAGTTAAGTCTTGAATTTCCTTTTATTTTGCATGAGACTCATGCAATGGCTACCATTGTGGACCGTCCTGATGATATGGAGCAAATTGAAAAACTCCAAGGCAAACTAGATAAGCTCCGTCTTTAGTTGGGCACTGCCCAATTCGTGGCCTCCAGTGCTAAAGAGAAGGTGAAGGAGGCTGCCAATGCCCACTTCATTCTTCAGTAAAAAAGGAACGCTCTAACGGAGACCTGGAGTTAACCAAGAGGAGACTGGAGGAGTTCGAAGCTGAAGTTGCTCAAAAGTTGGTTGAAAGCGTGGAAACGGCCATGGCTCAGACCGAGAAGGATCTAAAGGTTGAGGTCGACAGGCTAGGGGGAGAATTTATTGACTACGGCTAATTTTTAGAAATATATAAAAAAAAAATTGAAAAAGTTTTTTTTGAGCCATCTTCAAATTTGAAAATAGGATAATGCTTGGCTCCACCTTCTCTTATGTACTTATGTGTTATCATTACAATCAGTCACATATGTATTACACGTGCTTTTTAATTTTATGTAACTTTTATATTTTAGTTAAAATTAAATAGTTACATGATATACATATAATTGTATATATAACCTGATAAAATTGTGACACGTATGTGACTCGGAGAGATTCTCTCCTATCCAATGTTGAACCAAACAATGTCCTGGAAGATATGAACATAATCTTCATTTTTATATTTAAATTTAAAAGTTTACTATTCATCCTTCAAATCACTATTCATGCATTATTTATCTGCTATATATTTATTATTGTAGAGACATGGAAAATTGAAGATAAATTTTTTGTTTTGACAATAGGACTGTAGCGCCCTGACCCGAGACATGACACGTAAGCCGAGGGAGACCGGCTGAGTTGTATAGTACCCAGGTAACCCAAGCTGTCGAAGCTCTATATCGTGATATTTTATAGACTGAACAATTTAGGGTGTGAACGGTTTATTTTGAGTAGCCAGTACGGGCGATGCCTGAACAACCTAGGACTGTGCCTCGTGATGTGTGCCTGCGCGCAGTTCCATGCAGGCATACGTACGTGTATAAGTATAGGCCGTGAGATATGAGTGTATGTGTACGTGCCCGAAATTTAATATATACATACGTATATGAAAATATATACATGTATAATATGTGTATTGTATTGTATAAATGGGTGTATATGTTATGTGTATGCATGTGTGTGTAAATTTAATGTACTTAAATATTTATATATATATGGATATATTAGACTGTGTATATATATATAATACACAATTAAATATATATATATATGTGTATCAAGTGCACTGTGTTCTGCCGTGTGTGTGTGTATGTGTTGAGTGTTGCACACTCAAGAAAGCATGGCATGTGGTTGTGTTTAGAAGTGGATTTCAGGGTATGAGAGGTGTAGGTTGAACGTGGGGTAAAGAGAGGGAATAATAGAGAGAGAGAGAGAGAGAGAGAGAATGGCATGTGTATATGCATATGGACTCATTTGAGAGAGAAATCAGAAAGAGAGAATGAAAGAGGAAGGAAGCTGAGAGTACCTCGAGGAGATTTAGAAGTCCAGAAGTAGGAACGGAAGTGGAGAGAGTGTGCCGCACCAAGAAACCCATAAAACAGGTGAGTTGGTGCATTCTGTTTTTGATTTCCTTAAAGCATGAAGTGTAGATTAAATTGTAGGGTCTGAATCCACAAGAAATATGAAAGATAATGCAAAAAGAATGGATGGAAAAGGCTAAGAAATGGGTGAGAAAAACAGAGTTGCAGGTTTAGTGATAATCTCGGTATTATGAATTTTAACGCATGAAACTTTGTTATTTTAATGGAAGACCAATCCTCATAGATGCAGAAACAAATTAGGAAAAATTTGGGGTTAAAACCATAGCAAAAAGGGTAAGAACTGAAGAGAGAGAGAGAGTCGCCGGAATCAGCATGCATGGCTGGAACAACCACTGTTGTGGCTTTGTTTGACGGCCAAAAACCCACCTAAACCCACTTCGAGATTTATATACGCGATCCCTAAAGGAAGTAGGAGAAAACGGCATAAGCCGAGACATAAAAAATGGCCGAAAATCGTCACCGTCGCCGGAGATGGTGACAGAGACCTGGGGCTGTTCATTGGAAAGGCGTGGGGAAGAAGGGGCGGTTGGGCTGAGACGTTGGGTTTGGGGTTGGGCCTTTTGTTTTAAAACCTTGGGCCTTTCTTGATTTTGATTTGGGCTTAATTAATTTAAAAGAGTTTGGGCCGATTTAATTTTTTAAAAGGGTATTGGGCTTTGTAAGATGGGTTATTGGGTTTCGGTTCTTGAGAATAGACTGAACCGGTCGGTTCAGTGGCCTTTTAAACCGGTTTAGGGTTTTGGTTCAAAAACCCCCTAGTTCAAACCGAAATTTAGGACATTTATATTTTGACCCCCACAACTTTTAAATAATTATGATCTGACCCCCTGAATAAAATATTAATAAAATATTAATTTAATTAATTAATTAATTAATTTAATTATTTAAATGTCACAAAATAGTCCGGAGTCCAAATGAGGTAAGTTATTAGTGTATTTTGACTATCTCGACCATTCTGAAACCAATGGTGAGGTCCATTTTATGAGACGGGGTCCCAAAAAATAAAAGACTCGTGATAACATTTAAAATTACCAAAATACTCTTGAATTAAAACACAGTCAAACGAACTCCGAATTAAGTAAACAAATAGTGAAAATTTATTATTTCGAGCATTTCGGACTCAACCGTGGAGTCCAATTTATGAAAAGAGGTCTCGGGATGTAAGGACCCGTAAAAAGTACAAAATGACTGTTTTGCCCTTTTTAGCTTGGATGTCCGAATTGAATTCCACGAAAGCCTAAACTTATTTTCTTCGACATTCCGGACTCAAAAGTAAGGTTTAATTTAGCAAAATAGAAACTTATAAAATAAAGACATAAAATTTGATGAATAGCATAATTCAAGTAACAAATGGACTGAGTCACATGTTATGATTTTAGGGACACGAAAAGGCAAGGAGAAGGTGGTCTGACCTTCTGTATTCTTACTGTGGTTCTGCTATACTACGAGTACACTTTCCTGAGTTGAGATTGACCCATCAGGTACAATATATTGTGCTAAGTAAGAAATAGAACTAAGTTTAGGAATAACTGCCATGTTGACTTGATGATTCACATGCTTATGTGCTTCATGCTATTTTCCCGGAAGTTGGGTGATAATGTGGACCATGACTATGTGTATATCGCATGTGTTGGTATAATGTGTGGATTATATTCTTTGAGAATTGTTGAGACTATGAAATGTGTGATTTAAAGCATGCTTCATGTGTGGATGAGATGCATTATTGAGATTGCATTGTGGCATGATAAAATCAAAGAATATTGGCATAGTGTGATTCCTTGGACATGGTGTGAGTTGAGCACGTGGTGCTGTGCATTATGAGGGTGCAGATCCTGTGGTGAAAAACCCAAAATTAGCCATTAGGTACTCGCATGCCTGACGGGTTCCGGACCGTGAAGCAAGACATATATTAGTACTCAGGCTATCGGGGAAGGACCGTAAGATGAGACATGGGTGGCATAGAGTTGCATGGGTGTGTCACGTATACTATTCATACGCGGCATTGATGATATTGAATGTCATGTAGATATAACTGTACACTTGCATATGCCACACCTTAGGTATGTTAATGAGTTGGATGGCATGTAGATTATTGCTAGTACGTTGTATGGATGATATTGAATGACATGTAGAAATGACTGTACACTTGCACATGCCACGCCCTTAATTTTGTTTCTTGCATTAGCATTATATTGTATCAGCAGTTGAGTTAACCCATTCGTGGGACAAACATTTCAGATGACATTCTAGCTGTGCGAGACTTAGAGATGCTTTGATTGAGGATTATATTTGGCCCGTAGGGCGTGTAGAGATCCAAAAAATGAGGGTAAATTTTTCGTTTTTGAGGTAGAACACTTTGCATGCATAGTTTATAAATTTTGTTGGTTTTATCGGTAAAGTGCCTTTCTACATTGTTTTCACCGAATGACCTATTTAGAGACATATTTAGAGCGTGTCATAGAAGAGTAAAGTACTTAGAATAATGTGAAGTATCCGCTGTACAAAAATCAGCCGAAACAGAAATGGTTTCCGGAATTGGACAAAAAGGGTATTCGGGTGACCTGGGTGGAACGGGTCTAATCCGACCTCAAATGGAAATGTTTCCTTCTAATAATTTTCATTTAAAATAATTTTATGAACATTGGTTAAAACAGAATTTCAATTTGAAGCATTTAGGAATGAGCTGTAGAGTAACAGGGTTACGGCCTTATTAAGGGCAAAATGGTCATTTGTCCTTGCCCCTTTGATTCCCCACTATAAATACAGCTCAGATACTTCATCCTTATCAGATATGCATTCAGAAATATCAGAGATCTCTTCCATATAGAGAGAGGGAGAGAAAAGCCCTAAAAACCCATATTTTCAAGCTGCCGGAACACACATTTCGAGGAGGAATTTGGCCGAACTTCCTTCTGAGAAAGTGTTCAGCTCAACGAGTACTAGATACTCACCGAAACAGTTTTTCCATCCAGCAAGTACTTCCTTCTCAGTTTAAGAAAAACTGATTTAAGTATGGTTTCTTGCTAAACTAGAAATAGATCTAGCTTTTCCTACTTTTCTATGGGTTATTTGAGCTGATTAGAGATGTATTTGTGGTTAGGAAGTTATTTAAGTGGTGTTATTTTGAAGAACCTAGAGTTAGAAATTTGGGGATTTTTATTTCCTTTGATTTAATTGATGTTTTATCATTATGAATAACATATGGCTTGTCTATGTGTTAGATTACTATGTTTTGATGTGTATTTATGTTGAAAAATTACTTGATGTCATGAAGAAAATGTTATCGGTTGAGATGGGGAAGCTTTATGAAATTTTAGTAATGAGTGAAAAAGAGGTTTAAAAGACTTGGAAAGAACTTGGAAAAATGGAAAAATTTGGAGCAACAAATAGAGAAAATTAGACTGCTGGATAGAGAAATTTGCTCTCTGTCCGGAACAGTAATTCTGAAAAAAATCAGAAAATCAGACTGCACCAAGCCCTGTCGCCCAGCCACTGTCCGCGCGCCCTGCCGCCCGCGCGCTACCTGGGCGCGCGCCGTGCACCCCCCTGCGCGCGCGTGCCTGCCTGCCTTGGCCTGTTGCCCTACTGTCCCACCTGCTGTCCCGTCCTCTTTCGGCCACCTTTTGAACTATCTTTTGGCTACTTTTTGACCTATTTTTAGAACACTTTTTAAGCTATGTTGAGGCATGATTGTGGCCCAAATTGGGCAACCTTTGGAACATTTTTGGGCCACGTTTCAAGGCCATTTTAGACCACATTTGACCTTATTTTTTGGGGCCAAATTGAGGAACTTTTGGGCTATCTCATGGGGCCAAGTAGGGATCCATTTTGGGCAAATTATAAGACACTCCTAGTTATATGTCACAACCATGTGAGGCTTTAATTGAATTTATTTAATGCCAGTAATATATAGGCTACCAAGCTAAACTAAAAAAAAAAAAAAAACCAAACTAAGGTCTGTAAGCAAACTACATGAATATTAATTAATATTTGTGATGGTTGTTCTAGGACTCCTGGATCTAGGATCAACTGGAAGGCCATTGAAGGTGTGGTCTCGGCATAGATAAAGAATGACATTAAAGGAATTAGCTAAGAACTTGGTCTCACATATGAAGGTAGACATGACGCAATCAGACTGTTTGAAGCTGCTGAGTTGGAATGGGAAGAAAAGTTGCAGTAGCAATATTAGTGGTAGCTTCAGCCTTGCGGTGGTGTAATTGTTGGAGGCTATGGGTTTTAACCTTGCTTATAGCAATCAGAGCTACTGATTTGGAACACTCTGCACAGTAATTTGATGAGAAGAAGGGAAAGTTCTTCAATATCTGATGGATGGGATGATAAAGAGACAAAAATCTGTCAGGATCATCGTCTGCTTGGGAAAAAAAGGCTGAAGAAGTTGATGAAACTGGATTTAAAATGGTTGGCCGACTCGATCAACCTGCCGGTGTGTTTTCTTCAATTTTCGAGTAGTGGACTAAAGATGAACCTGGTTGATTAGACTACGTAGTGGACATGACTTCTTAGGGTTGAGAGAACCCGATCAGGTATGGTACTTTACTAAGTAAGGAATAGAATTAAATTAGGATTGATGTGCATATTGATTGAATGCTTTTGTGCTTATCTGCGGATAGAAGATCACGTAGGACTTAATTGTTTCCTTGAGTTGATTGTTTATATGTTTCCGTGCTTTTTATGATTATTGGGGAGTTGTGATTTACTTCTTGAGTTATTATCATATGTGATTTATGTTCTAAACGGTTTATTGATATTGTGACATGTGGGTTTGCGTAAGTGTTGAGATTGATTGAGTATGACACGTAGCATTGTGGATGAAGTCTTGTGATTTGATCTTCATTGTGATGAATTATTTAAAGTATGTTGCATATGTTTATGAAAGTGACGTTTCATTTGGATTGTATTATTGCATGATGAAAGCATGGCATCTTGGCATTGCGTGATTCCTTGAAAGCATAGTGTGGGTCAGCACGAGGTGCTGGTGCATTATGAGGGTGCAGATCCTGTGGTGAAAAACCCAAAATTGGCCATTAGGTACTCGCAGGCCTACGGGGTCCGGACCGTAAAGCGAGACATATATTGGTACTTGCATGCCAACGGGGAAGAACCGTGAAGCGAGACATGGGTGTGACATTGAGATGCATGGGTGTGTCACGCATATTGCCTATGCATTGTGTTGATGAATTTGTGAACGTGATATAGGGTTTTAAACAGATGTAGTTTGTACATTGCCATTATATATATTGTATGCATGATTAGGAAGGCATGTAGATATACATGTACACTTGCACAAGCCACGTCTTAATTTTGTTCCTTGCATTAGTATTGTACCATACCAGCATGTTGGCGCTGACCCATTCGTGGGCACAGGTTTCAGATAAAACATCCTGGTACGCGGGACTTGACGAAGTCTTAGAGAAAACAGAGGAAATAACTTTAGAAGAATATTTGGGCCCTTGAGGCGTATTTTCTGAAAAGAATGGAAATGGCATTGTAGATTATAATAAATATGGAATAAATGATCTTTTAGTTTAAGTGTAGGAGTAGATGTGATGGATTGTATAAGTAGGCGATGTATATTTAACTTTGATAAAGTTGTGGCCATCGAGTGAGGATGGATTGTGACTGTTTGTATATATATGATGTATTGTGTTTATCAGGGAGAAAAAAGCTCGAAAAACAAAGGAGGTTCTGTAGAAATTTTTATAAACTGGGAATATATGTGTATTGATAGAGATATATGGATGTATAGTTATGTTAGTGGAATAGTTAAAGATTAGTAAACTTAGTTAAAATTCGTTAAATATTTATTTATTTATTTACTCGTCTATTTATTTTCTTCTTTTGTTTCGTTCAGTCGCGTCCCCGGGTTCGGTCGGGAATTCGGGGCGTGACAGGGCGTATTTAATATTGTACAAGGGCATAAACCCTAGACTATTTCCTATCATTGTATGTTGTGAACTAATGGACAAGACTTTATGTATTGTATCAGAATGGTGGATTAAATTAGTGTTGAACTGTACTTGATTGTCTTTTATATCTTTATTATTTTATTTCCCTTTTGTCTCGTCAGTCGCGCCTCGGGTTCGCAGGAATTCGGGGCGTGACAATTATTCATGCAATTCATCCAATAATTATTTTTATAATACTCTAAACTAATAATTATTTATTTTTATATTATTTAAATAAAAATTTAAAATTTGATATTAATTTATCAATATTTTTTTCTATTTTAAGTATTACTTATTTATTTTGAAATTAACTTTTTATATGGTAAAAAAATTATCAACCTATCACCCACATTAAAGATTTAAATAATTGAATTTTAAATTGGAGTGAAAATGTGAGATCCATTATCTTCAAATTTGAAAATACCAAAATGAAGATGATTGGAATGAATGACATGAAATGACACTAACTACTCTTGATGTCATATATGACACTGAAAATGATATTGTCATTTCTTAACAATCCAAATAGCACAACATTAGAGCAATAATTTTTATATTAATGTCAAATTTTAAAAATGGTACATCAAATAACATATGTATTGAAATTCTCACGCCCCGAATTTCCACGAACTCGGGGGTGAGCGGAACAGAAAATTAAAAGAAATAATTACTGACAATTAAGTAAATTAATTAAAGTTCCCTCCTTGTTTCTTCAATCTTTCCCACAAGATTAAAATTACCACT
The DNA here is from genome assembly GCA_008638375.1 of Nyssa sinensis. Taxonomy (NCBI): domain Eukaryota; kingdom Viridiplantae; phylum Streptophyta; class Magnoliopsida; order Cornales; family Nyssaceae; genus Nyssa; species Nyssa sinensis. The sequence goes on from CM018043.1 coordinate 24,947,775, forward strand.
TGTTAATTGACATGACAAAGTGTTATCTTAAAGTCGCCTAAACAACTCACCTGATTAATGTTTAAGTTGGTTCAATTGAATAGCCCCACATGGTCGTGAAATATGACTAGAAGTGTCTCATAATTTGTCCAAAATGGTGCCTTACTTGGCCCCATGAGATAGCCAAAAATACCTCAAATTGGCCCCAAAAAGTAAGGTCAAATGTGGTCTAATATGGCCTTGAAACGTGGCCTAAAAATGTCCCAAAGGTTGCCCAACTTGGGCCAAAATCATGCCTCAACATAGCTTAAAAAGTGTCCTAAAACTAACTCAAAAAGTGGCCAAAAGATAGCTCAAAAGATGGCCAAAAGAGGACGGGACAGCAGGTGGACAGTAGGTCAAGCGGTGGGGCAAGGCAGGGCGTCGCAGGTGGGCGCGCAGCCCCTGCTGCGTGCGCGCGCGGGGCTGTGGGCGGCTGGGGCTGTTTTCCTGATTTTCTGAAAAATCACTGTAGCAACTGCAAGCAAAAAATCTGGTTTTCTGCAAGTTTGCTGTTCATGACTGCAACCTATTTTTTCAATTTTTTAATTTTTCTCCAAGTCTTTTAAGCCCTCATTTTTCCCACTTTTAGCCCACTTGTTCAAGGTTCCTAAACCTCCATTTTGAAAATTTTTTCACTCCTTTTAAAAAGGCATTTACACACCTATTTCCCACTTTGATTCTACCAAAATTTGAACATGGTTTCCCCTTGTTCTCCCAAGTATTTTCATCACCTAATAACCACAAGATTTATGAGTAAAATTTCATAAACATCCACCCTCACTAGGTGGCCACAACATCCATTTTTTCAACACACCTTCACTATATTTCCAACACACCCATTTAGCACACATCTTAATGAAAACATTTAAATAAAAATATCTTACATTCATTACAAAAATGGCCCAAGGCCTAAGGTTCACAAGTTGTTCAAATATAAAATACAATAAAGTGGGCTTATGCCCATACATTGAAAACATACCCTCAAAGGCCAAATCTTCCACAAAATCTATTTCCGTCCTTTTTCTTCAACACTCAAGGAAGTCTCAAGCAACTGGTGCCGCATCTGAAAATATATTGCCCACGAATGGGTCAGCTCAACTGCTGGTATGATCACAAGCTAATGCTATAAACAAATCTAGGACGTGGCATGTGCAAGTGTGCATTTTTAAACCATGCAATTCCCTCCCTAATGATCAATGTAATGCAAAGGCATCATGCATGACACACACATGCAAACTCTATGTCACACCCATGTCTCATGATACGGTCCTTCCCCGCTGGCATGAGTACCGCCCAGTATGTCTCCTTTTTGGTGCGCCCCCGATGGAATGGAGTACCAACGGCCGAAATTTTGGGCTTTTCACCACAGGATCTACACCCTCATAATGTCCGGCACCGCGTGCCACCCACACCATGTTTCCAAAGAATCACCTTATGCCAAGATGCCATGATTTCATTATGCAAATTCAATGAGTCATTTCATCAAACACATGGTGTGTCCCTTTTCAAGTCATGCATTTCACCCCACAAAATGCATAATTTTACACTTCCAAAACATCATTTACATGCATATACTATGGCTACACACATCAAGATATATTCAAGCTACAATCCCACTATACTATCAATTCACAAAGATTATGCTAAGCTTTTCACAAAATGCTAAAATTCCATAAAGCTCCCCCACACCTAGCAATCAAATTTCCTCCATGATATCAAGCAAATTTCAACATGAATGCACATCAAAACATAGCAATCTAACACATGGACAAGATACATGTTATTCATAATAATAAAACATCAATTAAATTAAAGGAAACAAAAATTCCCAAATTTCTAACTCTAGGTTCTTCAAAGTAACACCACTTAAATAACTTCCTAACCTCAAATACACCTCTAGGAAGCTCAAGTAACACATAGAAAGGTAGGAAAAGCTAAATCTATTCCTAGCTTAGCAAGAAACCATACCTAAATCAGTTTTTCTTAAACTGAGAAGGCTGTTCTTTCTGGATGTCTAAACTGTTTTGTGAGTATATAGTACTCGTTGAGATGAACACTTTCTCAGAAGGAAGTTAGGCCAAATTCCTGCTTGAAATGTGTATTCCAACAGCTTGAAAATGTGAAATTTTAGGGCTTTTCTTTCCCTCTCTCTATATGGACGAGATTTCTGAAGTTTCAGAATGTATATGTGATAAGGATGGACTAGATGAGCTGTATTTATATTGGGGAATCAAAGGGGCAAGGGCAAATGACCGTTTTGCCCTTAATAAGGCCATGAACCCCGTTACTCTACAGCTCATTCCTAAACACTTCAAATTAAAATTATGTTTTATCCAATATTCATAAAATTATTTTAAATAAAAATTCTTAGAAGAAAACATTTTCATTTGAGGTCGGCTTAGGTCCGTTCCACCCGGATCACCCGGGTGCCCTTTTTGTCCAATTCCGGAAACTGTTTCTGTTTTAGCTAATTTTCATACAGCGAATACCTCAAATTATTCTAAGAACTTTACTCTTCTATGACACACTCTCATTATGTCTCTAAGAGGGTCGTTCGGTGAAAACAGTGCAAAAAAAAGTTTTACCGGTAAAACCGGCAAAACTGCGCATGCGGAATGTCCTACCAGCAAAATGAAAAATTTTCCCTCATTTTTTGAATCTATACAGAAATTGTTTTTATACCATCAATGGTGTAGCAACAGGCTTACTGTCAAGTAACTGAGCACGAGAAATTATGTCACGAGCATACTTGGTTTGACTGAGAAAATGTCCATCTGGAAAAGCAGTAACCTCGAGGCCAAGAAAATAGCTCAAGGAGCCTAAGTTGGTGAGGGCAAATTCAGAGTGCAGCTGCTGAATGAAGCGGATGAGAAGTGCTGAATTATTTCCTGTAACAATGATGTCATCAACATAGAGCTACAAATAGTTGAGATCAGCGTTTCGACTGAAGACAAAAAGAGATGTGTCAGCACGACGGCAAGAGAAACCAAGTTGTGAGAAAAAGGTACTGAAACGGTGAAACCAAGCCTGTGGAGCTTGTTTCAAACCATAGAGAGCCTTTTTTAATTTGCACACATGAAGAGGATGTCGAGGATCAACATAACCAGGAGGTTGATCCATATAAACATCTTCACAAAGAACACCATTAAGAAAGGCATTCTTGACATCAAGTTGACGTAAGGGCCATCGATTAGACACAGCTAGAGAGAGAACAACCCTGACGGTGGCAGCTTTGGCCACGGGACTAAAGGTGTTAGTGCAGTCAAGTCTGGGAAGCTGAGTGTAACCCTTGGCAACTAGGCAAGCCTTAAGGACATGCTTCAACCCAAAAACGAGTGGAAACATGGGAATGAAAGAGAAGAGCAAGACTTGTTTCAGTCACATGACGATGTTTGCATTCAGCATGTCCATTCTGGGATTGAGTGTAAGGACATGACATTTGATGATAAATGCCAGCGTTCTGAAGATGAGATTGAAATCGAGTACTGGTGAATTCTGCTCCGCCATCACTTTGAAAAAATTTTATTTTTGCCGAGAGTTGATTTTCCACAAATCGTTGAAAGCGGAGGAAAATATCAAAGAAATCGGACTTCAACTTCATGGGGTCAAGCCATGTGAAACGTGAGTGGTCATCTATAAACAACACATAATAGAGAAAACCTGCATTTGATTTAAAAGGGGATGGACCCCAAATGTCACAATGAATTAGGCCAAGCATAGAATCAGATCTACTATTGTTAGAAGAAAAAGGCAAGCGATGGCTTTTTGCTAATTGACACGTAGAGCACAAATGCGGAGTAGGGAGCAAAGAAGTAAGAGATAAATAGCCATTTTTATTCAATAAAGATATAACAGAATGATTGACATGTCCAAGTCTAGCATGCCATAAATCAAATGAGGCACGTAGAGATTTTTTAGCAAGAACAGAAATAAGAGCCTGAGTTCCGCATTCCAACACATAAAGACCACCTTCGTGTTTACCGGTTGCCACTGTCTTTCCCGTTAATTGGTTCTGTACAATAAACTGATCATTAGTAAATATAACAGTGAATGGAAAATCAATTATTAATTTACTAATGGATAAAAGATTTTTTGTAAGGCGAGGGACAACAAGCACATCCAACAATTGAATATTTTGAAAGGGGTGAACACTACCAGTGTGGGTAATGGGAAGAGAGGCTCCATTGCCTACCAGTACACGGTCCTTACCAGAATATGGTTCTGATTTGTCCAAGTTACCCAGGTGAGGGGTCATATAGGCTGAGAACCCATGTCCATGTACCAATCAGATGCAGCTTCAGGAGAAAGAGAGCAAGAAGTATGGAATGCTTCAGCAATTTGAGCATCAGCCCGTTCATAGCGACTACGACAACGATTAGCAGTATAGCCCTCGATTTTGCAGATTTGGCAACGGGGATTATAATGACAACGGCCACGACCAGGTCCACTATTTCGCTGACCAGGTACACTATTTCGCCTGTGTCTTCCATGGCCATGAAATTGGGTAAAGTGACCACCACCGCAAGAGTTAGAAGAAGAACCATGGGTGGCGGTGAATGCAGCAGGAGTAGTGGGGGATTGCTCAAGAGATTTCTGGAAAATTGCAAAGCTTTTAGCCTTAGAAACCATATCGATGAAAGGGGGAAGGGGTGTGAATGACATCTGGGCAGTAGAAAAGGTGGAGAAATCAGCACCTAACCCCCTTAGAAACCAGTGAGATTTGTACGTATCATCAATTGGACGACCCATCGCCGAGAGCTGGTCACATAATGCCTTGAATGAGCGAGAATATTCGAAAACGCTGCGGGTTCCTCGTTTGATCAATTGCAACTCATCTTTGAGATGGAGTTCATGTGTTTTGGAACGATGGTTGAAAGAATTTTCCAAGGCAAGCCAGATGTCTCTGGCAGTGGTGAGACCGAGCACTTCTGCCATAGCTTCTTCGGTTAGGGAGGAGAGAAGCAAGTTGAGGATGCGCTGATCTTGGAGCTTCCAATCCGTGTATTTCTGGGTTAATGTAGAAGACTCAGTGGCAGATATGGAGTTTTTGGGTGGAGCAACGATGGACCCATCCACATAGCGAAGAAGTCCCTGGCATTTAAGAAGCGGAACGAGCTGATTTCGCCAAAGAAGGTAATTTGAGGAAGAGAGTTTAATGGTCACCATATGAATCATGGTGTTGAAGGAAAGGAAAGAGTTGGAGGAATCAGCAGCCATGGGGATCGGTGGGAGGTTGAACCCGTGTGAAGCTCTGATACCATGTGAGGGTTTGCAAATCACCACATCTTTGATGTTGGTGAGTATATCTATTTATAATATATTACACAGCCATAGTATCTACAATAAAGGGAAATAATCAAACTACAATCAAGGAGGATCCTTTGGGTCAATGGAGGAGGAGTTACAGCGATACAATCAAGGAGGATCCCGTGGGTCAATGGAGGAGGAGTTACAGGGATTCTCAATATTTGGGTAATATTCTTCATAAGTGAATCTGGAATATGCAATGGTTTTTTTTTTTTTAGGTTTTAATTATTAGATGGTCTGGGATGTGTTTAGTTATATGTTATTTAAAAAATAGTTTAAAAAAATTATACAAGAAATAACATTAAGTAAATATATTATATGATTTAAATAAATATATAAAATAATATAAATCTATACATTGTCATATGTTTATAGAATAAAAAAAAAATTCTGAATATAATAAATAGATATTAAAATGACATTTATAAAATAATTTTGGGCATAAAATATATTAAACTGTATTTATATCATGCACTATATGATCCAAAATGGCATGTTTTTACATCTAATATATAAATATTTTTCAAAACACTTTCACCATCTTTGCATAGACATACAATAGAATGATAAGAAGGGTCAAAAACATCACAATGTTTTAACAACAATTCATTAACAAGGTCGTCACAAAAAAAAAAAAAAAAACATTCTTAATTAAAACAATCGTCAACCGCACCATGATAAGATTGTTTTGTTTCAACATTTGTATCATTACTTGGTACCAATTCAGGCTTCATGTCATATTCTTGAAATTATTGATAATATGATACCTCTCTGATGAAGACATAAGCTAGACCAGTATTGAGAAGCCACATTGTGGCATATTACTTAATAGCCACCATATTTCTCGCCTTTCACATCCCAAATGTTTGTTCCATGAGTGATGGTAATGAGGAATGTGTTTGATTGAAATTTCCTCACACATTTCATGATTGCAAGCCAAAGTTAAAAATTAGGAAGGTCATACGTACCATTGTTTGGGTAATTAACTTGCATCAACTATAAGAAAAATTCATTTTAAAAATTAGTAGTAATAAAAATAATCAATTCATATATATTATATTGGATAATATATACGTAAATATGTTACTATCCTCCAAGTGGATGTGAAGAATTAAGCTCAGTCCACTGATAGCTTCTAGAATATCTGGGTATCATGTGCACTACACTCCTAGACTAGCCATGCAAATGTGAAACTCATATCCCAAACACATACAAATGTAATTTTTTGAGTGATGTAGCCTTCTCCTAATGCAAGGAATTTTTCTATCAACTAGGAGGTTTATTTTAACATAGGTTCTATCGATTGCTCTGATACAATTTTGAAATTGAGGCCCAAATTTAGCATTTGATTTCGAAAATTTAGGAAAAGAAAGATATTACCCTGTGATTTTATACTTTTTATAGACAATTTAACATATAGAAATGTCTATTGATGGTTTGTTGGACCCAAAATAATTTTACCGTAAACGGTGATATTATAATAATAAAAAGGTTTTTGTGATGTCTTGAACAAAAGAATAAACGAATGTAATATAAGAACTTGCCTCGGGAATGGTATAAATATATTTTATTAATCTAAACCTCACTAACAATATATTGTAGCAAAAATACTCTTTTGCATAGAAAAATCCCATGCACTTTTGTGTCTTTATTTTTATGATAGGTAGTCACCTTACACTCTCTTTTGACAGTCACGTGGAAAAATAATCACTTGGCTCACTGTTGCAGCACACACACACACAGATGTATATAATCAATTCTACTCTGACTCAAAAGACATAATTCTACTCTAATTATAAAACCTAATTCAACTAGGATCAAGACTCCTAATTTCACTAATAATTAATTACTTAACTTTTATCTAAGATAAAGTTTATCTAAAATATATCAAATACTATTAAGACTCAAAATTAAGAGTCTTACTAAAACTCTACTAGTTTGGTTTAATTGGCTCACATTGTCTCTCTTAAACCAAACTCTTCAAGTTTCACCATGTCAAGCAATCTCTTCAACTTTAAAAAGGAATCTGTTTTGAGCGACTTTGTAAATATATCTGCAACTTGATCTTCAGAAGGACAAATCTCGAATTGGATCTCTTTGTCATTCCTCAAACCACGAATGAAGTGAAACTTGATATCGATGTGCTTGCTTCTCCCATGAAAAATTGAATTCTTTGTCAAAGCAATTACTGACTTTCTATCACAAAATATTATTGTAGGACCATCCTGCTTCTGTTGTAGAACACCAAGCATACACCGCAATCAAATTGCTTGAGTAGCAGTATTCCTTGCTGTAATGTACTCTACCTCTGCTATTGAAAGAGTTACAACCTGTTGTTTTTTAGAAGACCAAGAAATTATAACATAACCAAAATGAAAGACATAGCCTGAATTACAATTTCGCATCCCAGTATCACCTACCCAATCACTATCTGTATAGCCAAAAAGTTTAAAACTGTTAGAAAATGAGTAAAAAATATCATCACTTTGCGTACCTTAAATGTATCACAAAATCCATTTAGCAGCTTGCAAGTGAGGTTGATGTAGAGTCTTCATGAATCTGCTAATCAATCCAACACCAAACACAATATCTGGCCTAATAGAAGTCAAATATCTCAAGCTTCCCACAAACCTTTTAAAGTAGGTTGGATTCACAAGATCACCTATACCATCTTTAACTAATTTCAACCTCTCCTCAACTGGAGTCAAAATTGGATTGGAATTGTCTATCTTGAACCTTTTCAAAATATTACGTGCATATTTTTTCTATGAAATAAAAATTCCACCATAAGTTTGAGTAACTTCAATGCCAAGAAAATAACACATTAGTCCTACATCTATCATCTCAAAGTGACCAATCATAACCTCCCTAAATTCTGAAATCGACTTTGGATTATTGCTAATAAATATCAAAGCATCAACATATAAGCACACAATAAGAATATCACCATGTAAATTAGACTTAACGTATAAAGTATGCTCATAAGGACATCTCTCAAAACCATGCTCAATAAAATAAAAATCAATGTGTGTGTACCACGTTCTAGGCACTTGTTTAAATCCATACAATGCCTTATTCAATCTATAAACATTGTTTTCATGCCCTTTTATCACATAGCCTGCAGGTTGCTCAACATAAACATTTTCTTTAAGTACACTATTTAAGAAAGCAAATTTAACACCTATTTGAAAAATTCTCCAATTATTTTGAGCAGCAAGAGAAACAATCATATGAACTGTATCAAGTCTAGCAACAGGAGCAAATACCTCAAAGTAATCAATACTTGGCTTTTGCTTGTAACCTTTAGCCACCAATCTCGCTTTCAAGTGATCCACCCCACCATTGGCCATGTACTTTGTCTTGTACACACTTCCCACCAATTGGTTTCTTACCACTAGGAAGAGTAGTAAGTTTTCATGTGTTGTTCTTTTCAATTGCATGAATCTCATCATCCATGACTTTAATCCAATGATCATCACGAGAGGCTTCTTCAAAAGTCAATAGATTACAATCTGCAAATAAAGTAAAATTTTCTAAATTTTCATTAGTTGGCTTATTGTCACTACCAACAACATAATCATGTAAGCGAGCAGGCAAGTGGCATTGGCGTTGAGGATGCCTAAAGGATTCTACATGAGGTGATGACACATCTGAAGATGGAGGATCACTGATCTAAGGCTCACTTTGTACTTCAATCTATGGATCTGCATTATTAAAAATTAAAGTTGGCTGGATTTGATCATTCTGAGAACAATCCCAAACTCCTTACTCATGAAAAGTCATATCACGAATGATAATCACCTTTTATGTTAATGGATTGTACAACTTGTAGGCTTTTGAAAATTAATCGTAGTTAATGAAAGTACACTTTTCACCTCTATCATCAAGCTTCTTTCTAAGATGATCTAGAACATGAGCATATGCAATGCATCCAAACACCCTTAGGTGTTTAATGATATGCTTTTGTCCACTCCAAGCTTCCTGCAGGGTTTTGTTAGTAACACTTTTAATAGGTCACATATTCAAATCATAAATAACACAAGCAACCGCTTCAGCCTAAAATCCTTTAGGTGAATTTTTAAATGTCAACATGCATCTAACCATATTCATAACAATTCTATTCTTTCTCTCTACCACTCCATGTTGTTGTGGAGTATATAGTAGTCAACTGATGCCTAATATTGTGCTTCTCTAAAAAATCATCACAAAATGAGGTCTCTAATACCCTTTTCCTTTCACATCTCTCTAATTGTGGTATTCTCAAACATGTTTCATATCCTTACACTCAAGCTCAAAATGGTAGAGCTGAATGAAAACACTAGCACATTACTGAAACTGGTTTTTCCTTATTATTCCACAATCACACTTCCTTTTTTTTTTTTAGGTTGAAGCCTTCTATACTGCAGTCTACATCATCAATTATCTTTCTACTGTTGTCCTCCAACATCGTTTTTCCCATCAACTGCTCTATGGTAAGGCTCCTAAGCTCTCTATATTTTGTACTTTTGGATGTCTATGTTTTCCATACCTTCATGATTATGCTTCCTATAAACTTGCCCCTCAGAGTGTCCCTTGTGTTTTCATTAGTTATAGCTTTATGCCTAAAGATTTTCATTGCCTAGATCGATCTATTGGAAAAGTTTATATCTCTCATTATGTTGTATTTCATGAGTCAGTTTTTTCTTTTTATAGCTCCTCTAATCCTTCACACCATGTATCCTTAGCAGATTTCTTGACCTACCAAGACATTACTCCTATTACTAATTACTCATCTCCTACCATATCAACGGCTCTCATTCCTCCTGAAGATAGTCTTTATGTGCCTACCATACTTACACATTTGTCTTATATCACACAAATACATTCTCTTCTATCCCAACCTTCACCACCTTCTTCCACTAAGGCAACTTTCTCAGAATCCGCAACTATACCCCATCCCCATCTTAATCTCTCTTTTATCCATGTTGGCTCCTTTATCATTGATCTACCCCTTTCTCAACCCCAACCTTCAGGTATATCTAATACACATCTCATGATCACTCATTCTAAGTATCGCTCTCACAATGCTAGCCTTCATTATTTCACCACCTGCCATCCATTGTTTACCCGTCACCTCTCAATTTATAACCATAGCACAATAGCCTTCTCTACTACTCTTTTTTCTACTTCTGAATTTCATGGCTACAATTCCATTGTCAAACATACTCATTGGCATGCTGCCATGGATGAAGATATTCAAGCACTTAAGCAGAATCACACCTGGACTCTTACTCCTTTCACCCAAGGTATGAATGTTGTTGGGTGTAAATGGGTCTTCAAAACAAAGTTAAAGCCTGATGGTTCCATTGATCGGTACAAGGTCCATTTTATGGCCAAAGGCTATTCTCAACTACCAGGCATTGATTTTGATGAGATATTCAGCCCTTTAGTCAAACCTGCTACCAATGGTCTTGTCATATCACTGGCTTGTGTCAATAAGTGGGATATCCGACAATCAGATATCAAGAATGCTTTCCTCCATGGTGATCTACAAGAGGAGGTTTATATATCTCAGCCCCCTAGGTATGAAGATCGTCACTTCCCTCATCATGTTTGTCGACTTTAGAAAGCCTTATATGGCCTCAAATAAGAACCTCATGCTTAGTTTGAGAGATTCAGTAGTTATCTTCTACAATTTGAATTTTGTTGTAGTCGATTTGATTCCTCCATGTTTATACAGATGACTTTTGTTGGTACTCTAGTTCTTTTTGTGAACATTAATGATATCATACTTACAAGCAGCTCATTTACTTTGATCTCCACTTTCATTGATAATCTTAGTTCTATCTCTGTAATGAAGGACTTGGGTCCTCTTCATTATTTCTTGGGCATTGAAGTTGCAAGTCACGATAATGGTATTTTCCTTACACAGTCAAAATATGCTTTGGATCTCCTCACGCGTGCTCAAATGAAGGGTGTTAAGCCAATTTCCTCTACTATGATTGCTGGTCAAAAGTTGACTCAAGAGGGTGTTCCTTTAAATGATATAACCTTTTATCGGAGTATAGTTGGTGGCTTTTAATACTTGACTCTTACTCAGCCAGATCTTGCCTTTAGTTTTAAGTGTGTTTGTCAGTTTATGCATGCTCCAACAGTTGCTCACTTTTAAGTTGTTAAGCACATCCTTCGGTATGTTAAAGGTACCCTACATCATGGTCTTCAAATTCATTTTGATATTTCTCGTACCCTTACTGATTACTCTGATGTTGATTGGGCTGGGTGTCCTGACACTCGACGTTTACCTCTGGGTATGCTATCTTCTTGGGTCAAAATTTGATCTCTTAAAGTGCCAAGAAGCAACCTATAGTCTCTGGTTCCAATGCTGAAGCTGAATATCGTGCTCTTACTTATACCACTGCTAAAATGACTTGGATCACTTACCTTTTTTGGGATTTGAGTCTTCTTCCACCTTCTGCTCCTAGAATTCTTTGGTGTGATAATTAGAGTGATATGTATATGAGTTCAAATCTTGTCTTTCACGTTCGTTCCAAACATGTTAAGCTTGATTATCATTTTATTCGTGAAAATGTCTTAATAGGACGTCTTCAAATTCGTTTCATTCCTTTTGCTCTACAACTTGGTGATCTTCATCAAAAATCTTTTTAAGGCAGTTCTTGCTTCTCTGTGTTTCAAGTTGAACATTGTGGGTTCCCCTAGGCCAACTTGAGGGAGGGTATTAACATATCAAAATCAGAAATCAAACTACCTTAAATATGTAAACTTATATTAATAAGATTTTGTGTATATTCTAGATTTGTTTATAAGTTAGATTTTGTATCTAGTAGGAAAGTTGACTTCAATGGATTCCTTCCTAAAATCAAGGATTGTAATCTCACAAGAATTCATTCCTAAAATACAGGATTGTTATCTCACAGGAATTCCTTCCTAAAATTGAGGATTGTGCTCTCATACATACATGTAAAGTGTATTTTGTAAATTCTCTATATATTGAGTGAAAAAGCAAAGCCTAAGATCAATTTCAGATCTTAGACTTTTTCTAAACTTGTTTTAACATTCTTGAATATCTTCCATTCTTCTTCCTTATTTCTTATTTCTCTTGAAATCTCTTTCCTTTATTTTTCCGTTTAAACCTAATAAGACGGTTTCTTCGATTGTTACATAAAATAAAATTATTTTATCAGCATTCCTTACTAATTAGACGTACAGTTTAATTAATTAAAAATTAATATAAAATTTTCACACTCTTGGTAGATGATTAGATCATTAGTTTTTATATTTTTCGAGTTTATTTTAAACTATTAGTGACAGTTTGTGTTGTCGCAAATGAATTGATTAATGCGATGTTTTGAACAAGCATTGCAAATAATTAGTCAATTATGACTCCATTTGGTGCTGCTAATAGTTGTGCTATGAAAACAACATTGTTTTACTCTCGTCATCATACAACTTTTTATTATTATTATTAATAATAATTTTCACCAACTATTAACGACATTTCTTTACGTCATAAACAATTGATTATTTATAACCCCTCTTGCTATTGAAAGTAGTTGTGCGCTAAAAATGATGTTATTATACTCTCTTCATAACTGGACCTTTATTCTTTAAATATTTTCCCTTACTATTATCAACACTTTATAGAATCTCGAAAAGCTAATGTTAGCAATGCTCTGTGTAACCATTGCAAATATTCTTATTATTGGTAAAGATCTATTCCATGCGTCAAATAATTCATTGCAAAAGACATGCATTGTCTTTATTTGATTAAAAAAAAAAATAGTTACATTTTTATAGATATTCTTCAAAATGAGTTTCTAAGAAAAGAAGAGAAAAGAAAAACTACTTATTATTTTCTTTGGATATGGAAAGGATTTAGCAAAGGTAGTCGCAAAAACAAGTAATCATTTATTTGATATTTTCCTCTCATATTTGTAGAGGGGATGGAAAGTTGAGCAAGGATTTAGCTAGCAACGGAACTTGCAAAAACAAGTATCAATTAGTTTGCACCGTCCCTCAGCTTTTTCTCCTCTTTTATTTGTGCACATTATCTCTCAGAGCTGCTGAACGCAGCCACCACTTTTGAAGGAAAACTTCTCCTCACAATAAATTATTATAGCTTCTGCCATCATCAGCTTGCTGCTTGTATGGATGATTCAATTCAACATAAATATCTTAGCACTTATGTTTCCATATTTTGGATTAATGGTAGTATATCAAACAAGAGTAATATTGAGAACAAAATGTACAAATATATATATATATATATATATGATGCTGTACTTTTTCACCTAAGCTCCTCGTGCACAATATTGTCAGCTTTGGGTCTTAAAAGGCCCTCACTGCTTTGTTTCTCCTGGGCAGAAAAGGCCTTATGTAAGGGATAGAGCAGCCTGGGGCTTATAAGCAACATCAGTGCCCGACTCCTAACCGATGTAGGACTCAAAGTGGCACAACAGCTACTCCCCCCAATCGGGACTGGTGGAGCACGGAAAGAGCAGTACATAACTAGTCTCGTTCCCACAGATGACGCCAAACTGATATTGCACTTTTTTGCCCTGGCACACTGTAAGCTCCTCGTGCACAATATTGTTCGCTTTGGGCCTTAAGAGGCCCTCACGGCTTTGTTTCTCCTAGGCAGAAAAGGCCTTGTGCAAGGAAGAGAGTAGCCTGGGGCTTATAAGCTACACCAGTGCCCGACTCCTAACCGATGTGAGACTCAAAGTAGCACAACAATATATATATATATATATATATATATTAAATCTAATAGGGTCAAAATTATAAATTAAAGGGTATACTTAAATTTTTTTGGAAAGTTCATAAATTTTGAATAAAAAAATTACAAGGAGACTGTTAAACTTAAACCAATGGGCCTTATTTTTTTTTATATTTTTTTTACTGTTTTCTATCATTTTTTTTGTTTGACAAAATTATTAAATTAAAATTATACTTGTAATAAATTACATGACGTTGTAAAATGGATGGAAGGATGCGACTTCCCCAAATTTTCTCCTAAATTAATTCAAAATACAATAAATCCCTCTGGAGCTTTAGAAAGGAAAGGAAAGGAAAGGAAAATTAAGAGAAGAGAAGAGAAACAATGACATATAGTATTCTCATAACAATTGAAGAAAACATAAAAAAAGAAATGGCATATAGTCATTAAAATTAATGGATGATGAAAGTTAAAGACTAACCTGCGGAAATGAAGAGTACAAGTAGAAGGATTGGGAAAACAGAGAGATTCTTCATGTTTGGAGTCTTCTTTCTAAAGCCTGAAAGAGATGTAAAGTGAGCTCCCCCCAAATGACATATTACTTACATTATATAGGTGAAATGTGATATGTTATATGCTCTATGCATTTAATTTAGGGCTTTTTTTATATTATCTTAATATGACCTCTCTGGCATAGGTATGGTGGGACTTATTAGTAGGTCTCATAGTGAGTCTCACAAGTAATTGGTCTTATTCATGTAAAAGGGTGGTATAAGAACAATTCCAATGCATTTGTCATTTGATATGCCATTTGAATTGTCAAAAAAATTGCAATCCCATTTTCAATGTCATATTTGGCATGAGAGCAGCTAGTGTCATTTTATGTTATTCATTCCAATCATCTTCATTTTGGTATCTTGAAATGGTCTTACATTTTCACTCCAATCATACAAATCTTCAAATTACTATTCATTCTTCAAATCTTATTTTTAATAACATTATTTATGTCCAAAATATAATTATTTAACATATATTTATTCAAAATTTAATTATTTAAATCTTTAATGGAGTGATAGGTTGATAATTTTTTTTCCACATAAAAAATTAATTTCAAAATAAATAATTAATAATTAAAATAGAAAAACTTATTGATAAATTAATATAAAATTTTAAATTTTTATTTAAATAATGTAAAAATAATTAATTATTAGTTTGGAGTATTATAAAAATAATTAGTGGATGAATTGCATGAATAATAAATAAATAGTAGATAAATGATGCATGAATAGTGATTTGAATGATGAATAGTGAGCTTTTAATAAATTTAAAGATAAAAAATGAATATTATGTTCATATCTTCAAGGACAGTGTTTAGCTCCACATTAGATAGGAGGAAATTTCTCAGTTTCCTCTACTCACATACGTGTCATAATTTAATATGTTATTCCGTAAACAAAGTTATTCTCACTCTAATTGAAAAAAAAAAAAAAAAAAATTCATAAGAGTTACTTTAATCTGCTGGAGGAGATTCACTCAATCTGATGAGTGCATTAATTGGCAAATTAATGGTGGCCCCAAGCTTTAGCATTTTATTCTCATAATCTCGCAACCAGATTAAATTTAATATGTCATTCCGTAAACAAAGTTATTTACGACATTTTATAATAACTAAATATTTTAAAAAATTTAAAATAATTTAAATTTATCTCAGAATTTAACCAAACATAAACTTCTTAACTAACCATGGTTAAAATAAAAAATAAAAAATTAAAAATTAAATTTTCATTTTGAAAAACAAAAGTCCACCAAAATAGCTAAGAGTTTGAGTTCTTCTCAATTTAAGTAATTTTTTTTTTCTACTCCAAACATTAATTTCCTTTTTTGTTTCCAATCCAATCAACAAAAAGTCCACCAAAATCGGTAGGAGTTTGAATTCTTCTCAAATTACATAATTTTTTTCTTCTTCTCAAAACGTTAATTTCCTCTCTTTTTTCAATTCAACCAATAAGTTCTTCTCAAACTAAATAATTTTTTTTTCTCTTCTCAAAACGTTAATTTCTTTTTTTAAAAAAAAAACAAAGTTAATCCAACCAAAAATAGGAGATTGAGTTCTTCTCAAATTAAGTAATTGTTTTTCTTCTCAAATGTTAATTTTTTTTTTTTTAAGAAAAAAAAGTCAATTCAACCAAAAATAGAATATTGAGTTCTTCTCAACTAAGTAATTTTTTTATATATATTATATGTACGTATATATATATATATATATATATATGATCCTAATACTCAGAAAGATGATCAGAGGACCACCGGGTTGGCTCCGGCGGTAGCCGCTCCGATGCTTAAGTAAGTAAAAGAATTGAAAAGACTATATTGAAAGCCAAAGAATGAGCATAGCCCATAAGGCGTACCTTTAGGGTTTAATTTATAAGCCGTGGCTTTCCTAAGTTGATTAGGATTCGAAGTCATGAATATAGGGATTTGATCACTGGAGATTGCAGTTACCTTGCATAGAGATAACCATAGATGCCCTTCCATAGAGAGAACTATAGATGCCTTGAATATAGGGATTTGATTACCGGAGATTGCAGCTACCTTGCATAGAGATAACCATAGATGGTAGTTTCCTTGTTGAAGACTGCTTCCTTATTGAAGACCGCTTCCTTATTCCCTGCTCGGCACCCGCTAAGGCGGTGACGAGTTCTGGAGTGTTGGTCTGGACCCTGTGATCTTGTTCTGGATATATATATGTACGGCCACTTCCGACCTTGTATGATGATCTGATCTTAGTTTTGAGAAATCAAGAAGTGGTTAACTAATGTTGTGGATATCATATATATTATATAGTATTAATTATATCGGAGAGGCCATGTACGTTGAGAAAGAAAAATTACTTAAATTTGAGAAGGACTCGAAACTCCTAAGCTATTTTGGTGGATTTTTTTTTTCATGAAGATTTAGTTTTTTTTTATTTTAATCATGTTTCATGAGTTAAGAAATTTATCTTTAGTTAAATTTTAAGACAAATTTAAGTTATTCTTAAATTTCTAACGTGTTTCGTTATTCTAGAATGCGGAAGAACCGTCTCCAACACAAGAGATTTAATATGTTACAATAATCCCATGCAAGCCAATCGTTTTTCATAGCTTTTACTGCAAAATTCCAAACAATCATAAATTTTGATTCTGAAATAATTAAGGCTTGATTGATAGAGGATATTTTTGGGTTGGTGGAACCAAAATGTGTATCAAATTAGCTTGTGTGTTTTTTATCAAGTATATATATGATTTTTATCAACTATTTCAATCTTATACACACACACACACACATATACATGTACGTATTATGTATATTATTCAAACCAACATAGAAAATATTTAACTTTATTTCTTTAAGCGTGGTATTGTTTTTCTTGTATTTTTTTTAGGAAAACTGATTAAAGAGTAAAAAAAACTTCTAATAATAAATTAGGATAATTAGTCCTCAGTCTAGTTTTTAAACTCAATTGGAGCGTGAGGACACACTCAAACTTATTTCTATCATAAGTCTTGTAGGTCTTTTTTTTTTTTTTTTTGAGTGTAGGTCCAAACGTGGTGATATTTAATTAATGTGTTTATTTTAATGACTATTTTGTTCTTGTATAAACGTAATTGTTCAGTCATTTCTCTTTTCACAATTATGGCTCCATGTTTCTGTGTTCAAGTTCTCTCTTCTCTTTACCTCATTCCTTATTCTCTTTGTATTTCTCAGTCTTTCCTCATTATATATATATATATATATATAGATATAGATATATTCAATCTTTATATCTTTTGTATCTTCCATGTTTATGTATATACTTTCACACTCACGCCTCAGCCATCTTCTATTTCATTACAAAGCTAGGGTTTCAAACCATAATCTTCGCAGAACGTCTCGAATGTTGGAGAGAAGTTTCAGACATCCAACCAAATTGATGTTTTTTCTATTTGACCAATCTAAATTATGCAAAAACTAAGTTACATATATCATAAACTATGTTGATCAAATAACAAAACATCAAAATAGATATGATATTTCAAGATCAAGACATTATCTTTTTCTAGAAAGTGATATTCGACAAACCGTTTCAATCATCAAATTGTTTTGATGTCTTTTGCTATTTGACTGAGATAGTTTATGCGAAAAGGAAGCTACATATCTTATAAGCTACATCGATCAAACATAAAAAAAATATCAGAATTGGTATGATATTATAAAGATTAAGACATCATCTTTTTAGTAGAGAGTGATCAATACGTCATATTCTTGTTATTTTTGCTTATAATAAATAGAGATGTGTATTGAGAATTTGAAGAGCGACTAGTAACCAAATGTGATCCGATAACCCATAAAAAAATGAAAGAGGACCTAGTCAATACTTCTATATTTTCTCAACTTTTATTATAATTTGATACAAATTTATAGTTTACAGCCCTAAACATAATGCTAAAATTATTATTGCATAGTAATAAAATTGTTAGTGTGATTTAAAAAATTAAAAATAAATTAGCATCACTTTTAAAAGGGAGTATTGTAGAGAAGGAGAATCCAGTGTAATATCAGAAATATAAGAGAAGAAGAAAAAGAGACCTATATTGGGTTAGTATGGGGCTTGGGCTTCAGTGGGACCCGACATACAACCCGTTCAAATACCCTCCAATGTGCACCACACGTTACGGCAAAAGACTAAAACACCCCCCTCCGCCCATGGCGACAGTTTGAACCACACGTTTCTCTGCCTACGTAAACGACAAAAGAAACCACTCTTGTGGTGGGGAATTAACAGGTCGAATATATGAAACTACTCAATTCAACATTCGCTCCGTCACCACTCACTCTCTCTACTAGCTCACCTTTCCTCCATGGTCATCTGCAAGGCTTCAAACTTGACCTATGTATCTCAGTCTCTCAACTTCACTTTCAAAACAAACCCTAGACATCTAAGTTTCTTACAATCTAACCCTTCTTTCAGGAACAATTCTGTTGTCTTCTCTTCCATTGACAGGCCCAAATGGAACCCCATAACTCACTTCGCAAATGGTGTTAATAATGGGAACAAACACAGAACCCAAAACGAATATGATGTAGCGGAAAACGGAGGAGGAGAGAGAAAGGTTCATTGCGAAGTCGAAGTGATTTCATGGAGGGAACGCAGAATTAAGGCCGAAATATCTGTTAGTGCTGACATCGAATCGGTTTGGAATTCTCTTACTGACTATGAGAGGCTCGCCGATTTCATTCCCAATCTTGTTTCCAGGTAAATTCAAAATTGAACCTCTTTCTTATTTTTCGGTGAAAGGTAAAGTATGTTTTTTTCCCTCTCAAAATGTTAATGTATAGTCTTGGTGCGTGATTTCATCAGTTCGGGCCGTTAGATGTTAGAGTAGACACTTAGATTGACATTTGGCAATAATACACAAATAATTATTTGAGAATGTATTGTCTTTCATTTTGCATTTCCAACTTGTGGGTTTGTAGTAAAATAGGTCTGTGTGAGTGTACAGTGTAAGTGCTTAAATCGATGTGTAGGACCATCCCGGATTTCCAACAAAGTTACTATAATGCTCTTGATGGGGGTGTGCATATGTTGTCCATCGGCCTATCTTTTTCAATCTGCAATTGCAATTTGAGGAAAAATACTTATTGATTTAGAACTCACCCTCAACTGAAGTTTTTTATGTGGATAGTTGGCAATATTAAAAATGGTAATGAACTACTTTTGATATGCAATTTAAGAAGTCTCAAGTAATTCTTGTGTTTAGGATCTAGACTCGTGGAAATTCTTACAATGGCAGCCTTTTCAACTCTTAACAATTCTCTTATACTCTGGTTGGTTGCTGGAAAAAATGCAAATAGAGAAACGGAATCAAAGCTTTATATCCCACAGAAAAAAGGTCATTACCTAGTGTTTTGTCTATATGCAATCAGGCCCATCTGATCTTTAACCATTACATAAGTAATGGTTCATATTGGAGTGGATATGAATGTAGTACTAATCAATTGTTGATATAAATGAGTTAAGAGCTAAGACAGATTTTGTCTTCAGCATGCTACATTTCTGGTACCATACTTTCCCTATTCTGGGTAACCTGCTATAGCCAATCAGCCGTTTGCTTTCCATTAGGAATATTGTATTCTTCCATCTTGAATGTCATAATTTAATCCAAAAAAAAGAAGATATTGTGAAACAGTATTAGCTTTGAAATGTTTCATGAGATAAAAGACACCATTATTTTAGGTGCTTCTCTCTCTCTCTTTTTTTTTTTTTTGGGGGGGGGGGGGGGGGGGTGTTGGGTGGGGTTCTATTGCAATCTTTAATGAATTTTGCCGCAAGTATATGTTTTGATGTTGTTGTTCTTATTGCTTTTTAATTCACTGGACTGCATATCACTTGATTGTCAGTGGGCGAATTCCTTGCCCACATCCAGGGAGGATATGGCTGGAGCAAAGAGGTTTGCAGCGGGCACTATATTGGCACATAGAAGCTCGTGTTGTCTTGGATCTCCAAGAATTCCCCAAGTTGGTGAGCACCTTAATCCCAGATATTATGTGCATAACTTACGACTACTACTGAAGGTTCATTTTAGACGACTAGTGAGAGAATAGGAAGTTAGAAAATATACAATCAAGGCAATACTGACTGCTTCTGTGTTTGTGTATCTAAGACATTTTATAAGTACAAAACAGTATTTGTATATATAATTATGTACTATTCCTACCACATTTTCTTCAACAAACAGAAAGGGAAAAAAAACTTTTATTGAACTCCAAATTGAGTGTTTGGCAAGCAAAAAGGAGAACTGTAATGCGGAATTTCTTGAGAAGTTAACTGATTGAAGATTGGAAGGAAGATGCACAATGAAAGCACCTTAACACGATGATGTTGACAAACAAAATCACCACCTCTATATGCTAAGTCCATTCATGAAATAGAGGATCAATGAGAACCTGATTGGCACTTCCAGTATCATGATAAATGAGGTGTGAGGAAGTTGCAACACCAATCCACAATGAAGGCACAGAGGCCTAACTCATGATCATGGCATGACATTCTGGTTTAGCACCTGAAAATGAACTATCATCTTGCTTTCTAGTATTCTAATATATAAGTCTCCAAGAAAGACAAAAGTCAGCGGTGGATAATTTTTCAGTGACATCACCAACTCAGTCAGCTTCGCAAGTGCCACAAAGTTGAAGTATACAACAAGTGGGTAAGAGAAATGCAGTGTTTAGGTTGCCCTGGAAATAGCAAGTAATGTCAAAAAAAACTGCATGATGCATGAGGTCTGGTGAAAAAAGCAACAAGAAATCAGCCAATAACGTTTGAATTATTTGCAATGTCACAGAAAGGGATAATTTAGTAATAGAGAAAAGCATCAGAAATCAGCTAAACATCATATTGAAAAACTTTCAACTAGAACTCAATTGAGGTAGGGCTTGTTTAGACAGTGTGAGATAAAATTATTGGTATGTCTCTGTCAAGGTGATAGAGCCTACGAAGAGTATTGAGGGATATACCTATATCTTTCTTCTGAAGGTCCAGTACAGATGCTTAATTGCTTATTAGCAGAATGGATATGAAAGAAATTATCCCAGTGAAGATTCAGAAAGTGTTCTTTAGGATCATCTCAGTGCATGGCAGTTCTGGACCTCCTTGAGGTTTTCAAAAGAAGAAATGTTTATATTATGCATATGACTTGTGAATAAATGTGTGCATGTCCTTCCTTTCTATGCCTCAACTCATTATGTATACACTTCATCTGACTGATTCTTAGCTTGTTTAGTTTGCAATTATTATAGAGATTGGCCTTTTTTTTTTTTATTGAACTATATGCTGCCTATTCACCTTTTTTTAAAAAAAAAAAAAAAAAAAAAAAAAAAAAAAAAAAAAACCTATTGGCTGCCTATTCTAGTTTATCAATGTGCAATCTTCATACAATTAATTAAAAATGTTTTAGGGTATATGTCCATTCACACAAGAAGATACTAGAGTGAAATTAAAAAAAAATGTAAATGTAAATTAGTCATTAATACCAAATAACTCTTTACTTATTAAAAACTAGTATAAAAGATTTAGAGCTAATTTGTCTATGTAATATGAATTTATTATATAGGTTGCTATAAAATATGTAACCATAAAATAATAAATATATATTGTGTAATATCCACGAATTAGACAATTTGACACAAGTTACATATAATATAATGAGTAAAAATACAGTATTTTAAACCTATTATAATTAGTAACTAAGTATTAAAATAAATTATTTATCTACATTTTATTTCCACTACTTTTACTTTTCACTGTCTACTATTTTTGAGGAAAAATAGAAATATCTTCTTATAATTTTGGGTTTTAATATTTCAATCTCCTCAATTTAAAAAACAAATGGATATTATCTTTTACCAATTTTTAGAAGTATTGCTAATACCAAAGAAATGTTTTCACTAGTTTCGATATATTTCTACTAGTTTCAGTATGTTTCTACGGAAACAACTTTGTTTCCAGTGGAAACATGTGAATTTCAGTATTCTACTAGTGTTTTGATGGAAAGGAAACGAAATTTTGATCCATGATCTATGTGTGTGTATTAATTACATATATAATCTTACAATATGATTACAAATAAAGAAAAGGTTATGCTTTATGCCTTGAAACTCTTGCCTTCTCTTCTATTGAGTAACTCTCTTAGGATTTTGCCTTTAGTTTCCTGACGGCTATTATGGAGTTGAGAGGAAAATGATTAGTGCATTCTCCACCAACAGAGCAGATAAGTAGGGTGTAATCTTGCTTCGTATACAAAATGATTGGTTGAACTTATTGCTTGAACCTTTTTAGTCCCCCCACCACCACCACCAAAAGAATGAAAGAAAAGAAAATGACAGATGAGAAATGTGTCGTCTATGAAGATTGAAGACTATGTTGAGCGCATTGAGCTCCATGGCTTTTGCCTCCTTGACTCGGGATAACTCTAGGTATCCGAACCTTAATTTCTGCAAGTCTTATGAGGTTGATTACTATCTAAGAAATTTTCTTATTAAATTACTTAGACAATGAATTCAAGTGTATCAAGCATTCATAGTAGAATAACTAAAATAACGAGAATAAGAAGGACACTAAGATTTTACGTGGGAAACCCTCATAGGGAAGAAAATCCACCAATTGCAAAAAAAATCACTAATCGACAAAGAACACTGACACAAGTCTACAAAGACATTCTCAAATAACTAGCCTACCACGGACTTGTGGATTACCACTAGTCTTTCTTCAGAATTCTCTTTTCATTGCCTTCTTCTCCTTGATCAATATTTTACAACCACAACACCATTCACGATCTGCAAATCTACCACGCGGGTATTGTGCAACTTCCGTGTGCAATGGATGTAAGTGCCTAGCTTGCTATATGCCTTTATGTGTACTGTGTGACATTGGGTATATAAACTTCAACACAAGGTATTGGCTGACCTTACAATCAAAAACAAACTATATGTATCAAAATATGAAGCTAAATATCACTCTAATGATCTTAATGCTTCAAGACACTAGGGTTTCTTACGTGCGACACAGAAAGGCCCCATTTATACAAAAAAATATAAAACCCTAGTCCAATCAAAATAGGTTAATGCAACTAGTAAACGATGCAAAATAGACAACACGAGTTTGAACAAACAAACATTATTGAATGATGATACTATTCAAATGAACCTCTCGACCGTTCGGATAGTTGAGCTACTAGAAAATTTTCAATAATGAAAATACTACCACCGTTTGAATGGACAACATATGTGTTCAGGACGTTTAAAAAACTGTTTTTCCAATTCATGTTTTAAAACATCGAAATAAGTTGAGACTCATGTTATATCAATTCCCAAAGACCAAGGATCAAAATTTCGTTTCTTTTCCATCGCAATAGACGAAATGTTTCCATTTCTCAGGAAACCGAAACGAAACACTAGTGGAATACCGAAATTCACATGTTTCATCGAAACAAAACTGTTTCTATGGAAATATACCAAAACTAGTGTAAACATACCAAATCAAAAGAAACATTTCTTTCATATAAATAATAATTATAGAAGTTAGTAAAAAATAATATCAATTTATTTTTCAAGAATTTAGAATCAAAATGAAGATATTTCTATTATTTTTCCTAAATTAATAGAAAAGTAGTAGGGAAAATAAAGTGTAGATAAACAATTATTTTAATACTTAGTTACTAAGTATAATAGGTTTAAATTGTTATTTGTGTTATACTTAGTTACTAATTATAATAGGTTTAAATCACTACTTGTTTTACTTATTATTTTATATCTAACTTGTGTCAAATTGTCTAATTTTTGGAAATTACATAGTATATATCTATTATGTTATGGTATTATATTTAATTATAATAATTTTACATATTTTATAATAAATATATAATAATTTCATATTATATAAAAAATTAGCTTTAATTTTTTTATACTAGTTTTTAATTAATAAAGAGTTATTTGGTATTAATATCTCATTTGCATTTACATTTTTTTTTTTTTTCAATTTCACCCTAATATCTTCTTGTGTGGATGGACATGTTCCCTAAAACATTTACAATTAATTATACTATTTATCTTCGCACATTCGTATATTTTACTTTATATTTTCAAAGTGTTTCTACATATTTTAATTTTTTTCATTGTTTCCACTATATTTCCCAAACGTTTCTTTTTTTGGGTGACCGAAACAACAATGCGAAACGAAATTTTGATCCTTGCCAAAGACATATTTAGCTTATAGTTAAAACTAAATTGTACTTAAGGTCATTATAATCATTCCAAGATCAAATCTAAACTTAACACAATCCTAAAGTCAAGTGCCTAAAGTATAATGCATGACATGGATGGTAACATTACCTTGAATTGCACACTTCTTCTCACTTGCTTATATTTGTGAGGCTTCTTGAGTGTTCATCATGAGACTAGCGATATCCGCATGACTCTACAACTACTAGGCTAAAGAATTACATAAATTTATTCAGTTAAAGAATTACATATTTTGGAAAAGAATTGCTAACATTAAATTACATAATTTTCCTAACATTAAGTATGTGAGGATGAAATTATTATAAAAGCAGTTGACAATGTGTCATGTTTTCTCAATGCTACCATAACCATCTTGTGGGCGAAAGATCTTGGGCTTCTTATGTATAACTATAAACTGGTTTTGTAAACTTTTGGTATTGCTATTGTTATTATCATTGTTGTTTTTGTTTGTTTTCAGCGCACACACCAAAGCATTGCTCTCCCAACTGTTGATTTCCATAGTGGGGCCAAGAATTTATCCTCCGGGGGGGGGGGGGGGGGATTGAAAAGTATTAAAAAAATATTCATATAAAATTGCCCCCCCCCCCAAGCCGTAGCTAGCCCTGTCCTTGTCCATAGGGAGTAGTGTTATACTTGAGACCTTAATGAATGGGAAAATCTTACTGCCGATTAATCTATTTACTGTTTCATTGAATGCCAACAGAAAGATCTGATTAATATAATCCAATCAATATTCTTTGTATGCATCTGCTCTTTACTGACTACATAGTGGTTATTTAAATATGTCATTTAATACCTTCTGGCACAATTATTTTTGGTTGCCTCTTTTCCTTTCTTTTTTTTCGTGTTTTTATTAACGTTTGGAGATTTGTTCTATTTCCAGTGAAAAATCCAAGATGTCCCAAACTCGTTCATTTGAGGTTATATAATTTGCTACTTTGGTATTGATTAGTGTGGTCATCATTTCGTGTATCTAGAACATGTTTCACCTTTCTTCATCTATTTGATGGCTTGGTTAATATTTGTGTAATGTTTTATATTAGTTTGAATATGTACCCCAAGCTTCTGCTGCACATTTTTTACATATACTATTTGAGTTTATTTTTTGTTTTCTGCATATATAGTTTTTGTCTCACTTTGTAACTCTTAAGCAATTGCTCCTAATTCAGGCTCATGATCGTGAACTACACTTTTCCATGGTTGACGGAGACTTTAAGAAGTTTGAAGGCAAATGGTCTTTAAAATCTGGCAAAAGGTAGAATTCATTATCTCAGTTTGAATGACAGCATGTTTAACTATGACTGATGAACATTCTTTTCCTTTTTTTTTTTTCCCTTTTTCTTAATTAGTAACTTTGACTGATGAATTGTTATGTGTGTGTCTCCATTTTTAGTATTGCACATGTTTTGGCTCAGGAAATGCTGTATTTCATGCTCATATCTTACTCTTACCATTTAATTCAGGCTTCATTCAATATTTCTTCTTTTTGTTGTATGTATGTTTGAGCTCTAGATGCAACATTTTCTATCTAGACTAGTTGATATAAGGAGTTATATCAAAATGGAGGAAATGATCTAGCTTAAGGTGACTCAACTTTCCAACTTCCTGGTTAGAGATCCAATAACAATTTTTTTCTCTTTTCTTTGATAGACAAAAATTTGATAACAATGCTTATTTAAATCCAATACCTTTTGGTTTTATCATTAATCTTTTGGCAATTAATTACGCAAAATGAACTAAGTAGAAACAGTCTGTAGATTTACAGTCAAAAACTATGTAGGTGATGATTGAGGAAGCAGTTGAACTTTCCATTGAAATGGAATTACTCAGTTCTGTCTTGCATCTCAGTTGATATAATGTCAATCTGTTTCTTTCTTTTTAATAGTAATTGGTATGCATCTATCTCATTGCATGTAGGGGACCATTTTAGGTTTTCTGACAAAAAATATTTACAAATTTGTTAAGATGTTTCCTATTTTCTGGAATTACTCAATTCTAATTTTTCCGTAAAATGATGCAAGGACAGAAAAGAATGACTGTTGTGTCATGTCATGTTTGGCACAGTTTCCAAGATGAAGACAACATCCTTTGGATGTGTTTGTTCTTTATATTTTTGACATGCGTATTATTACCACAGTAGGCTTTATCTTCAGGACTATGGATCCTTTCCACCACCAATGCCTGGTTAATCTAGAGACGCTATTTGTCGCCTATCAAAAAAAAATCTAGAGATGCTTTTGTGCAGTGCGGTAGAACACTCTCTTCTCCTTGAGCTACATTAGCTCATTTTGTGAAAGAAGTTTCTGATACTGATACAAATAACTGGAATACTTAACTTGCCGCTGAAAATATTGGCCTTCCTCACCTGCTTCTCTATCTCAATGACTTGATCTATTACCTTGAAAAATCTGAAATTCCTTGAACAATTCACCACCTTTGGGACTTGTTTTTCTTCCAGCTGAGTAACTACTGGGGATGTTGGCATCTCTAGTTTATCTCGAACTCACATTTTGATAATATCTGTGTCACATCAGGTTTAATCAAACTTCTGTAATAGTAGGAAAATTGAAAATATTTTATAAACCATAAGTAAAATCCATGACGGGAGATGTTAAAAAAGAGAAATGGAAAACCTCACATAGATTGAGTCCATATGTTATTGTTTAATTTTGATAGATGCTCCTGCAGCATATATCATACCTTCAGCTGCATCTAAAGATGCAAGTTTTTCTGATACTTGTGCAATTTTAGAATTTTAATTATTTTAACTCCACGTGTGCACTCTTTTGTCATTGTTTCTCATTGACCAATGACCAATGTACACTCTCTTTGTATATTTAACCATGTTCAGTTAATGGAATTTGCAGACTATCCTCTAATACGAGGAGGACCTGAAATGGGATCCTACTTTGACGATGTATTATTGATATTACTGTAAACTATAAAGCATTAGCAACTTGATGAGCCAAAACACTAATCATCCAACAAGTTATAAAGTCAAGAAGCTTATTTTTTTCCCTTTACAAAACCATTAATATTGTATCCAAATGTTTTGACAAAGCCATGATGGTTATCTATGAAGCACGGACACTCTTTTTTTGCCTCATGTATCCATGTCGGACACGTGTCGGACATGGACATGCTCGGACATGCCCGGACACGCAAAAAATTGAGTGTCTAATTTTTCTGAATTTCGGAACATGTCCCAAACACGTTTTAGATAGGTTGGGGGACACGTTTTTGGATTTTTTTTTTTTGGGAATTTTTTTATTTATTTTTTACCTCTTTTCACTTCTTCTTCTCCACTGGTTTTTTTTTTTTATACACACACAAATATATATAGTAATTAACAAATTTGTTTTCGAAATTGAATCATGAATGTTGATTATTAAATGAAATTCTTAAATTTTTATTTAATGACTTTTTATTTTTATATACTAATAATATTTATGTGATTTGTGTATTTTTATACCAATTTTGATTAAAATAATATTAAATTTTAATATATAGTCATAGAAAATATATATATATATATATATATTCAACGTATCCATGTCCTAATTTTTTGAAAAATGTCATGTCCGCGTGTCGTGTTGTGTCGTATCTGCGTCACATGTCTGTATCCGTGCTTCTTAGATGGTTATGTATTCTTGCAAAACTGTTATTTCGTTTCATTATTTTCTCGTTTCCATTCGTCATATATATAAGCATGTGTAATGACGCCTTAGGATTCATGTTCATATGAGTTCTGACAGGATTTTACGCTAATTGTTAGCTACTTAACGCAACTTCCTCTTTTATTCGGCCTTGGGACCGGCTGTGTAATGATATGACACTAAGCTCAACACAGACAGAGTTGTAATGATGCCTTGTGAAATAAATGTTTTAGATTACTTATTTCCTCAATTTCCATGCCCTGCAGGTCTTCAACCACAATTTTATCATATGAAGTTAATGTGATACCTAGGTTTAACTTCCCAGCCATATTCTTGGAGAGAATTATTAGATCAGATCTTCCTGTGAATCTTCAAGCCCTGGCTTGTAGAGCGGAAAGAAAGTTTGGAGGGTATCAGAATTTACCAATCACAGAGCATTCTTTGGGTACATCTATGGCTTTCCTTCCTTCCCCTGGTGTAGACATTGACCGTGCTGTGTCTGACAAGGATATTCTCTCTCTCGGAGAGTTCAAGGAGAGTTATGCCAGCTCTAGTTTCGGTCCATTGTCCCCATCTTCTAGTGAATTGAACAGTAACTGGGGTGTATTTGGGAAAGTTTGCAAACTTGATAGGCCTTGCACGGTTGATGAAGTTCATCTTCGTAGATTTGATGGCCTATTGGTAACTGATTGACTCTAAGACTATTCTGACCTGGCCTTCCTTTCCGGGGGAAAGCCACTTTTGTTTTAGCAGTTTTGCTAATAAAATGGTTTTGGGCTGAAGGAAAATGGAGGTGTTCATCGCTGTGTTGTTGCTAGCATAACAGTGAAAGCTCCTGTTCGTGAAGTATGGAATGTTTTAACTGCTTATGAGAGTCTTCCCGAGTAAGTAACATGCTTTTATTTTGTGAACTTTTAATCTATGTGACTATTAAGAAGACTGAAATTTACATAGTTATTCTGCAACTTCGGATATTGGTTCTCTGTTATATCAATACCATTCCATAATAGCCGTATGAGAAAGTTAGCTGAGAGCTGTTCCATAACAACAGGAGAAAGATAAAGGAGAGTGTTGTGTTGCAGTAAGAGGTTATGCTTTCATTTGGATAAAAATGTGAGTTTGAACTGGGTTGGCAGTCAAAGGAGCAAAAAAAACTCTTGCAAGTTAGCCAATGTTTTGACACCAACTGATGCAGCATTGCTAAAATGACAAATATACAACTTTTGTTTAATCCTAGATTTATGCTTATGTTATGCTTTGAATAGTTTATTGGACATGCTTAAACCATTTGAAGCCTATAATTGAGCGAGTATTTAGTGAAGACCATTTGCTAAACACTCCATTGAAGACTTAAGAAGACATCAGAATTTATTAAATCTCAAATATCAACTGTTTCATACAAGCTCCAAATAATCAGCAGCAGAAGTCGAAACTTATCAAAAGTGGAAACTTCTCTGTGCTTCTTAATCCTCTTAATTAATAAAAAAACATTGAAGATAATATGCATGTGCAAAAATATTGCTAACTTCAAATTGGGTATATTGAGCTGTTGTATGTATTAGAGTAATGTATCTCCAATGGTTGATAATTTATGATGAAGCAATGCCCAATCCACTATGGAGGTTGATATACTAGATTATGCCAAAGACTTAAATTCACAGTCCACTCCAAAATATTAACAAAATGCATTTCCCTTGTAGCATATTAAAACCAAATCAAGGATACTGATTTGGTTAATTCATATTGTTCTAAATAATAACAGATACAACTAAAAATGGCCATCTTTTGGTAGTGTTCCGAGCCCCCCGGATACTGCATACAAAATGTTATCAAGTATCTTCATGCTTATATCTTTATATCATAGCATGTTGCTTCCAGCTAATGTACTGGTTTCAGCATGACTATTTTTTTTGGGTGAATTGAATATAATTATACTTGATGACAAAAGGGAAGAAAAAAAGAGAATCGTAATGAGAGGAAATAGAAATATGAGCTATATTTTATATATACTCTTCTTCATTCGGTTAAAGTGATCCTTAAATCAGACAACTCTCGATTCTATGTGCTATGTAGACCTTTGATTGCTTTTCCCATAAGTTTTTTTTTTTATTTTTTATTTAGTCTTCCTGATGTTGTTTCCTCACGAAATCAATTTTGCAGGATAGTTCCAAATTTAGCTATCAGTAAAATTATATCACGAGAAAACAACAAAGTTCGCATTCTTCAGGTAAAACAAGAATTTTTGTTATTTTGTAAACTGAAATGATACTTAGAATGTTTTTTTTTGATCCCTTAGGGCTAAATAAAACATTGTACGTTATTCCTAGTGGTTTATTGGATTCAATCAAATGTGGACAAGGCCACGATGTTGCTTCTTAATGAGAAGAAGTTAACAAGTGATGAGATGCAAGAAACCAAAAGAATGATTTGCAGTGTAGGTCCTTTCAATGGAAAACCAGATCCCTTCCTCCCTCAGAATCTAAAAACTCACATTCAGCTCCAATATATCTCTACAATATCTCAGCAATCTGTCTCATGGTTTGGATTTCTTGTGTGTCTTTGGCTTCATTGGGTAAATTTCCATATTGAGGCTTTTCGGCCTGAAGTCACCTTGATTGAAAAATCGTGGGTAGAATTTCACTTTTCTTTGCTAATGCTTGGGCAATTTGGGTAGAGAGAAATGTTTGAGCCTTTGTAGGAGAACTTCAGTTTTTTCCTTTCACGGATGCAGCTGGATCTTGTATTCTATGGTAGTTATCATTTCTGATTCTCTTTATGGAGGTGACTCAAAGAATATTGTCTAGTGATTGCAATGATTTAGTTAGTTCCTATGCATTATGGTTTGGTTTTCCTAAGGTTGCATGTCCTTTGTTTTGTTCTTTTGTTGTGAAACCACAGAATTTAAGGGTTTCCTTGCTCACCAAAGTCTAATTTTCATTATCTGCCGAAATTCTCAGTCTCTAAATTATAATATGAAAGTTAAACTTGAAATCACCTTAAACAATTGAAATCTTGCTGAATATTTTGCATTCAAGGAGAAGAGAATTCTTGTGCATTGAAAACTATAAGAAGAGTTAAAGGTAACTCAAGTGTCCAAACATCATTTCGTGGGATTTGTCCATCCATAAACTGCATTGCTCATCACACTTCTGTAGCTGTAATTGGCTCTTTGTGATTTCTTTCGTAAACAAAACTGTGGAAATCCCGAATAATTTGAATGAGATTTGGAGAAGATTGTGGTAGGAGATTTAGGCTAATTATTTGTGTTGACCTTTCTTGTTTCCATTTTTATTTGTTATTTCCATTTTTGGTTCTCATTGTATATGATAAATAGGGACCATGTATGTAAACAAATCCATTAATTCTGAATGAGTGATTTGATTCAAAATTCCAGTCTTTTTCTCTTTATGGTATCAGAGCAGGGATTCTGAAAACCCTAGCAATGACCGCCAACCATGAGTCTACCCAGTCGATAACTCAGGAAGGAGAATCAGAGACAATCTCCTCCATGAGTTCGACTGTCGGAATGGAAAATTCCTCATTCCATCTTACTGTAGAAAAGTTGAATGGTAAGAATTACCGTGAATGGGCCCAATCCATCAAGCTGGTCATCGACGGCAGAGGAAAACTAGGTTTCCTTACAGGCGAGATCAAACAGCCTCCTCCTAGTGATGTTGTAGCCTTCCAGAAATGGCGCTCTAAGAACTCCTTCATAACTTCCTGCTTGATCAACTCCATGTGACCGACCATTGGAAGAACTTACATGTTCCTCCCGATGGCAAAAGATGTGTGGGATGCCGTGCGTGAGGCATACTCCGTTGCTGAAAATGCATCGCATGTCTTCGAACTCAAGACGAGGCTATGGCAGACTAAGCAAGGAGATCAGGAAGTTACAGAGTTCTACACAGAGATGTTGGGATTGTGGCAAGAACTTGACCTCAGCTGCGGCGAAGAATGGGAGTGCACAGGTGACAGTGTTCGATTCAAGAAGAAGATGGAAGCCGAGAGGGTATTCGAGTTTCTGGCAGGGCTGAATCGCGAACTCGACGACGTGCGAAGTAGGATTTTGGGTCGACAGCCGCTTCCTTCCATCCGAGAAGTTTTCGCTGAGGTGCGACGGGAAGAACAGAGGTGGAAGGTGATGTTGAAGGAGAAAGCAGAGCCTGGGATCGAAGGTTCTGCTCTTGCAAGTCACGGGATGGCATCGATCGCAGGCTCTGGTTCAAGACAGAAACTATGCGTCTGAGTTTGAAGCCCTTACAACGTGTGGGTCTTCCACTGGATTGAGACAGAATCATGCGTCTGGGTTTGAAGCCTTTATAACTCGTGGGCCTTATACTGGATCCGGCCCTAAAACAAAACAAAAGGCCTTTTGTGAGCATTGCAAAAAAATCGGGTGATTCCAAAGACACCTGTTGGGCCTTACATGGCAAGCCTGCTGACTGGAAGCCCAAACAGCCCAACAAATCTCACGGGTACCAGGCCTCGACTGAACAGCAGACAGAAATAGGCGCTCCAAAGTCTACCTTTAGTGGGGGTTTTAACCCCGAGCAACTTGAGAAGCTATATGCTCTTTTTTCGACCTTTCAAGCCTCGGGTCAGTCCTCTACTTCACTGCCATCAGGTTCCTTAGCCCACAAAGGTACTTTTTTGTCTGCCCTTAGTACCACTTTGCGCCATACTCCCTGGATTATTGACTCAGGTGCATCCGACCATATGACTGATGCCCATCATTTATTTTCTACATTTCACCTTGTGTTGGTAACTTGAAATAAAAATTGCAGATGGTACTTTATCCCCAGTAGCTGGCAAGGGGAGTATCCATATCTCTGAATTTATTACTTTGGAGTTTGTACTTCATGTTCCTAATCTCTCTTGCAATCTGTTGTCCATTAGTCAGCTAACCAAACAATCTCATTGCTCAGCTATTTTTTTGTCTTCTCATTGTGTTTTTCAGGATCTATCATCAGAGAAGACGATTGGCAGTGCTAAGGAATGCGAGGGACTCTATTACTTTGATGATGCTCACATGAATAAACAATGTCGTTCTTCTATTTGTAATTCTGCATTTAGTCCTAGGGATAGTGACCTTTTGTTATGGCATAAACGAATGGGTCATCCTAGTTTTCAATATTTATAAACATTTGTTTCCATCACTTTGTTCGAATAAAACTCCTTGGATTTACAATGTGAAATTTGTGGACTTGCAAAACATCATCGTACTACTTTTCCCACATCGTCTTATAAACCATCACTGCCTTTTACCTTAATTCACAATGATCTTTGGGGGCCTTCACGCGTTCCCAATAGGACCCACAAAAAATGGTTTATTACATTTATTGATGACCATTCTCGTCTCTGTTGGGTATTTTTACTTAAACGATAAATCTGAGGTTAGTTCGGTATTCATGAACTTCTACAATATGATTTACACCCAATTTCACACAAAAATCCAGATTCTTCGTACTGATAATGGCACTGAGTACTTCAATTCTTCTTTGAGCCCCTATTTTCAAGACAAAGGTATTATTCACCAGAGTTCTTGTGTTCACACACCCCAACAAAATGGGGTTGCTGAACAGAAAAACTGACATATTCTTGAGATAGCTCATGCCTTACTGTTTACCTCTCACATGAAAAATAATTTTGGGGGGATGCCATTCTGACCACCGCATTCCTCATCAATCGAATGCCTAGTCGGGTTCTCTCATTTGCAACTCCTCTCCAAAAATTCCAGGCGGCCTTCCCTAATTCTCGAGTCAGTTCCTCTCTCCTTCTTCGTGTTTTTGGGTCCACAGTGTTTGTCCACATTCACGCCTCCCAACGTAATAAATTGGATCCTAGAGCTCTTAAATGTGTCTTTCTTGGCTACTCCCCTACTCAAAAGGGTTACAAATGCTATGACCCTCTCTCACAGAAGTTATATGTTAGTCAGGATGTCATATTTTTTGAGCATACTCCCTACTACTCGCTTCAAGGGGAGTCCTTGAAAGAAGCTCGACTCTCAGATATAGACTTCGATGTTGCGATCTTTGAATCTATCCCATACAGTACACCCTCTCTTTCCTCGTCCAACACAGAAGGAAGCTTGAACTCAGGGGGAGATGTAGGAAAACAAATAGACAGGGAGATACTTGTTTACTCAAGGAGACCTAAATCAAAGCCCGATGAGACCTTCGTATCCAAAGCACCAAAAGAGTCAGAACCGGTGATAGCTCTGACTACTTATGAGCCAAAATCCAATCTTGACCAGGTAAAAAATCTTGATGACCTACCCATTGCTCTTAGAAAACAACCTAGTTCATGTACTTTCCATCCTATCTCAAATGTTGTCTCTTACAATGCTCTTTCTGTCAAGTGTCGTGCTTTTATGTCTAACCTTGACAGAATCCAAATTCCTAAAAATATTCAAGAGGCTTTGGAAATTCCAGCATGGAGAAAAGCAGTGATGGAAGAAATCAGGGCATTGAAAAAAAATGAAACTTGGGAGGTGATGACTTTGTCCAAAGGGGAAGAAATCAGTAGGCTGTAAGTGGGTGTTCACAGTGAAGTACAAAGCGGATGGTATAGTGGAACGATACAAAGCCAGCCTAGTTGCAAAGGGGTTCACTTAGACATATGGTATCGACTACACCGAGACATTTGCACCAGTAGCAAAGCTGAACACTATACGGGTTCTCTTGTCCTTAGCAGCAAAACCTGGATTGGCCACTTCACCAATTTGACATCAAGAATGCTTTTCTGAATGGTGAGCTGGAGGAAGAAGTGTTCATGACGCTACCTCCAGGATTTTACAAGGAAGGAGAAGAAACCAGAGTATGTAAACTGAAGAAATCCCTGTTTGGACTTAAACAATCATCAAGGGCATGGTTTGATAGATTTGCGAAGGTAATGAAGAATCAAGGATATCAACAGGGACAGTCAGATCATACGATGTTCATTAAACAATCCAGTGATGGAAGCAGGACCATCCTGATTGTATATGTCGACGACATCATTCTCACTGGAGACAACACAAGAGAGATGGAAAGATTGAAGAAGGTCTTAGCCACAGAATTTGAGGTAAAAAACCTAGGTCAAATGCGATACTTTCTGGGAATGGAAGTTGCCAGGTCAAGGAAGGGAATTAGTGTCTCTCAGAGAAAGTATGTTCTTGATCTTTTGACTGAGACTGGTATGCTTGGTTGCAAGCCAAGTGATACTCCGATCAAGGCAGGAAAAAGAATGGAAGACACTGGAAAGCCTGTGGATAGAGAAAGATATCAGAGACTAGTAGGTAGATTGATCTACCTATCTCACACCAGACCAGACATTGCTTTCGCTGTGAGTGTGGTCAGTCAGCACATGCATTCACCAAAGGAGGGTCACCTAGAAGCAGTATATAAATTCTCAGATATCTGAAAGGGTCTCCAGGGCGAGGTCTATCCTTTAAGAGAGGAGACAGTAAGAAGGTAGAAATTTATACAGATGCAGATTGGGCAGGATCAGTAGAAGACAGAAGGTCCACTACCGGCTACTGTACCTATGTTTGGGGAAATCTAGTAACATGGAGGAGTGAAAAAGCAGAATGTAGTAGCCAGAAGTAGTGCTGAAGTTGAATTCAGAGCTGTTGCACAAGGGATGTGTGAAGGGCTGTGGTTACAAAAGCTCTTGGAGGAACTACATATCGCAATAGAGCTCCCCATCAAACTCTACTGCGACAACAAAGCCGCTATCAGCATTTCCCATTATCCAGTCCAGCACGACAGGACTAAGCACATAGAAGTTGACAGGCATTTTATAAAGGAGAAAATTGAGAAAGGGACAGTCTGCATGACCTATATTCCTACAAGAGAACAATTAGTAGATATATTCACTAAGGGATTTGCAGAGGTCCAGCTTTGAAGAGTTCATCTGCAAGTTGGACATGATCAACATCTATGATCCAACTTGAGGGGGAGTGTGGAAATCCCGAATAATTTGAATGAGATTTGGAGAAGATTGTGATAAGAGATTTAGGCTAATTATAGGCTAATTATTTGTGTTGACCTTTCTTGTTTCCATTTTTATTTGTTATTTGTTATTTCCATTTTTGGTTCTCATTGTATATGATAAATAGGGACCATGTATGTAAACAAATCAATTAATTCTGAATGAGTGATTTGATTCAAAATTCCAGTCTTTTTCTCTTTAAAAACTCACTTGGTCCCTTCACTGGTCCATTCCTTCCTCAAGCAGTGTCTTTTTCTCTTTAAAAACTCACTTGGTCCCTTCACTGGTCCATTCCTTCCTCAAGCAGTGCTGACATATGGCTTGATCGCTTCTTTCTCAGTTTTTAGGTATTTCTCCTCTTTTATTTCATGGTACCAAAGCCAACATGAAAATTGGGGTCTAAATCATATGTCAATACTGCAGTCCAGTGTGCATGGCTCAGTAGTTTGTCACCACACTACCATAGCTGTTGTCTACTGAGGCACCATTTCTGTCACTCACCATGGAATTTTTTATGTAAAGTGTGGACAGTGGTTCACTGTGACACTTTCTCCTGCAAATGAACTATTGTCATCATTCTTAAGCTTGATTGTTTGTGATCATTTTTGAGATCTCGACAAAGCTTTATTGTACATGCAAATCTGTTTAAATTGCTTGTATGGGTAAATAGTTTAATCACTTATCCTTGAAGTGCCATAACCATTTGCATTCTTCAAACTTGGAGACAAATTTTACAGTTGTGATTTAGAATGCGGTACTCCAGGTTGTGTTTAGGATGGACCAAAGTCTGAAGATTTTCTTACAAGACACTATGAAAAACATTCCTGGCCGTCTAATTTGTGGCAAGAATTGATCTATCAAGTAAAAAGCTTTTGGGAGAAGATTGTGTATCTATGAAATCATACCCTTCATGACATCCGAGTTGTATCCCTTGAGTGAAATTTGTATTCATATAAAACCTTTAGATGAGTAAATAAATTCTTAAAGATACCCACAGGGAGTTGGCCAGTATTGCCATTCTACCCTCTTTCATTTCCAGCATACTTTGCTTAAAAAGTGGACTCAAGTACATCTTTATACAGCTTCATTGGAAGGGCAATGTCCTTGGTATTTAACTGGTATTGCTGAAGCTAAAGATATTAATCAGGAAATGAAGTTGTCAGCAATTTTCTTGATATTCCAGCCTTGCAGTCACCTGTTCTTAATCAAAAGGCAGAAGGATTTGTTTTTTTCTTTGCATTCCATATCATTCTCCTTTCTGATATATATATATATATATATATATATATATCACTCATTCATTTTCAGTCTCTAGCCTAGACCCCCTAGTTTTCCAAATTGATGCTGACCCTCTTCCTCTTTCCACTAGAATTGATAGAAAAAATGCATGCAATATATTGTGCATTTAAAACTTAACAAAAAAAATAGATGCTGTGCATTTGGAAGAAAAAATAGGAATTTCTCCAGTTCAGTGCATTCCATCTTTGTTCAGTTCCTTGTATGGGAACATAAATGTAGCATCCATTTCATTTTGTAATGATATAAATACCATGTATTACAGATATTGAAAGTGATTCTATATCAGTAGTTGTTATTAATTAATTGGGAGCTCTGCTCCGCTGTTACTGCAGTGTTCATGTTAAAATATCCTATTACTTAGAGGAACTTTTTTTGTATCAATTTTTCAGGAAGGGTGCAAGGGTGTATTGTATATGGTACTCCATGCACGCGTTGTCCTAGATTTGTGTGAACATCTTGAACAGGAAATTAGTTTTGAACAGGTCGAAGGTGACTTTGACTCGTTTCATGGGAAATGGATTCTGGAGCAACTTGGGAATCATCACACATTATTGAAGTATACGGTGGAGTCAAAAATGCACAAGAATTCCTTTCTTTCCGAAGCTATTATGGAAGAGGTTTGTAAATGTTTTGCTTATCTAGCTACATTTGGTGACTTTTGCTTACTCTATGTGGTAGTCCACTTGTCTATGTATTGATCTCTAGAAATCATGATGGATATAAATATGTTTTATAGGTCTATAGGCCATATCTTTTGATGGACATTCAGGAGCTCATGGTTTTCATTATAAATTGCTGGGATGTTATGTTTCTCTGCCATGTTTGATACCTTTTGTATTGGGTGGAAATTGGGAAAGATTTTGAAGTAATAGTCATCAGAAGGGGAAGAAGCTCTGGTTGATACTTTTTGAACTGGGTGGGTTTTGGTGTTACTGATAATGTGGGTGATACATTGTATGTCTTTACTTAGTTGTGATTGCTTCAGCTCCGGATGATACTTTATGTAATGTAATTAATATATATATATATATATATTTTTTTTTTTTGGGGGGGGGTGGGGTGATTATAAAGGCAAATGATTAGCTCCCTGCTTGATGCCAACCTAGTTGGGATGAAGTTTGAGGGTTTCTTTTTATATATTGATGTTTTCAATATGTATGCCTTGTTCATCTTGTCTTTCATCAATAAAATTTATCTTTTGCTGATAAAAAAAAAAAAACTGACAGTATTATTCATTCAATGAGAGCATCAGTCTGTCTTGTTGTCTTGTATATGTCAGTTGTTAATTATGATTCCACTTTTGGGAGATCTGAAAAAAAAAATCATTGATATATAATTTTTTTGTATTTCAGGTCATATATGAAGATCTCCCATCAAACTTATGTGCAATTCGAGATTATATTGAAATAAGGGAAGCAGAAAACTCTACGGAAACATGTGACCGTGTGATATACTCAGAAGAAAAATTTGTTGTATCTAGCAATGGCAGTTATGCCGAGGAGATCTCTAACTACAATGGTCCACATCCATCCAAGCAAAGACCCAGAGTGCCAGGCTTGCAGAGGGAGATTGAAGTCCTTAAAGCTGAGCTGCCTGACATTTATTTCTGAACACGGGCAGGAGGGATTTATGCCCATGAGAAAGCAACTTCGTAAGCATGGAAGGGTGGACATTGAGAAGGCAATCACGCGCATGGGAGGATTCAGAAGGATTGCATCACTGATGAATCTTTCCCTTGCTTACAAACACCGTAAACCAAAGGGTTATTGGGATAACCTTGAGAATTTGCAAGAAGAGGTAAGTTGTATTACTGCTAGATCATTCTGGTGTGTGCTTATATCTGACATCTTGCCTTCAATTTATTTCCAAATTGTTGACAACTTGATATACAATATTGGCTCATTCTCTATCAAATTAAGCCTTTAGAAACATTGGTTGCTTAATATGGTATCAAACTCTTGGTTATGAGAGGTCTTGGGTTGAAGTCTCTCCATTTGTATTTATTTCCCATTTGGTTTGTTTGTGCTTCTCATACAAGTTTGGGATCACACGTCAGGGGGAGTACTGTTCAGAGTGGGATGTACATTGTTGACCATTTGGTTTGTTTGTGCTTCCCATACGAGTTTGGGATCACACTGTGAGGGGGAGTTTCAGAGCATGATATACATTGTTGACACATTGTTTAACAACTTAGGCTTTGGGATTAATTGCTTACTTGACACAAACAACCATTTATCAGAGCATATACTGGTGGCCAAATGATAGAAGGAATCTAAATATGGATGCTGTATTATAAAAATCAGTTTAGCATTGGAGGAAGTCAGCTATTTTACAATCATAATATATGCTAAACTCGAATTGTGATAAAGTATTAGAAGTGATCCATTTATGTTTCAGATAAGTCGGTTCCAGAGGAGTTGGGGAATGGACCCGTCATTTATGCCCAGTCGAAAATCTTTTGAGCGTGCAGGTACGGAGCCATATTCTTTTGTGGTGGTATTGCTTCTTGTGTATAAACTTTTGGCTGCATCATTTGCATAAGCGTTTATCCATTAAAATTATTGTGTAAAACTGAAATAGAGAATGAGTTCCCTTATCTTTTCAGGTTGCCTATTGATTTTGTTGCCCTTACATGGGCAAAGCTCAAGGATTTAAGCCTAGCTTTTACATTAAACTATGTTACTTCATATATTGTCTCCCTGAGAGTTGATATTGATTCCATAAAAACCAACCAATAAATGCATAAAATCATGATGGGGCTTTCATGCAGATGCTCCATTTTAGGAACTCGAAAAGCTTAAAATGACAGTTTACTCAATCAACTTTGTCATACAAAGCAAATGAGTTGACATTATTCTTATCATTTTGGATACTATTTTTTAAACAGGACGCTATGACATTGCACGTGCATTGGAGAAATGGGGAGGTCTTCATGAAGTTTCTCGTCTTCTGTCACTTAAGGTGAGGCACCCTAACAGGCAGGCAAATCTTGCCAAAGATAAGAAAAATGATTATCTAGCTTCTACCGACTGTAAATGGCGAAGACAAAACTCCATCTTATGTTTCTCAAGATACACAGAAGTGGCTCTTGAAACTAAAGGATTTGGACATTAATTGGGTTGAATGAAATTGTAGTAATTATCTCTCTCTATCTTTTGGTCATGATAATTTTGAAGGCTTTTTGATGTAGCATTTCTTAACCACATTGGCTATGCTTTTTCCTGTTGATGAGCCAACTGGGATGTTCACTTTAGAAAGAGGGGAATTTTAGACCAGTGAAAATTTGATCAAACAAGTTTCTTCCAGTAACAGTTGATTTTAGACAGAATTAGAGAAACCATTTTAGCAGCCCTTTTGTACAATTAGTGCAAGCCAGTTCTAACGTGAGATCAATATAAAATTGAAACGCCCTGAACCAAACTGTAAATTGATGCTGAAACCAGCATACACTTCCATCTATTTCACGATTGCCACAATGACCATAAATGGGGTCAATACTATCTTGAATTTACTATGTAGCCTATCATCACAATTTGATCATTGTAATAGGATGTGCAAGCTAAAATATGCATTATAATGATGATTTATACTCTCTTCATCTCTCTCTCTCTCTCTCTCTCTCTCTATATATATATATATATATATATATATATATATATCAGCCTCAGCATCATAAAAATATTACAGATCCAGCAGCTAGTCCTTTGAATTTGAAGTCAAACCCAAGAATATTTAACAATATAAAATGGTTGGTAAATCGGGAGGAGCTTTAATGAATGGAAGGCCACTGGGTGCCAATCTATGAAGCCCAGCCCTAGTTTTGGGTCTACGTCAAATTCTCGTGATGTATTGGCTTCTTCTTTGCCAGCTGGTTAAGGATTAGGTCTGTTGATTGTTGTTGGTGTAGACTGGATGAGGCCAGCACAAGGTTAGCCAATAAAGAAGTCATAATAAACGTTTATAAGCAAAATTCAACACAATTCAAGTCCGGGAGCCTGCCAGCCAGCTCAAGCCCAAAAAAGAAGTTATAATAGAAGTTTAGGATCAGGCTGGGCTAACCAAAATTCGATATTGTTCAACTTCAGGCCCAAGACTGAGGTATAGCCCAACGAACAGTCAAGAGCTGAGGAAAGGAAAGGAAAATGCAAAAGGAAATCCTTTTTTAATTTTGATTACCGTGGAAAACATGAACGTAAATATAAGAAAAACAAGGGAAAAATCTTTCCTTTTACATGGCATTCTCCTTTTCTTTTTCTTAAATCCTAATTATTTTGGAGAAACATTTTATTTCTAATTTTGTTTAAGCAAAAAAGAAACATTGAAAAATCATTTTTTTCCTTTCCTTTTCTTTCTCTTACCAAATCCACAAACCAAATAGAGTCTAACAAACCTACAAATAGAAAAACTGTCTGCGAAGCCATGAAATCATTCCATCTTATTCAATAGAAAACAAGGCAACATGTATGTCCTGTTAAGTATACAATGAAAGTAATTCAACCAAATATGACTTTTAATACAAACAACTGAGCTGATAAAGCCTCTTAGCAGTATGTATCAGAGACTTTACCACCATTTCAATGGTAAATAATGTTACTCTATGCTTGTACACATAAAATGTAGAATCAAAACACATGACACTCCGAAGGAAAAAAAAAAAAAAAAAAGATGAAGAAAACACCACGCTGACCTTACAAGCCTTCTTGCAGATTGTCATTGTTGCTATTTGTTGATCAAGCACTTAGAATGCTAGTACCAATCCATTGCATAAGCCAAAATGAGACTGCTGATGACAGAAGAATGAATGATGGTTAACATCAATACTTCTTAGCACTCCTTGAGCTATGCATCTTTGCAAGTGAAAATAACTGGTTCATGGGCATCAAATGAAGGGTCGAAGACACTGAATTTCTCAAAGGACAGAGGCTGTAAGGCACTTATTTTGATATCATAAGTTCTATGGTCAGAGATCCCATCCCATGTGGTGGAATCTGATTTATGCAATCTGAAAGGGTATGAAGGTGTATTCTCTTTGTTAGCCAATACCAATGTAGGTTCCACATTTGCGGCAGAGCAGCTTGGTTCTTCTTTGGAAAAATCCCCAGGAGTGCTTGGAGTTGAAGTAGGGCATGTATCGAAGTTCATCAGTCTGAATAAATCTACTTTCATCAACGGAAAAGAATGAGATGATCCCTTTCTTTATAGATTTCCCATATTTAGCTCCAATGACTGAGGTGTTGCGATTGCAGGAATTCAGGTTTAATTCATACCCGCAGGAGCCACAGCTGCAACACAAATCAGTAAATATTATGACCATTACAGATCTCCACCCGTTTATTGACTGCTAGTTGTGCAGTTAACAATGTGTAACTGCCAAACACCTACTCTGTTGTTGAACTAGCAGTCCTATAACTAATTTTCACCAAATTCAAGCAGAAATGTGTTAATTGAAGTGCCATGCTTATATGTCATTTATGTCAGTCATTGAATTGCTCCAATGACTGAGGTGTTGAGATTGCAGGAATTCAGGTTTAATTCATACCCGCAGGAGCCACAGCTGCCAATAAACGGGTGTAGATCTGTAATGGTCATAATATTTACTGATTTGTGTTGCAGCTGTGGCTCCTGCAGGTATGAATTAAACCTGAATTCCTGCAATCGCAACACCTCAGTCATTGGAGCACTTCAATGACTGACATAAATGACCAGTACAGATCTCCACCCATTTATTGACTGCTAGTTGTACAGTTAACAATGTGTAACTGCCAAACACCTACTCTGTTGTTGAACTAGCAGTCCTATAACTAATTTTCACCAAATTCAAGCAGAAATATGTTAATCGAAGTGCCATGCTTATATGTCATTTATAGTATTATAAACACCAAACAATCACATGTTCAACTAAATTTTGGTATGTTCTAAGAAGAGTTTCAGCTGGCCATAGAATGAATAGATATCAGAAAATTTTTAAAGGCATAGAATACGATGCAAGATTTTGGAATAATTAAAGAAATGGATGATAATGCTTGAAAATCACGAATGAAAACATACAAAGGTTGAGTGTAGAATGTGATTAAAAGAAGGTGCCTTCACACATTGACACTAGTAAAAGCAACTAAAACTCTGCACATCTAAACCGAAAATGTACTGATTGTAATTATAATGTCCATCCGATAGAACTGTAAACCATACATCTATTGTGAATCATTGAATCATAATCATAATACTTTCAAGTATCTACAAAATTAGTAAGAACTATAGCATGCATGACTAGAAAAAATTGGGTACATTTATTCATTTGTTAATCACTAATTCAACTCTAAAGCAAAGTATTGCTGCCTACATTATAACAACTATATTTTTGAGTGCAAACCATTAAGGTAGTCGGAATTTTTTTTGTTTAGATCATACATTCAAATATAAACGCAAAATCAGCAAAACATTTACAACAATGCAAAATTTAGTACAAATAATAGAACAGAAGTAAATATTGAAGTAATTAATTGAAATTGAAACTATATAAATTAAAGTAAATTACTTAAAATTCACAGAGTAAAAGTTGGAAATACAATATGATAACTGAAAATACAGATTAAGACAGTTTCCGATGGTTGAACTTTATCCTAGAACTCTACTGGTTAACAATAGAGAAACCCCCTTAATGAAGGTCTCTCAATCTTGAAAAACATTATTGCAGTATTGGAATGCATTTTTTGAGTATTTGCTAGTACTTGACA
This sequence comes from Nyssa sinensis, assembly GCA_008638375.1. Taxonomy (NCBI): domain Eukaryota; kingdom Viridiplantae; phylum Streptophyta; class Magnoliopsida; order Cornales; family Nyssaceae; genus Nyssa; species Nyssa sinensis. The sequence goes on from CM018043.1 coordinate 24,992,297, forward strand.
AACAACTATTTAGAATCATGTTGATGGAGAAACGTAATTATGACATCCTTTAAAAAGCTAGCCTTTTACTCTTTAATTATTGGTTTTTCCTGTTGCTCTTTGGTTACATTTGGTGTCAATGGAGCCTCTGTAAGTTTTCACATTGGGTAACCTTTGCCCTTTAGAAATATTATTTTGAAGTGGTATATCAAAACAATCATCTTCAATACTTCAGGCATAGTTGGGATGTGACATCATCTTCTTCGTCAACTTCTTCATCATTAAGTTAAAACAAAGTTCCTAATAATTGAGCTATCTATGCTTCTTTGGAGCTGGCAGACACTAGTTTGGATTAGAAAGGTCTATTGTGGCGAAGAAAAAAAATTTGGAGATGCATTTTTCAAAAATAGGGGATTTTGTTGAAATTTGCTTCTCTTGTAACATTGGATGGCTTGCATCTTTTGCCAAGACTTAAGAGGAAAAGGTGGTGGAGAACTTTGAAACAAAACAAAATCCGAGTAGGAAATCCAGGCTAGGAAAAGATTTGGCAAAGATGTGTAGAAGTAGAGGAAATTTGGACTTCCTTGGGTCCCCATGGACAGATGATGGTAATGTTTGCTCAACAAGACTAGAAATATCCCGCTGTTGGTTGAATCTGGTTTGAAATAGAAAAACTAACAAAAGTTGAAAATTTTAGTTTGTTTTGAAAAATGCTTTGTACTAACCTTCTTGCTAATCGTAGTAATTAAAATACCGAGGGTGAAAAATTTGAGGAAACTGTTTGAATTTAATGGATGCCAAAAGGAAATGATATGAACTTGGCGGATTTGACATATTTAGTAGGTACTATTTTGAGTTTTTTATTTATTTGGAACATAGGTAATACATAGTATCACCTAAAATGAGTTCATAGAAATTTTGGGATTTAAAAGCCTCTTCTATAGGATATTGTTGTCCTTACCGGAAACATTATTGAGCAATTTGGAGGGGAGGAGGTAGGTCAAAGTCAAACTGATTTCCAAGGAGGCAAAAGCGTTTTAGTACAAAAAGATGCATAACATTTAGTTTCAGTAGATATTTTTGTAGGGGACACTACTTGGCTCGAAACTGTTTGAATTTAATGGATGCCAAAAGGAAATGATATGAACTTGAAAGATTTGACATAATTAGTAGGTAATATTTTGAGTTTTTTTATTTATTTGGAACATAGGTAATACTTAGTATCGCCTAAAATGAGTTCATAGAAATTTTGGGATTTAAAAACCTTTTCTATAGGATATTGTCGTCCTTACTGGAAACATTATTGAGCAATTTGGAGTGGAGGAGGTAGGTCAAAGTCAAACTGATTTTCAAGGAGGCAAAAGCATTCTAGTACAAAAAAGATGCATAACATTTAGTTTCCGTCCATGTTATGTTTCAAGTCTCTACTTCCTATTTTTATTATTGAAAACATTGCATATTCTTGCAGTCCAAATTTTTCAGAATTCTTTCTAGAAGGATGGCAATATCCTACTAATGATGTCTTCCAATCCTAAAATTCCAAGAATTCATTTTATTCAAAGTATTTCATATATGATCCAAAAGGATACTCAAAGGTGTAAGAAGATAAAAAAAGGCTCCTTCATGGTAATCTTAACTCAAAATCCAACTTAATTCCCCCTTCAAGGAAAAAAAAATCTCAAACCTCCTTTTGTAGGAGCTCTCAAATTAGATCACCTTCTATGAGCAAACGACTTTAATTTCTTCCCCAAGAATCAAGATTCAAACCTTTCCCAAGCAGGTCTTCGTCTCAATTTACCATAAATCCATGTTATGTTTCAAGTCTCTACTTCCTATTTTTATTATTGAAAACTTGACCTATGTTTTCAGTCCAAAATTTTCAAAATTCTTTCTAGAAGGATGGCAATATCAATGATGTCTTCCAATCCTAAAATTCCAAGAATTCATTTTATTCGACTCAAATTAGTTAAATTACTAATGTTCTGGGCAAACAAAACCCTCAAAATATTACTCATTTGTGTTATAGAAGATGAATATGACCTACCTTTTCTAGTCTAAACTGCTCAAAAATTATCTTTTAAAGGATGGCAATATCTTGCATCTGCCGGCTTTAAAGCAGCATACAAAGATCAATTACTAGAAACTCTTACTCAACTCTATGATAAAGGAGATGACAAAGAAGAGAAGTCACATCCAACTCTATACCTAAAGTAATGAAGATGACTGTTGCAGTATACCTCTTCAAAATGATTTTATGAAAATGTCAAAAGTTCTATAGGCACCATTGATACCAAATACCAACAAAAGAGCTACAGGAAAAACAACTAGTACATGATGGACTTTTCATTTTAGACTTTTTACATATGTATATGATTTTGGTTAGTTGGTTGTTTAAACATGCATGTATATATAGTAATTATGGAGATGAATTTATATTGACTTCTTGTTGTAACTCATCCTTTACTCTTGACTTTGGATGTAATCTTATGTGTGGACAGTAGGATTTGACCATGTGATGGTGTTATGACTAAGGTCATGAAAAGCGTTTCTATGATTGTGTTAGATTTACATGACTGGATCAAAATAGTTAGATTAGTTTGATTCCAACAGTTTAAATCACAAGGATTTTCATGTGATCTGCTGCTTCTACATGATTATTTTGGATATCTGTGTAAAACAAACTGCCATAAACTATAAAACCGTGGTTGGTCTCAAATCCTAATGCCTTACAATCTAGGAATACAATCATGATAGAGTGGTGTCTCAAAATAAAAGATAGATTAACATGTTATATGTTGCTTTTGTTTGATTATTTTGGATATTATGTGTAATACAAACTGCGATGAACTATGAAAAGGTTTTGGCGGTCAGTCATAGATCCTAATTCCTTACAATCCAGGAATAGGGTTGTGATAGAGTGGTATCTCAAAGTAAAAGATCAGCTATTCAAAGGATGTTATGTTTCTTCACCAACACAAGGCTCTAAATAAATATCCATCAAGTACTAACAAATTTCTCAAAAGATGTACTCCAATAATGCATCAAAATTGAGAGATCCTCTTCTATTTAAGCGGCTATTTTTTACATAATTGACAGTTTTAGGAGTAGAGTCCAGCCAAATAAAACTTTTCATTCGTAATGTACATTTTCAGTTTTCATATTGTATTTTCAATTTTTGTACTTCAAGAAATGCAATTTAGTTTAAAGTTCTATAAGTACTCCAACTATAAATTTTAATTTCATTTAAATACTTCAATATTCAATTTCTTTATGTTATTTATGCTACATTCTCATGTATGCTCCTAGTTTTTATATTTGGTATCATCTTGCATTTCGATGGAAATGTCTCAGAACTTCGAATCATGTTACAGCGAAAAAAAAAAAGAGTTTGAGGAAAATATAAATATGCTCTTTTTTTATAAGCAGTAAATATTTATATGATGATATTGACAGAGTGATTATCTTGTTCTAAACCATGACTAACCTCTTCGAAGACTTGTACGATACATCCTTTCTTGTGACAGAGTTGTGACTTTAGTGATGAAGTTTTAAGATGATCTTAAAAACTTATCTTTGGACACTACTTATGTGGCATAACCTTTTAGCTTCCCAAATACAAATTCTAATTCCCTATGCTAAACAAAAGCAGCAACCTTTCATCAATTATCAATGAATTGTGCAATCATAATTTCTTTTTCTTTTTCTTTTTTGAGCTCTGTCCTTCACTTTGTTTATTATATATTAATCTCCCAAATACAAATTCTATGTAATTTCTTTTTCTTTTTTGAGTTCTGTCCTTCACTTTGTTTATTATATTTTAATTATTTGCATTGTTATTTCATAAGTATTTTTTTTTCTTTTTATTTCACATTTCTGTTCTTGTACTATATAGGAAAAGAAAATTACTTACTTCTGCTTAACTTAAGATCTGCATTGCAAATTTAGAATTTTTCAATCATGAGACTAATGACATTTATGACGGCTACAAAACATGTCTTATTAGATATTTCTATGTAATTTCTTTTTCTTTTTTGAGATTATATTTTGAGGAAAATTCAGATTGGTAATCAATTATTAGCCTCTTAATCATTTCATAGTGGGTGACAAATTTCCTCTTCCAGTTCTTTTCCAACACTGCCAGAAGCTCATGTTTTTTCAAACAACTGGGTATTCAACTTGATGAAAGACCAAAGACAAGATTTTTCATTCGCAATCATCATTATCACTAGATAGTCATGCCTTTTGGACTTAAGATTGCTCCTTCACTATTCCAAAAGGCCATGATCAGAATTTTTGAGCCAATCTTGACAAATGCTCTAGTCTACATTGATGATATATTATTATTCTCACCAACCATTGATTCTTATGCTGCCCTACTCAACAAGTTTCATTCTACGCTCAACAATATGGAATCATGCTCTCAAAAAAGAAGATGATCATAGGAGAGCCAGAAATTGATTTTCTTGGTATGCACATGTTTAAAGGCCAGTATCAGCTGCAGCCTCATATTGCCAGCCAGCTTGATAATTTTCTAGATGAAAATTTATCTTTTAAGCAAGATCAACAGTTTCTTGGCATAGTTAATTATATGGCTGATTTTATCAATGATTTTGCCCAACACAGCTAAAGAAAAATGCTCCCACAAGGAACCAACAATGCAGACGTTGTCCAGTCCTTGAAAAAGATTTTTAGGACTTTTACCTCCATTAAAAATTCCATCTAATGGGAAAAGAATTCTTCAAACAGATGCCAATGATTATTATTGGGGTGCATTGGAGTGCAGTCCTTCTTGAAGAAGACCAGCAAGGACACAAACATCTTTGTGGACATGGAAGTGGAGCTTTCAAAGACTCTGAGCCGCATTACCACTCCACTACTTGCAAAGAAATTCTTGCAGTCAAAAGAGGAATTGAAAAGTTTCAGTTTCATCTCCTTGGCCACAACTTTCTCATTGAAATGGACATGTCATCCTTTCCCAAGATGTTGTAATTCATGCAAAAGATGCTTCCTGAAGCTCAATTGTTGTTATGCGAAAATTGGTTTTCCCAATGGAAGTTTGATGTACGACACATCAAAAGAAAAAATAATTTCCTCCTAGACTTCCTCTCAATAACCCAAAAAACCATCTTACCTATTTTTCTAGTTATCTTTTAAGTCTTCCTCACCACCTCCAAAACTCTCTTATCTAGAAGTGTTGATCAAATGTTTGCCTTTCAAAAAATTATATTTCTAGATATGGTATTGATTGAGGTCCTCTCCTAAACCTACCTTCCCATCGTGTTTATCTTTTTCTCACTATCTTTGTCTTCAATTCCCAATATAATCTTTTTAAGGATCAAAATTTCGTTTCGTAGTGTTGTTTCGATCACCTAGAAAATGGAAACATTTTGGAAACATAGTGGAAATGATGAAAAAAATTAAAATATATAGAAATACTTGGAAACAAAAAGTAAAATATATGAATATGTGAAAATAAATATTATAATTAATTGGAAATGTTTTAGGGTATATGTCATCCACACAAGAAGACACTAGGGTGAAATTAAAAAAAAAAAAACATAAATGTTAATTAGTCATTAATACCAAATAACTCTTTATTTATTAAAAACTAGTATAAAAGATTTAAAGCTAGTTTCTTTATGTAATATGAATTTATTATACATTTTCTATAAACTATGCAAAATTGTTATAAACTATAAAATAAGAAATATATATTATGTAATATCCACGGATTAGACAATTTGACACAAATTACATATAATATGATAAGTAAAAATAAAGTAATTTAAGTCTATTATAATTAGTAACTAAGTATTAAAAAAATTATTTATCTACATTTTATTTCCACTATTTTTACTTTTCGTTGTCTACTGTTTTTGAGAAAAAATAGAAATATCTTTTTATAATTTTAGGTTTTGATATTTCAATCTTCTCCATTTAAAAAATAAATGGATATTATTTTTTACCAACTTCTAGAAATATTGCTGATACCAAAGAAATGTTTCCATTATTTCGGTATGTTTCCACTAGTTTCGGTATGTTTCTACGGAAACAACTTTGTTTCTATGGAAACATGTGAATTTCAGTATTCCACTAGTGTTTCGTTTCAATTCACTAGGAAACAGAAACGTTTCGGCTGTTTCGATGGAAACGAAACGAAATTTTGATCCCTGAATCTTTTATTTCCAAAAATGGCTTTCCTTCTATTGGGGTACATGGTAGACCTATATCATATTGCCATAATTTTTTGAAACTGGTCCTCTTCTCTAATATCTGGCTCAATACAAACTTTCCACTCTCTGGAAAAATATATTTTGTTTCTTAAATGGCTAAAACATTTTAGAAATATTTTTTTCTGGCAAAGTCATCTTCAAGCATCATCTTCCTAGTATAATATTTCTCTTTTCTCTTCCACAAGGCACATTTTTCATGATGCAACTATAGTACAAGTTATCTTAGGATTGTGAATTAGCTGGAATGGAATGAATCTCTAGAAACTTGCAAAGATCTAGTAATCTTTCATTACAAAAGACTCCAGAATCCCTTCCATAGTTCCTAGAGATTTGTACCTAGAGACTTTTAACTGGAATAATATTGATGCCTATTCTCAAGATTGTCCAGCAAATTCGTACTTGTATTTTGGTCTTTTATGACTCGTACTCCAATGATGAGACAGGCCCTAACCATCCCATACAAGGAACTAAATTTCGTGCCGTTTCGGATGTTTCGGCTGAAATGTTTCGGTTTCGCCAGAAACTGAAACGAAACCGCGGAGGAATCACGATATTCCAGTGTTTCGATCGAAACACTTTGGTTTCGGTTTGTTTCGCACGAAACTAGGGGTGTCAATTTTTGACATGACACGATAACACGACTGGAACCCGACACGTAATTAGCGAATTTGGGTTGAGCTTATATGGGTTCAAGTCATAAATGGGTCAACCCGTTTGACACGGTTAATAAATGTGTCGTGTTCAGGTTGTAATCGGGTTGACCCATTTAACATGAAATAACCCATTTAATTATTTGTGTCAAACCCGTTTAATACAAACCCGCCTAACCCGTCTGACCCATTTATTACCCATATAAGTAAGGTTAGTTTTGCAAATTACATCCAAACAAAAATCCTAATGAATTTTAGATTTTAAAACCTACTCTCAGTTAAAAATGATTATTATTACTATAATGTGTTAAAAATGAATGAATTGGATTTTATCTAGTAATTTTTTATTATGAAAACAGGTTATAAAATTTAAATGGGTCGTGTTATTCGTGTTTTAACATGACTTGTTTAATAAACGGATTATACAGGTCGTGTCGTGTTATTCGTGTTTTAACATGACTTATTTAATAAATGGGTTATACGGGTCGTGTCGTGTCACCCGTGTACTATACAGGTCGTGTTAGGTTTGAGCAAGTTGACACGATTAATTAATCGTGTCGTGTTCGGGTCAACCCATATAGTATAATACTCTTACCTTGACACGACACAAACACAACACGACATGATTGACACCCCTACACGAAACGACATCATTTCGAACGAACCAACGGCCTGATTCGAAACCATATGGGCGAAACCAAGATTCCTGTGCGCGAAGCCAGGAGAAAGCGGAAAACAGAGAAGAACCATGTGCGCGAAGCCAGGAAAAATTAGAAAAAGCATAAAAAAAAAAAAAAAAAGAAGATTCTGCCTGAAATGTCTGAAAAGTGAAAGAAAAGAGGAGCTAACCTGATTGTTGCAAAGCATACGACTCTGGACTCACGCGAACCAGCCGCAGCCGACCATTTTTCTTCTTCTTCCTCAGTTCTTCTTCTTTCTTTTTCACTCTTCTTCAGTTCGGAATTTTCAGATCTGCTTTCTTCTTCTTCATTTCTTCACTTCTCGCCACTGCGACGCAGCGACGTTGTGTATCACTCTTTCAATCTTCAGTTCTTCACATTTCGCGACTCACGGATGACGGATCGAAGCCCTTCTGGCCCTCTCTCTATCGTCGATTCAGCACGACATCACCATCAGAAGCTAACCGAACCGAAGTCACGACTCTCGTCTCACTCTCCTCGACCCCAGGTTTGTTTCCACTTTCTAATCTTTCACTTTCTGTTTCTTTTAAGTTCTTAATCAATAAATTTAATATACATCATAATATATATTATGTATTAATCATATATATTATGATGTATATTAAATTTATTGATTAAAAATATATATATATTGTATTAATTATTAAGTATATATTAATTATATTAATAAAAATATATATATAATAGTCTAATATATAATATATATTATGTATTAATTATATATTAGATTAATATATAATAGTTAATTAAACTGATTAATATTGTTATTATGTTTTTATATTTAATATTATATTTTTATACCTAATAGTCTTAAATTAAATTAATTAATATAATATATTAAAGATATATAATTAATTATTTAATTAATTTGATATAATATATGTATATATATATATATATATATTAGTATTAGACTAGTTAATATATCATATATGCTTAGTTATTTAAATTTTTTATAATTAATATTAATTTAAATTAATAAAACTAAATTAAGTACGTATCAAATTATGTATTAATATTTTATTTATTACATACATGCTTAGTTATTTACATACAAATAATATATTAAATTATATCATTTATTATTAATATTTATTTGATAAAAAAATATAAAAAAATATTTTAATATTAGTATTAAAAATACATGTTATTTATTACTATTTATTTTCTTAAAAAATATAATATATTTATTTATTTTAATTATCTAATTTAATAATTAGAAATAAAAATTTATATGTTTATTTGTTCCTATTATATTATTTTTAGATAGTACTGTTAATATTTTTTAATCATAAAATTATTAATTTTTTTTTTTTTTATTGTAGATATGTCATCGAAAGGTAAGAATGTGGATTTAGAACCACCAGAAAAAGAAAAAAAAAACGTGATATTGGATGGAATTATGGAGAGCAAATTGAAGATAATCGACAACATGTGCAATGTAATTTTTGTCATAAAATTATAAAGGGTGGCGGTGTATCACGTTTAAAACAACACTTGGCAAGAGGGTTTTCAAATGTTGAAAAATGTGATAAGTGCCTTTCAGAGGTTGCTAAAGTAATGAGAGAATATTTGTATCGTAATAAGAAGGAAAATGAAGAGGTGACAACACAAAGAGCCCAATTGAGAGAGAATTTAATTGGTGCATCAAGAAGGATATATGGAATTGAAATGATACATTCAAATGATTAAGATGATGAGTTGACCATACAGGAAAGAGATGAAATTGAGTAGGCAAAACAACAATCTATCCGTGATATATACATGATTGAACAAGGATTTAGAGGTAGAAGTTATGGACCTGGACCTGGACCTAGACCATCTACTCATAGTCATAATGGTGGTGGATTTAAAAATTTGACGCGTTCTCGTAGTGTCAAGGATGCATGGGATAAGTTTTATACGAAATCAGAAAAGAAGAAAAAGAAAGATCTTAGGATTGAAGAGATCGATCCAGCATTTTATCGAAATAGGGAAGTAAAGCAAGCAAGGTTGCATCATTTGTGGAATCCTAAAAAGTGGGCAAAATCAGCAAAACATGCAATTGCAAAGTACTTCATCTATGAGAATATTCCACCAAACTCAAGGTCATATTTTTATCAAATGATGATTGATGAAATTGCTTTAGCTGGAGTGGGTTTGAAGGGGCCAACGCCTTATGAGATTGCAGGACCATTATTGGATGATGAAATAGAAGAACTCCGGGAATACATTGAGCAGTTTAAGAAGAAGTTTGAAACTTAGGGAGTTACAATCATGTGCGATGGATGGAGTTCAATCACTAGGCAATCCATCATCAACTTCTTGGTATACTCTGATGGAAATATCGTTTTTCACAGGTCAGTTAATACTTCCAGTTATGATAAGAATGCAAATTACATTTTTAAATTGATGGATCAAGTAGTTGAAGAAATCAGAGAAAGATATGTTGGTTCAAATGATTACGGATAATCATTTCGCATATAAGAAAGCTGGTGATAACCATGGAAAGTCAGCGTTCAAATCAAATTCAAACACCACCAATTATGACTCCCAATCAGATATGATTTCTACCAAAAATAGAACTCCAGCTGTTCCAGCCGTGTATCCCACCATGATTCTCTCTTAATTATAACCGTTGTAAATTTCCTTTAGTTTAGCCAAATATATTTCTGTCATAACTATCAATCCCTACAATTTAGGGAATACAATGTAATCTTTGTCAATATATATACTTGACCAGAATCACCACAATGGGGTGTGGTCTTTAACCCAATATACTTGCCATCTATATTCTCCTTCATGGTATCAGAGCTGTACGTCTAACGACTATACACAATTTTTTCTTTTCTCCATGGAAGCCATCAATTCCTCTGCTGGTGCTGTAGTTCCCAGCCATTCCGGGTTCATGTCTATCAAACTTGACAGAACCAACTATCCACTATGGCTTGCCCAAATTGTTCCGATTCTAAAAAGCAAGAATTTGATGGGATTTGTCACAGGTACAAATCCTTGCCCACCAGAATTCAAACGCAATACTGACGGCACCGTAACAACTGAAGTGGATCCTCGGTACGATACCTGGCATCAACAGGACCAGATGATCCTTAGTTGGATCAACAACTCTCTTTCTCCAACTGTACTATCTACAGTGGCTCGATTCACATATTCACAAGCTACATGGTCCTCACTTGAGAAGAGATATGCTTCTTAGTCGAAAAATTGAATTTTGCAGCTCCGGCATGACTTACTCACTGTGAAAGGGGACGGACTTTCCATCTCAAATTTTGTGGACAAGATAAATCAGATTGCTGATAATCTTGCCTTAGCAGGAAAACCAGTTGACGATGATGACCTTGTCAACATAATCCTGAACAATGTCGGCCCGGCATATGAAGTTACCGTAAGTTCTACACAAGCCCGTGACACTTCTATATCTTATGACGATCTTGTCGCTTTATTGCTTAATGCAGAGATGAGGCTCAAGGCGCAACAAACACCATCTCTTGAGGCAAGTCCCACTGCCATGTACGCCCCCAAAGCTACACACAGCACCAACCGTGGTCGTAATCCTGTGCACCACCGTGGATCCAATATGCGAGGCAGGGGACCATCTGGTTTCCGTCGGAATCAAAATTGGTCCCAACCACAATCAGGTTCAGTGTCTTTTGGTACCTCTGTTCCTATGCCTTCACGTCCTCCATGTCAAATCTGTAATCGCAGTGGGCACAGTGCCCTTGATTGCTATCAACGCATGAACCATGCGTATGAAGGCAGAATCCCAACTCAGAAACTTACGGCAATGGCTGCTATTGCCTCCTCCAACATTCCATCAACCACATGGATTTCAGATTCTGGTGCCTCGAACCATATTACTGCTGATCTTACAAATTTGGCCATTCACAATGAATATCAGGGAAAAGATTATGTTGCTGTAGGTAATGGTGCAGGTTTGACTATTGCTCATACTGGCTCTAGTAAATTCACTTGTGGTTCCTCCACCTTTGCCTTGAAAAATATTTTGCATTGCCCTTCCATTGCTGCTAATCTTTTGTCCATATATCAATTCACACGGGATAATAACTGTTACTTTGTTTTTTATTCTGACTGTTTCTATGTGAAGGATGTAAAGACGGGGAAGACGCTTTTCCGCGGGAAGAGTGAACATGGTCTCTACCCCTTTCGCATTCATACCCAAATCTCTACAAAATCGGGTCGTCCATTTGCATTGGTTGGTGTTCGTGTTAGCGTCCCAATTTGGCATTCTCGGTTGGGTCATCCTGCCAACAACACTTTGTCCCATCTTATTTCAAATAAATGTCTTCTCATGCATGGTAATAATTCCATTCCATTTTGTAATTCATGTCCTTTGGGTAAAAGTACTAAGTTACCTTTTCAATTGTCGGATTCCATATCAAAATTTCCTTTGGAATTAATTCACTCAGATGTTTGGACTTCTCCTATTATTTCAATCAAAGGATCAAAATATTATGTTTTATTTGTGGATGATTTTTCACGATACTCATGGATCTTTCCAATGCAATATAAACATAAAGTGTTCGATATCTTCCTCAAATTTAAACTACATGTTGAAAATCTCTTTTCATCCAAAATGAAAATGTTTCAATCTGATGGTGGGAGTGAATATACAAAAAGAAAGTTTCAAAATTATTTGGCTTATAATGGTATTGGATTCCGCTCCTCTTGTCCAGGTCATCCTGAACAAAATGGGGTCGCAGAAAGAAAACATCGTCACATTGTTGACACTGGGCTCACACTTCTTGCCCATGCTCATATGTCATCAAATTATTGGGTAAATGCCTTTCAAACTGCATTATATTTAATAAATCGTCTGCCAACTCGTGTCTTACAGTCCCTCAGTCCATATGAAAAATTATTTCACAAATCTCCCTCATATGATACTCTTCGCATATTTGGATGTGCATGTTTTCCTTATTTACGACCTTACAATACAAATAAATTACAATTTCGGTCCAAGCGGTGTGTGTTTTTGGGGTACTCTCTTAGCCACCAAGGATACCGCTGTCTTGATCAAAGTACAGGTCGTATTTATTTGTCCCGTCACGTTATTTTTGATGAGTTATCATTTCCATTTCAAGAGACCACTAACACTCTTTCTGCAGAGCCGGCTTCACCAGATTTTAATTCACCACTAGAGATAGTTACTGAACCTTTGCCCCATATACCATTAGCTTCTACTGGCTCTCCAAATACAACCATACCACCTCCAAACCCACCTACCCAAAACCCACCCAATGTTCCTCCTCCATCCATCACACCAGCTACAAATATCCTCATCCCTCCTCCTATCATTACCGAACCTACCCAACCACACACTACTCCAATCCCCAATCCTCTCATTACCGAACCTTCTCCCCCAACCACTAATCTCCACCCTATGGTTACTAGGAGACAAGCTGGAATCTCTAAACCAAATCCAAAGTATGCCTTGAATGTAACTTATGATCCCACTCTTTTAGAACCCACATGTTATACTCAAGCTGCAAAATATGAGGAATGGCGTAAAGCAATGGGTGTTGAGTTTAATGCTTTGCAACAAAGCGGTACTTGGTCATTGGTACCACCTACTTCGGATATGAACATCCTACCTAACAAATGGGTGTTCAAAATCAAAAAGCGTTCGGATGGCACTATTGAACGCTACAAGGCCCGCCTAGTAGCGAATGGATATCACCAACAAGAGGGCATTGATTATACAGAAACCTTTAGTCCGGTTGTGAAGCATTCCACTATTCGCATTATACTTGCTTTAGCTGTCCATCACAAATGGCCAATTCGACAATTGGATGTTCAAAATGCGTTTTTGCATGGGATCTTATCAGAGGAAGTATATATGAGACAACCTTCAGGCTTCATTGATCCAAACTATCCTAACCATGTTTGCAAACTTCATAAGTCCCTTTATGGTTTAAAACAGGCACCACGTCAATGGTTTACAAGATTTTCTGATTATTTAGAGGAACTTGGGTTTTGTGAGTCCAAAGCAGATTATTCTCTATTCACATTTCATCAGGGTGATTTGCTCATTATTCTGCTTATATATGTTGATGACATTTTAATTACAGGCACTAGCTCTTCCCATATTTCTAGTCTTATTCAGAACCTGGGCAGATTGTTCTCTATGAAAGATTTGGGACCACTACACTATTTCCTTGGTCTAGAGGCGGTATACAGCACAACTGGTTTGCATCTCACTCAAACCAAGTACACTATGGATTTACTGTTTCGAACAAACTTTCAGGATGTCAAGCCAATCTCTTTTCCTGCTCCTGCTAGTAAGAAACTCAGTCTCAATGATGGAGACCCTCTTTCGGATCCCACAGAATTTCGCAGTGTTGTTGGCGCCCTACAATACTTGACACTGACTCGTCCAGATATATGCTTTGCTGTTAATCAAGTGTGTCAATTTCTGCATCAACCAACAACAAATCATTGGACTGCTGTGAAACGTATACTGCGTTATTTAAAGGCCACTCCTGACCATGGGCTCTTCTACCAACCCGGATCTTTGATGTTGGAAGCTTACTCTGACGCAGATTATGCAGGCTGTCCAGATGATCGTCACTCTACAGGTGGCTACTGTGTCTATCTTGGTCATAATCCCATCTCTTGGAGTGCCAAGAAACAGCGTACTGTATCAAGATCAAGCACCGAAGCTGAATACCGTCAACTGGCCTACACTGCAGCTGAACTCTCATGGATTAGATCCTTGTTTAAAGACTTGGGAATATGTCTTTCAACTCCTCGCCTTTGGTGTGACAATATCAGCTCCATCTCATTGGCATCGAACCCGGTCTTCCATGCTAGAACCAAACATTTGGAGGTTGACTATCATTATGTTCGTGACAAAGTGGTCCGTAAGGAACTCGAGGTCTGCTATATCTCCACTACAGATCAAGTCGCCGACATCTTTACTAAAGGTCTCTCAAAGTCTCGATTCCTTCTATTAACAAACAAGCTTATGGTTCGCTCACGGCCCATCAGCTTGCGGGGGTGTGATAACCATGGAAAGTCAGCGTTCAAATCAAATTCAAACACCACCAATTACGACTCCCAATCAGATATGATTTCTACCAAAAATAGAACTCCAGCTGTTCCAGCCGTGTATCCCACCATGATTCTCTCTTAATTATAACCGTTGTAAATTTCCTTTAGTTTAGCCAAATATATTTCTGTCATAACTATCAATCCCTACAATTTAGGGAATACAATGTAATCTTTGTCAATATATATACTTGACCAGAATCACCACAATGGGGTGTGGTCTTTAACCCAATATACTTGCCATCTATATTCTCCTTCAGCTGGTGAATTATTGATGGAGAAGAGGCGACACTTGTATTGGACCCCTTTTGCTGCCCATTCACTTGATCTAATTTTGCATGATTTTGCTCAAATTGAAGCTGTGCATAATATTTTAGATGAAGCAAAGAAGGTGACAAATTTCATTTATAATCACAATAGAATATTGGAAATAATGAGAACTTATTGCATGGGAGAATTAATTCGGCCTGGGCAAACACAGTTTGCTACAAATTACATTGCACTGCAAAGCATTTTGGATCATAAAAGTGGCTTGCAAAGAATGTTTACTTGAGAAGATTGGTCAAAGAGTGCAGCTAGTAGAGATTCAACTGGAAAGAAAGTACATGCTACCATTCTTAATCCTAAATTTTGGGAGAGAGCCAAAAAGATTGTGGCTATCCATGCACCTATCGCAAAAGTTTTGTTTTGCTCGCTTCATTGCTTCATAAACATATGGCATTGTAGCTTTTTTCCCCCCATCAACCATCCTTAAAACTTTTGCGATAGGTGCATGGATAGCCACAATCTTTTTGGCTCTCTCCCAAAATTTAGGATTAAGAATGGTAGTATGTACTTTCTTTCTAGTTGAATCTCTACTAGCTGCACTCTTTGACCAATCTTCTCAAGTAAACATTCTTTGCAAGCCACTTTTATAATCCAAAATGCTTTGCAGTGCAAGGTAATTTGTAGCAAACCGTGTTTGCCCAGGCCGAATTAATTCTCCCGTGCAATAAGTTCTCATTATTTCCAATATTCTATTGTGATTATAAATGAAATTTGTCACCTCTTCGCTTCATCTAAAATATTATGCACAACTTCAATTTGAGCAAAATCATGCAAAATTAGATCCAGTGAATAGCACAAGGGGTCCAATACAAGTGTCGCCTCTTCTCTGTCAATAATTCACCAACTTTCTTATATACGAAATGATTATCCGTAATCATTTGAACCACATATCTTTCTCTGATTTCTTCAACTACTTGATCCATCAATTTAAAAATGTAATTTGCATCCTTATCATAACTGGAAGTATTAACTGACCTGTGAAAAACGATATTTCCATCAGAGTATACCAAGAAGTTGATGATGGATTGCCTAGTGATTGAACTCCATCCATCGCACATGATTGTAACTCCCTAAGTTTCAAACTTCTTCTTAAACTGCTCAATGTATTCCCAGAGTTCTTCTATTTCATCATCCAATAATGGTCCTGCAATCTCATAAGGCGTTGGCCCCTTCAAACCCACTCCAGCTAAAGCAATTTCATCAATCATCATTTGATAAAAATATGACCTTGAGTTTGGTGGAATATTCTCATAGATGAAGTACTTTGCAATTGCATGTTTTGCTGATTTTGCCCACTTTTTAGGATTCCACAAATGATGCAACCTTGCTTGCTTTACTTCCCTATTTCGATAAAATGCTGGATCGATCTCTTCAATCCTAAGATCTTTCTTTTTCTTCTTTTCTGATTTCGTATAAAACTTATCCCATGCATCCTTGACACTACGAGAACGCGTCAAGTTTTTAAATCCACCACCCTTATGACTATGAGTAGATGGTCCAGGTCCAGGTCCATAACTTTTACCTCTAAATCCTTGTTCAATCATGTATATATCACGGATAGATTGTTGTTTTGCCTACTCAATTTCATCTTTTTCATGTATGGTTAACTCATCATCTTAATCATTTGAATGTATCATTTCAATTCCATATATCCTTCTTGATGCACCAATTAAATTCTCTCTCAATTGGGCTCTTTGTGTTGTCACCTCTTCATTTTCCTTCTTATTACGATACAAATATTCTCTCATTGCTTTAGCAACCTCTGAAAGACACTTATCACATTTTTCAAAATTTGAAAACCCTCTTGCCAAGTGTTGTTTTTAACGTGATACACCGCCACCCTTCATAATTTTATGACAAAAATTACATTGTACATGTTGTCGATTATCTCCAATTTGCTCTCCATAATTCCATCCAATATCACGTTTTTTTTTTTTTTTTTCTTTTTCTGGTGGTTCTAAATCCACATTCTTACCTTTCGATGACATATCTACAATAAAAAAAATTTAATAATTTTATGATTAAAAAATATTAACGGTACTATCTAAAAATAATATAATAGGAACAAATAAACATATAAATTTTTATTTCTAATTATTAAATTAGATAATTAAAATAAATAAATATATTATATTTTTTAAGAAAATAAATAGTAATAAATAACATGTATTTTTAATACTAATATTAAAAAAATAATATTTTTTTATCAAATAAATATTAATAATAAATTATATAATTTAATATATTATTTGTATGTAAATAACTAAGCATGTATGTAATAAATAAAATATTAATACATAATTTGATACATACTTAATTTTTATTTTATTAATTTAAATTTTGTATTAATTATAAAAAATTTAAATAACTAAGCATATATGATATATTATATTAACTAGTCTAATACTAATATATATATATATATATACACATATATTATATGAAATTAATTATATATCTTTAATATATTATATTAATTAATTTAATTTAATAATATTAGGTATAAAAATATAGTATTAAATAGAAAAAACATAATAACAATATTAATCAGTTTAATTAACTATTATATATTATTCTAATATATAATTAATACATAATATATATCATATATTAGACTATTATATATATATATATTTTGTAATATAATTAATATATACTTAATAATTAATGCAATATATATATATTTTAATCAATAAATTTAATATACACCATAATATATATGATTAATACATAATATATATATATATATATATATATAAATGAAAGTTAACTTACTGATTAGGAACTTAAGAGAAATAGAAAGTGAAAGATTAGAAAGTGGAAACAAACCTGGGGTCGGGAGAGGGAGACGAGAGTCGCAGCTTTGGTTCAGTCGGTGTCGGATGGTGATGTCGTGCTGAATTAACGACAAAGAGAGGGCCAGACGGGCTTCGATCCGTCACCCGTGAGTCATGAAATGTGAAGAACTGAAGATCGAGAGAGTGAAACGCAGCGTTGCTACGTCGCAGTGGCGAGAAATGAAGAAATGAAGAAGAATAAAGCAGATCTAAAGATTCTGAACTGAAGAAGAGTGAAAAGAAAGAAGAAGAACTGAGGAAGAGGAAGAAAAATGGTCGGCTGCGGCTGGTTCACCTGAGTCCAGAGTCGAATGCTTTGCAACAATCAGGTTAGCTCCTCTTTTCTTTCACTTTACAGACATCTCAGGCAGAATCTTTTTTTTTTCTTCTGCTTTTTCCAATTTTTCCTGGCTTTGCGCACATTGTTCTTCTCTGTTTTCTGCTTTTTCCTGGCTTAGCGCACATGGTTTCGAATTAGGCCGTCGGTTCGTTTGAAACGATGTCGTTTCATGTGAAACAAATCGAAACCAAAGTGTTTTCGATCGAAACACTAAAATATCGTGATTCCTTCGCAGTTTTGTTTCGGTTTCCGGCGAAACCGAAACATTTCGACCGACACATTCGAAACGACACGGCTTGCAGTTGTAAAGATGTTTAGTGTTCAGGGTGGGTTAGAGAGAAGATGAGATAAACAACTAGGTTTGTTTTGTCAGCAAGCTTCAAATAAAGATGAAGGTGGAATCCCCCTTCTCTCTCTCTCTTGTTTACTTTCTGATTCCTTCGCTGGGTATATATGTGTATATTATATATACACATATTTTATCTCATTTTGTTAAAGTATGACTTTTTGACTTGAATACTATTATTTAATTAGGTTAATTACACCTACCTCCCCTGAGGTTTCTGACGATTGCAGAAACCTCCCCTATACTTTCTGAAATAACACTGTCTCCCTTCTGGTTCAATGATCTGTAACAGATTCCCCCTTCCCCTCAACTTTCGTTTCTGACACGAGCGTTAAATAATATGTAAGCCAAAAAGTAATGTTGTATGTCCAAATTGCCCTTGTATATATATTGGGCAATTTTTTATACACAAACAGATGGGTGGCTTGGGCAATTTTTTATACACAAACAAATGGTTGGCTTGTGTATATATACACTCACTATTATGGCATTTTTAAGCCATCTTATACACAAACGTTGCTAAAATTACATGGCATTTTTACAAGATATTTTAGATGAGAAATTTGAAGGTGAAAAAAAATCATGAACTTTGCTCAAAACTTGAACTGGTCATGTGAGAAAATTAGTCAATCACATTATTGATGCCATCTTATACACAAACGTTGCTAAAAAATTAAATGGCATTTTTACAAGATATTTTAGATGAGAAATTTGAAGGTGAAAAAAAATCATGAACTTTGCTCAAAACTTGAACTGGTCATCTGAGAAAATTAGTCAATCACATTATTGATGTCAAGACTAATTAATTAAAAAAATTATAAGACTAAGTGTCATACTTTAGTATTCAAAGTAACTAAATTAATTAAGAAATTATAAGAATGCAGTAATCCATCTTATTACTGTTACACTTACCTTTGCTCAACAGCTACTGCTCACGTGAGTGAGGGAAAAGGGGAGAAAGGGAAAACTGGCAAGTGGGGGAAAATGGGGCAAGTGTGAAGGAAAAGGGAGAAAGTCGAAACTGTAGAAAAGAGGTCCAAAGTATATATAAGAGTCAGTAAATGATTTGATTATACTGAAACCTTGGCAGCCATTGTCGGAGTTAGAAACTCCATCTTTCTCTCACTACTCTCTCTCTATAAGGTAAGTTATCTTATATCATTTTTTTTTGTTTCCATTCCCATAAATCTATATATATACACACCCAATTACATAGGCTCTGTTTTTTTTTCTATATATACATATATAGAACCTACATACTTTGAAATAGTTTCAATTAGGAGTTGATGATGGTGGTGGGCTGCGGTTAAAGACGATGGTGCTGCTGGTGGCCATAATAGTGAGTGTATATATATATACACAAACAGATGGGTGGCTTGGGCAATTTGTTTCTTTAGAAACTTGATTTGCATTCAAAATAGAATAGAAAAATCCAATCAGAGCCAGATTCAAGAAGAATAAACATGAAAGGAGGTCAAGAAACAAAGTTATTACGTGAAAATATGTACATAAATGTTAAATATATATATATATATATATACATATATTCCGTTAAATCAAAACAGTAACTAGGCAATACATCAAAAGTCACGCTTCAATGCTCCATTACAGTATAAGATGGGTTGTGAGAGAGAGAGAGAGAGGGAGTAATTACAGAGAGTTAGAAATAAATGAAACAAGGGCATTTATGTCTTTTTACCTCAAGAGATATTTGGAATATAATATTATTTTCTCCTGCCTTTGGTATTTTGGTAACTTAAGCTTTGCCGTTAACGCCGTTATTCCGTGAATTCTGACAAGGGGGATAGTGTTATTTCAAAAAGTATAGGAGAAGTTTCTGCATTTGTCAGAAACCTCAGGGGAGATAGGTGTAATTAACCCTTATTTAATTTTATGTAGATGTTTAATTGTGAGGGTAAAGGTGTCTTTTTAAAGGTTTTGTTAATTCTGTCAATTTGAGAGTCTGACAGGGGGTGCAGTGTAATTTCAGAAACTAGAAGGGTGACATCTGCAATTGTCAGAAACTTTAAGGGAGGTCAGTGTAATTTACCCATTTATTTTAATACTTAGTTACTAATTATAATAATTTTAAAATACTGTATTTTAACTTATTATATTATATGTAACTTGTGTCAAATTGTCTAATTCGTGGATCACTATATATTTATTATTTTATGGTTACATATTTTATAGCAAGTATATAATAAATTCATATTACATAAACAAATTAGCTCTAAATCTTTTATACTAGTTTTTAATAAGTAAAGAGTTATTTGGTATTAATGACTAATTTACATTTACGTTTTTTTTTTTTCTAATTTCATCCTAGTATCTTTTATACTAGTTTTTAATAAATAAAGAGTTATTTGATATTAATGACTAGTTTACATTTACGTTTTTTTTTTTTTAATTTCAACCTAGTATCTTCTTGTGTGGATGGACATGTACCCTAAAATATTTCTAATTAATTACAATATTTATCTTCACACATTTGTATATGTTACTTTATGTTTCCAAGTGTTTCTATACATTTAAATTTTTTTCATCGTTTCCAAAATGTTTCCGTTTTCTAGGTGACCGAAATAACACTACGAAATGAAATTTTGATCATTGAGTGTGGTCTAGTGTAGTTGAGCAGGAACCTTGAGACTTATTGAGTTGATTGTCTCAGTTTAATATTCAGCTAGCTAGATTCTAATGTTTTGGTATTACACAAAGGAGGAAGGTACAACCAAAAAGGAAGAAGGATCGTTACTAGAACACACAAAGTAGTATATTACACTAGAGGGAAATAGGGGAGAGAAGTTTATCCCTCTAGCCCCTAGGGATACATGCTTATATAGTGTGCTCTAAGCACTTAAATACTAAAGATTCCATTCTAGCTTGAAATTCACAATCATAAGATCTAACGACTTGTACTGCAGCTACAATTGTCGTGCACAATGTGCAAGAGAAAAGAACAAGGAGATGAAACTTGCAAAGATATTTTTCTAAATTTTAGCACCATGACTTAAATAAGAACACAAGAAAACAATAGCTTAAGCTTCCATTGACTTTGATACCAAAAGTGCAACCATTAAGGAGGTATAACCACAACAGAGGAATGATCCTTACTAGGACACACGAAGTAGTATATTACACAGGAGGGTAATAGGGGAAAGATGTTTGTCCCCTAGCCCCAAAGGATAGTGTTCTCTAAGCACTTAAAGACAAGAGTACGTTATTACACCCCATACTTCACTTTATGTCCCATCACACACTTTGTTACACCATTTCTTATCTTACACACCACACCAAGGATCAAAATTTCGTTTTGCAGTGTTGTTTCGGTCACCCAAGAAAAGTAAAAATTTCGGGAACGTTTCGGAAATATAGTGGAAACAATGAAAACATTAAAATATGTAGAAACACTTTGAAAACATAAAGTAAAATATACGAATGTGCGAAGATAAATAGTATAATTAATTGTAAATGTTTTAGTGAACATGTCCATCCACACAAGAAGATATTAGGGTGAAATTGAAAAAAAAACGTAAATGCAAATGAGTTATTAATACCAAATAACTCTTTATTAATTAAAAACTAGTATAAAAAAATTAGAGCTAATTTTTTATATAATATGAAATTATTATATATTTATTATAAAATATGTAAAATTATTATAATTAAATATCATAACATAATAGATATATACTATGTAATATCCACAAATTAGACAATTTGACACAAGCTAGATATAAAATAATAAGTAAAACAAGTAGTGATTTAAACCTATTATAATTAGTAACTAAGTATAAAACAAATAGCAATTTAAACCTATTATAATTAGTAACTAAGTATTAAAATAATTGTTTATCTATACTTTATTTCCCCTACTACTTTTCTATTAATTTAGAAAAAATAATAGAAATATCTTCATTGTGAGTCTTAATCCTTGAAAAAAAAATGGATATTATCTTTTACTAAGTTCTATAATTATTATTTACACAAAAGAAATGTTTCCTCTGATTTGATATGTTTCCACTAGTTTCGGTATATTTCCACGGAAACGGTTTTGTTTTAATGGAAACATGTGAGTTTCGGTATTCCACTAGTGTTTCGTTTCGGTTTCCTGAGAAACGGAAACATTTCGGTCATTTCGATGGAAAAGAAACGAAATTTTGATCTTTGCACCACACTATACTTTATTACACATAATAAATCACTTCACACTTTATTACTATTTATTACAGGTTACACCATATCATATCTCATCTCTTACATCACATCATTTCATTTCACTACAAGGTTATTTTCACAGAAGGAATTCCACCACGCCCCGCATACTTATCTGTCAATGCTAAAATATTCATTTGAAGATGAAGGAAGATGCTAGTGGTAACACTGTGGGCTTGTACTTGTATTGCTTGAGATGTACTCTATATATGGGATGGTTAGGGTCTATCTCATTATTAGAGTACAAGTCATAATAGACTAATAGACATTAAAATTACTCCAGTTAGAAGTCTCTAGGTAGAGAAAATCTCTAGGAACTATGAAAGGATCTAAACTATTGGCTAGACACATCTGGATTCTACTGCACTGAAACATTGTTGGATCTTTGCAAGTTTCTAGAGATTCCATTCTAGCTTGGAATTCACAATCACAAGATCTAATGACTTGCCCTGTAGTTGCATCATCATGAACAATGTGCCTTGTGGAAGAAAAAAGAACAATATTATAGCAGGAAGATGACGCTCGAAGATGACTTTGCGAGAAAGAAATATTTCCAAAATTTTAGACATTTAAGAAACAGGGGATATTTTTTTCAAAGAGAGGAAAGGTTGCATTGGGCTAGATATTGGAGAAGAGGACTAGTTTAAAAAATTATGGCAATATGATATAGGTTTACCATAAACCATGATAAAAGGAAAGTCTCTTTAGAAAAGAAAAGAGTAAAACAGGAATTGAAAACAAAGATAGTGATAAAGGAATAGAAGACAAAGATAGTGAGAAAAGGATAAACATGATGGAAAGGTGGGTTTAGGAGAGGACCTCAATCAATACAATATCTAGAAATATAAATTTTTTGAAAGGAAAACAATTGATCCACACTTCTAGAAAAGAGAGTTTGGTCAATGATTTGAGTTTGGAGATAGTGAGGAAGACTTAAGGGCTCAAGAATAAAGATCAGAGGAAAAATAGGTAAGATGGTTTTTTGGGTTCTAGAAAGGAAGTCCGGGAGGAAATTATTTTTTCCTTTGATGTGTCAAACAACAAACTTCTATTGGGAAAACCAATTTCCCCATCACAACAATTGAACAACTTGAGGAAGTATCTTTTTTTTAAATTGGATCATCTTGGGAAAGGAAGACGTGTCCATTTCAATGAGAATGTTGTGGCCAATAAGATCAAACTGAAACTTTTCAATTCCTCTTTTGACTGCAAGAATTTCTTTGCAAGTGGAAAGGTAATGCAAGTCAGAGTCTTTGAAATCTCCACTTTTGTATCCACAAAGATGGGTGTGTCCTTGTTGGTTTTCTTCAAGAAGGACTGCACCCAAAAATAATCACTGGCATTTGTTTAAATAATTTTTTTTCCCATGAGATAGAATTTTTAAGGGAGGTAAAGTCTTAGAAATCTTTTTCAACGACTTTACTACTTTCGTGCACTGTTGGTTCCACGAGGGAGCATATTGCTTTAGCTGTGCTGCCAAAGAAGTTTTGTCCTTGGTAAGATCATGGATAAAATCAGCCATATAATTAACTATGCCAAGAAACAATTGAACCTGCTTAAAAGAGAGATTTTCATCAGGAAAATTATCAAGCTGGCTGGCAATACGAGGTTGTAGCTGATACATCCCTTTATAGATATGCATACCAAGAAAATCAATTTCTGGCTCTCAAGTTATCATCTTCTTTTCTGAGAGCATGATTCCATATTGCTAAATTAGAGAATGAAACTTGTTGAGTAGGGCAACATGAGTATCAATGGTTGGTGAGAATAATAAGATATCATCAATGTAGACTAGAGCATTGTCAAGATTGGCTAAAAAATTCTGATCCTGGCTTTCTAGAATAGTGAAGGAGTCTTAAGTCCAATAGGCATGACTATCCAGTGATAATGATGATTAGGAATGCAAAATCTTGTCTTTGGTCTTTCATTAAGGTGAATACCCAGTTGGCAAAAACTTGCTTTCAGATTGAATTTTGAAAAAAATTGAGCTTGTGGTAGATGTTGGAAAAGAACTTCTGCCTTTGGAAGAGGAAATTTGTCATCCATTACGAAATGATCAAGAGGCTAATAATTGATTACCAATCTGAATTTTTCTCAAACTTGTTCTTCTCTTTTATTAACATAAAATGATTCACATGCCCACTGAGAGGTAGTGGGTTCAACAAGTCCTTCCTTTTCCAATTGGACAAGTTCCTGGAGATCCATTGATAATGATCTGGGTACATTCCATCATGACTGGCTTTAGTGGGATTTATGTTTTCCTCCTTCATTCTTTTTAAAAAGGTAATGAAATGGAAATCTTTGAGTTTTTCCATAAAGGAAAGGGACAATAGAGGAAAGAAACTCACAGATAGGACACAAACCTTTAACATGATAAAGATGAGAAAATAGTGTCCATGATAAGAAGTAATTTTTATACTTCAAACCATTTGGATTCCAGGAAACTTTTTTGAGAGTGTGTAGGATATCAAATCCGAGAATAAGATCTTTACCAGGAAGTTCTAAGCCATAACCTTGATGTTTAACAATATATCCAGGAAAGAGTTGAATAAGAATGGGTTTGCTAATAAGATTAATGACAAAACTTTCACCATTTTCTGCCTTGAAAGGACGGTAGCAATGAACCCAATGGGAAGGGGGAAGAAATGAGGGATTTATGATAGAGGCAGAGGCTATTACTGGAATGGGTTTTTTCATATTTTCCAAGAATAATATAGAATTTTGCCAATGGAGTTGGATGTGCTGTAAAAATAGTTATATCAATGAAAAGGGAATCAACATGATTGATTTCTAAGGCAGATTAAAATCATCTTCTTCCTCAGATAGACTTTCTGTATCGGAGGAGTCTGGGAGATCTGTTGCAAAAATAGTTATATCAATGAAAAGGGAATCAACATGATTGATTTCTAAGGCAAATTAAAATCATCTTCTTCCTCAGATAGACTTTCTGTATCAGAGGAGTCTGAGAGATCTACTGCCATTGCCATAATAGTTTCAGATGATGGTTCTTCTTCAAGAAAAAAATGGATTCAATATCAGCATCTTCAAGATCTTCTATTTGAGAGAGTTGGTGCATTAGTTTTTTCCTTTTCTGTCTTTGAGGGCACTATTTTGCATAGTGACCTTTCTGGTGGCAGATATAACACCGATTAGATTTTCTTTTGCCGCGGTATTTTTTCTTCTTGAAATATCTCCATTTCTTTCTTGTTTTGGAGGAGAAAGAAGCAAAATTAGGATTCAAGTGTTTCCTCCACATGCAAAAAGGATGCTTCTTCTCTTGGACTGCAGTAACACGATACCAGTATCTTTACACTTGATTTGGAGATCCGAGCAATCATATGCAGGACCAAGAATTCTTCCATGCTCTAGTAAACTATTTAAGATACCATTGTTGATTACACAATTTCTTGAGAGCAGTAAGAGAATTTTGATAAAGTTCCCCAAGAGTAGCACTGTGAAGGGGAATATTTTGGTTCTACAGGAGTCTGGCAGTCTCATTCCCAAGTGGTTCAGGAAGAGAATTGGGAAAGCCTTGTTTAAGATTAACATCATCAATTCCATTCAGAACATAAAAATTGCTTAAGCATGTTCATAATGGATCTCCAAGCCTCTTCTTTTCAAGGAGCAACACTTCATGTCAAGATATTACTCCCTTGCTTGAGAAATGTGATGACCCCATTTGCCAAGAAATTCATGTTGGAAAAATGGGTTATTTGAGCAGAATTTTTAGCCATCTTTGAGCCAAAACTAAAATGGGTTCCACACATTATTTTAGGTGGGTCCACATGGAAATGTGTTATCCTCCATGAGGAGATTAAGAACATATACTGGGTTGCTTAAAACCATGAAGGAGTGAATAAGAAATTGCCTCCGAACATCACCACTTGGAAACCAACAACGTGCCCTGCCCCACACCGAACCAGGCAGGGTTGGGTCGGGTCAGGCGTGGGCCTTGGCTCGCAATGTATATATATGTTTTGGAGAAAAATAATTTAAATTTTCCAATGGTTACCAATTCAAATAGTTGTGACTGTTAGCAAATAGTTGCACTAGTTCAAACAGGTGTGTCTGTTCAACATGAATAGATGCAACCATTGGGCTTCGTGATTGTACTGAATAGTCACGAAGAGGTCTATATAAACTAGTTCGTCCCTCATTGCAAAAGTTAATCATTTTTATGTGCATTAAGTATGCATTCATGCACGAGTCGGTCCTTGATCTACCCTTATTTTTTCTTTCCATATTTGCAGAAACCTGTAAGTACAATTTTTGTTCTATAATTTTATATTTTGTTCAAATTATTAAAATTGCCTACTGTGTATTAAATTTCTCTTTTAATTCTGTAAGTACTGATTCTGATTCAGAATCAATTACTGTAGTAATTTTAATTGATTCATTATAATTCTAGCAGTATTAATTGTGAAGTAAAATTGGTATCATAAGCCAACAATTCATTGTGTATGTGATTAATTACAGTATCCACATTTGGCATTTGTTTGATTTGGAGCTGGTAGTATCACCCTAACGAAATCAACCAACGAGACGGTGGAATATTAACCATGGAAAACACTTGAAAGGATTATTCTTGAACGTAGAAAATTGAGGAAGATGTTTGGACAAAGTTGACATGGGACTCAAATGAGATTATCTTGAATATGGAGAAAAGAAATTTGATACTGGTTTCACAAATTCTTTTTGATTTGCAACAAGTATAGCTGAGCTTTGAGATTCTTTAGTTCAACCTCCTTTTGGGTAAAGGCCAATAAGAACATGGAAGTGGTGCAGGCTATTTATAATAGTTCTTCATGCACAGTCAAAATCTTTAGTTTAAGATCTGAAATAATGAGATATAGTGATGAAAACTTTTGCTCTATCTTTTTCTCCAATGTCTCTTGAGAAGCTGCTATCTTTTTCAGAAACTTATTTTGAGAAAGAGCATTTTCAAATTGCCAATTTAGGGTAGCTTCAGCAACAGATACAGATATTGTAGTTCCATCAGGATTCTTGGAAGTAGGATTAGAAATCTTCCTAAAATGTCTTGTATTCTCCCAAGAGTTTTCAAACTCAAGGGGAGGAAAATCCTCTTTTGTCCAAGTTGGAGCATCATACATTCAGACACCATGAAGGGAATGTCGAAGCTATTGGAGGTGGAGATTTTTTTTGAGGATAAAGAATATAATAGTCAAATTTTCCAAAAGGTTCTCCAAGAAGTCTAACTTTAGGTTCTTAGCTTCATATCTTTCTTTAAAATTTGTTGAAATGGCTTCTTTTTCTTGCTCTTCTGTTGTTGGTAATTCTCTTCTTGATAAAGATCCAGATTTTAGCAATCAGCACAATCACAGATATCAAAAAAGCAGTGGCCATCAAGGTTGTTGACATAAACAGGCTGGCCTTCAGCTGTAAAAAAATGAATAGGAATAACTTCTAATAGGTTGATCTCTGTAGGAAAGACCAAAGGGGTAGTATCTTTTTTTCTAAAGTAAATTTCAAGGGAGCCATCTTTCTTTTTAAGAAATCAAGGATTGGAAGATTAGACTTATTTTGATGTCGTATGAGTTTTTTCATAAGTCGTGATCCATGATTCAGGAAAAAGTTTGATAAGCTCTACATGGGGGATTTGTCTGGGAAGGTTGATAGAGGAAGGATAATTAGGAGTATCCATACACTAAGAAGAAGACCTTCACCAGCATTAGTTGGAAGAGCCAGATCAAAAGCATGATTCTGAACTCGATAAACCATCTAATAATGAAGTGTAGTTGCATAAGTAGTTGATACCTGGGAAGCACCAGTGATTTGCAACTGCACCACCTTCGGGGCAGAAAGAATGTATGGGTCATTGAAAGGCATATTGAATTTGGAAAAAGATTGAGCATAATGGTGTCGGCATTCATTGAAGTGTAGTTGCATAAGTTGCGGTACATGCATGGCAAAATTCAAGAAACCTGGTATCCAGAAGCACAATTCTAGAGACCACTGGTAACCTTTTTTTGCCATGAAAGGGAAGTGCCAATCTTATTGCTCCAAAGTGTAAATGTGTATATCCTTGCATTCGCCAATGTCATAGGAGTTCTTCAAAAATTTCCAGTGACCATTTGTTCAGCTTTTGTGGATGGGATTTGCTGTTGGTCAAACCTAGAAGCAACATACTCTTCTTTAACCTAAAGTGGGTCTTGTAGTAGAAAGGACTTGACGGATGGTTTTAGTTAAAGAAAAGGAAGGTTTTGTAAAGGGTTTGTAAGGATTTAGTAGAGGCAGAGTAGTAATAGGGACCTTGTTATCATCACCTAGATATTCTATCACATAATCTTAGAAGCATTACTTTTTTGAAAAGATGAAGAAGGTGATAAAGCTAGCTCAAAAAAGATGGCCATATAAACAAGGGTAGTTTTTCTTTTATTTTTATTTAAGTCATGTACTAAAATCATTTCCATAAGCAATATTTTTCAAAGAAGACCATAATAGTAAAATCTATCTAGTTGAATATTAAACCAAGACAACCAACTCAAAAAATCTCAAGTTTCCTGCTCAACTACACTAGAACACACTATCATTGTTAGAGGAAGACCTCCTGGGGATAAGAGACATAGGGCAAAAGAGAGAGCCAAAAAAGGATCTATATTCTTCCTGTTCTAGCTTTTAGGATTTCTGATGTGGAGGATTCACAAAGGTGGCAAGCACATAGCATAATCTCAAGTTTCTTGCTCAACTACACTAGAACACACTATCATTGTTAGAGGAAGACCTCCTAGGGATAAGAGACATAGGGCAAAAGAGAGAGCCAAAAAAGGATCTATATTCTTCCTGTTCTAGCTTTTAGGATTTCTGATGTGGAGGATCCACAAAGGTGGCAAGCACATAGCATAATGTCAAGTCGAGCATAGGAAATGATATTAGACCAAGATTCAAAATACGAACATAGGAAAACAATAGCTTAAGTTGGCACTGGCTTTGATACCAAAAGTGCAACCACTAAGGAGGTGTAACCACCAAGGAGGACGAGGGAAATAGGGGAGAGATGTTTGTTCCTCTAACCCCATAGGATACATGCTTATATAGTGTGCTCTAAGCACTTAAAGAAAATAGTACATTATTACACCCGACACTTCACTTTACATCACACACTTTATTACACACCATTTCTTATCTTACACACCAAACTACACTTTATTACACATCACTTCACACTTTAGTATTATTTATTACACAACACACCACACCATATCATATCTCGTCTCTTAGCATCGCATCATTTCATATCACTTTATTACACACTTTATTAACAAAACATTCATTTTCTTTAACTAAAGTCATCAGTTAAGTCCTTTCTACTCCAAGACCCACTTCGGTAAAAGAGTGGAATTTGCCAAGTAGAGTAGCATGGGAATCAATATTGAGAAAGAATAATAGGATGTCATTGATGTAGACCCATTACTTATTGAGAATGTTTATCAATTTTGTATTTACTTTGCTTAGTGAATAAATG
Source organism: Nyssa sinensis (assembly GCA_008638375.1). Lineage (NCBI taxonomy): Eukaryota > Viridiplantae > Streptophyta > Magnoliopsida > Cornales > Nyssaceae > Nyssa > Nyssa sinensis. The sequence goes on from CM018043.1 coordinate 25,022,473, forward strand.
TATTCTATTTATGTTTTATTTCAAATAATTATTGAATAAATTTCAAATGTTTATTTATATTTCAAGTGTTACTCAATGTTTATTTATTTTGTAATTGTATTCAAAGGCTCCATCTTTTGGTAAGAAAAAAAAAACATGAAGCAAAAAATAAAGAAAAATAAGATAAAGCAACGACTAAAACAAAAGTAAATAAAGCAATAAATACAAAAAACTTGAAAAATAATAAAATTGAAACATTAAAAAATAGTGAAACTATAAAAAAAAAACCACAAATCATGAAATAAAGAAAAGAAAACAACATTTTTCTAAAAAAAAAAAGAAATAAACCACAACAACTAAAAACTGAAATAAACAAGTAAAGAAAAAACAACAATAAGTGAAAACTAAAAAACAAAAAAAGAGGGCAGGGCAGAAAATGGCACGACCCTGACCATGCCGTGCTAATGTAGCCTTTAGTGTAACGTGACATGTCGTACCAAGTCGCTTCTCCATAAATGATGTGTTGTACGTAGCACGAAACACGGTCAGACCTGTCTCCAACAGTACCCTGTATCCTACAGTGCCTTGCCGTGCTAATCTAGGCTTTAGGTGTTTATTATCCTACATGTCTAATATATAATATATCTACTACTTTTTGTTATTGAGAAAATGTAATTTTTGTTTAGTCGTAGTAATGGATCCTAGAATTAAATTGATTGGTGTAGAAATGCTAGTAAATGAAATTTCTAAAAACTTAAACACGATACTTCATATTACCATAGATGATGTTAATAATTCATTAACTTTATTTATAATACATATGAAACTAAATATGCAAATGATACAAGAATTACTTCTTTATCATTTCCTTCCAATAGCAAACCCATTTTTGGTTTATGCATGCCAACTTTATAAATATTTAGAAACTATTTTTACAAATTTTCTCACCCAAAAGGAGGTGGAAAGTTTTGATATTTGGCGTGTTGGAAAACACATCGGCGGGACTTTCTTGTACTTTCCATCATGCCACATGATTTATTAACACTTCTAGTGTCTACTGTAGTATCGGAGTATGCTTCTAATATAGGTAACAAGGTACTTGACGAAAGGAGGAGCAAGCTAACTCTAGATATTTTGGACTATCTTATGTGCTATGAGGATTAGGAGAATGCAAGATTTTTAATTCAAAGTTGAAAGGATGACAAGTGTCTCATGACTAATGTATTAAATTTACTTTGTATTTTTTATACCCATTTGTTTATTTTATATTTCACATTTCTCCCAATATATTTTTTATTTTGTTTTCAAAGGCTTTATTTGAATTACTTACTGAGAACGTTTATCAATTTTGTATTTACTTTGCTTAGTGAATAAATGTATTCTATTTACGTTGTATTTCAAATAATTATTGAAGAAATTTCAAACGTTTATTTATATTTAAAGTTTTAATCAATTTGTATTTATTTAGTACTTGTATTCAGAGGCCTCATATTTTGGTAAGAAAAAAAAACATGTAGCAAAAACTAAAGAAAAAATAACTTAAAGCAACAACTAAAGAAAAATTAAATAAAGCAATAAATACAAAAACTTGAAGAAAATAAATAAAATTGAAACATTAAAAAAAACCCAGTGAAACTTGAAAAAAAAACACACACACGTCATGAAATAAAGATAACAAAACAACAATTTTGCAACAAAAATAATAATAATAAAGAATGCACCACAAAAACTACAAACTCAAATAAATATAGTAAAGAAAAAACAAAAATAAGTGAAAACTCAAAAAAAAAAAAAAATACTGAAACAAAAAGGAGGGCAGGGTATAACATGGTGGGGCCCTAACCATTGTTACCACAATTCACTCCCCCTGAACAAATTGCAAATTGGATCGCACAATCCAAAGCGTAGATCATTCGCGATTTGGAATAAAAGACTTAGCATTCTGATTTAAAATATTAAAAGCTCCCAAAAAAGCATATAGCAAACAAAAGAATACATACATACATCATTGAAATTTTTATTTTATAATTGCTTGTATTCGCTGAAATTTTTTAAGTATGTATATATGTTAAAATTAAAGGAAAAATATAATAGAAAAGAAGAAAGAGAGAGAGAAAATGGGAAAACCCTAAGGATTACATTGTATTAGATGACTTGATTTAAAACTAAATAAGAAACCTCCTTATATAGAAGGGTTATGAGGTTGTACATGAAAAATATTAATAAAGAAAACAAACTATGAAACCCTAATATATTACACAATAATATGTGTGGTGACTAACCTTAACCCTAGTATCACAATAATATATAAGTAAACCTAATATACTTCTAACAATATATATCTATATGCACGCACACACACACACACACATATATATATATACACATATAGATATTATTACAAATATAATCAAAAAGCATATCGCGTTCCAAATAAACGTATTTCGTTCCAACAAAAGGATCTAAAGAAGCATACTCCTAACATATCACGTTTTATAACAAGTGACGATCTACGTTCTCATTCCCGTTCCACGTACCACAACGAACCATGTTCCAGGTAACATTGGCCCTAACTATGCCATGCTAATCTAGGCTTTAGTGTTATGTGTCATGTCGTGCCAAGCCAAGCCAAGCCTTCTCCATACATGATGTGTCATGCCTAACACGAAACACGGTCAAACCAATCACCAACAGTACCCTTTCATGCCTTGTTGTCCGTTTGACACATCTATACTGCATGATTTACTTATTTTCCATGTATTAGTTAATTTGCATGCTTTAGGTTAATGGTCACGAACTTGGTTATTTACGAAGTTTGTTGTTATAGGTACTTGGTTTACCTTGAGCATGATCTACCACATGGCAACCATCCTCGGCCTAAGAGATGACCAAAATTGCCAGGTCATCGATCTAAACATTAACACATGGCCCAGTCTTAAGCTAACACATGTCAGCAAGCCTCGATAAAGAGCTCTTTGAGACTTTCACAACGAAGCAACTATGGAGTGAGATCCCAATTGTTGGTCGACCCACTATTGCGCACTTAAGATTGGTTGAACTATTCTTTAGTTTTCAAACTTAGTGTCAATCAACACAAAGCCTAGGCATTGGAAGACACAATCCGGGTAACCAAACCTGGAAGTATTACACCAAACCTGGTCGAAGCAATCAAATGGTTCCCAAACTTGGCTAATTCTCCTAAAAACTCGACAATGTTCCCCTCGAGGAACTCTGCTCTTCCATTACATGGATGCATAGAGACTTAGGGGCAAGTCTCTGGGAGACTCCTAGAGTCTGGCACACAGCTATGGTGCTAAAATGTGCTATAGACCCATTATTTGGGATACTCATGGTTTTGTAACATGGAAGCTAAAGAATTGGCATCGCCTGTGCGCAGACCACCCATTACAAGTGACATCATCCCCTAATAACCTCACATGTTGGGACTACTACAAATAGTCCACTTACATCACTACGAAGAGTAACCATTACTTTTGTTGCTTCTACAAGTTCTGATACTGTACTCTCTGTACATTGGATACTGTGCTATTGTCACCACTTGTTCATAGTCATCTCGATCCACACTTATACTCTACGCCCCACACTCCTAAAGAATCCCTCACTTCTAGATTGCCTTTACTTTCTCCCAATCATCTCATTCTAAATCCATGGTTGTCTGACATGGAATACTTGCTCCCTGTACTACTCACTCTCTGACCCATCAACAGATCTACCAACTATCTACAGTTATATAGGCATGCTATCGTATGATCTGAAATATTGTTAAAATTAACACATTCTGATAGCAATTGATTCGACTGATTCATGCTAGTATAGGTTACTGTTAATGCACATGTTATGCCTGTACTGTTCAAAACGGATTGGTACATTTTGCATATTTGTATAGTTTTATATTATCTTGTTTAAACACTATTAAAGTTCATTACTAATTTTGTCAGAACACCTGAACTAGGGTAGTATAAAAATCCCTGTTAAATTTAAACAAAAAATCAACTAGAGATGCAAAAAAAAATATTCTAGAATTAACGAAAAATTGAATTTCATTTAAAAAAAACAAAGGCAGGAACGGAGCATATGTATATGTACATGTGTGTGTATAAAAACCATTTTCATAGGTCAAATAACACAACATAAATCCAATGTTGAGTGTGAGAAAGAGAGAGCTTGAACCTGTAGTTGACGTCTCCCAGGGATGATGATGGGAATTGAAGAAGATCACGAGCTCCGTCAAGGTAAATGTCTCCGGAAAACATCGTTGGGAGCGTGCTTCTTTTGATGGTAGAGAGAGAGATTTAAATTAGCAAATGCGATGGAGAACAGAGGCTGCGAGGCTCCGGTGTCGGCTTCTGATTTCAACTTGACGAGGCGTAACGGTAACAAGGGAATGATAGTGAACTCCTCGTGTGTAGCTCTACATTACTTTCATGATCATTGGTGATTACAATTGAGTGCCTGACCCCACAGCCAGCACTTTTAGCATTGTATCAAAATAGTCCCTCTTTTTCAAATTTTGTATCTTAGTTATTTTTTATTTTATTTTTTGTGATTGATAACCCCTTCCGACACTATGACATGTTAGCACTTTTATCTAAAACTGAACAGGTTATTATTACATATAGTTTTTTTATTACCATTATTACATATAGTTGCCACAATAATAATTAAGGAATTTCAAGAGATTCAAAATTATTAATTATTCAATGTCTTTATCATTTTTATTGATAAAAAAAGTCCTCACAAAATTAAAAAATTGCAATTTTTAGCATAAAGATATAATATGCATATATATATATATATATATTCCAAAGGATGAAATATTTGTTAATACTATAAAGCAATTCTTTTTTTAAAATTAATTATTAAAGAGTATAAACATTAATTATTTACTGTGAAACAAAATTGGTTTTTCAAAAACTTAATTAATTTTTAAATATTGTTGAACTATTAAATATTAATTAATAGAATGTAACTACATGGGATGACCATAATAAATTCACTTTACGTGGAACCTCACATCGAATTAATTAGGTGTTACAATCGTAGAATATAATTTCTCAAATAAAAAAATGTTAGAACTAGAATATCAACCTTGTGCCTTAAGTTTGGTCTATTGTCTTAATTAATCAAAATAGATCTCGCCACATTTATAATTAAATATATCATGACTGGTGTACCCAAAATCATTCCTAACCTCGAGATAAGGACACATGGCTATGAGGACTTCAAGCTATCAATCTAATTGGACTTCAGGCCTCGAGAAGTTTGCTACCACAAACCAAATCTCCCAAGAACACAACATACTGATCCTTGGTTACTAGGCACCACCTAAAGAGCCAACACAGTAGTCCTGAATTACTGAGAGAGTCAAATAAGGAAACTTCCATAAAGGGATAAACGTGGTCCCGATATTCTCTTCATTCAATCTTATAAAAAATGGCATAACTAACTCCTATAAAAAGAGGATTAAGGTACTTCTCGAGGTATAACCAAACTCCAAACTAAGTCATGATTTTGAACATCCTTGACACAACTGACTTGATCGGCGGAGGATTCTTCACCAAACCTCCTCCGGTGACCTTTAACCATCTGTTTTACAGGATCATGATCAGAAGCCTCAATTGTTGATCTGATCTTGTTAGAAATCATCCACAATAATTTGGTGTCGTCTGTGGGAAACGTTTGTTTTTTTACTTAAAACCTTAAAGTATCTATGGCTCCAAAGCTTCGCCCTAAAAACAAAAATCAACCACCATAGCAATAATCGCAAACATCATTTAGATATTCCAGTAATAGGGAACCTACTCCCAACCCAATGGAACGGAGGATGAATTCTTTTGCTCAGCAAATCAAGATGTTAAACTAGGCAATGACCAATCTAGTATAGAACCAGCAACAAGCGCCAATTCAACAAAATTAGCAACAAGCGCTGGTTTAACAGAACCAGTAACAGACATGAATCCCCCTACCTCTTCCACCACAAGCTGATAACCCTGATAATAACAACTTCCGAGAACAGCCCCAAAGGACCCAAGGGGATCCTTTGATTCATCTGTCCCACTCTCAGCACCATTCCAAGTCGCAACAAAAAAACTAAAGGGGTAGCAGACACCTAAGAAGTTGCCAAAGGGGACATCAAGGGCAAGGCACCCCAACAAATTGATGAACAACACTTATACTCCCTGTTCGACATGCTTAAAATTCCTTTTACTCTAGAAGTCATGGTAGAAGAACGTCTTAAAAACCTCATGCTACCTAAGTGTGAACTTTACAATGGAAGTTCAAACCCTGCCAATCACTTGTCCCACTTCACCATACGATGGCTCTCTAGGGCGCTATTTGTCACGACCCGAAATTTGAACCTTAACGTAAGAGTCATTTGACCTTGATTAGAGGGTAAGGCACTAGATCAACCTAGTCAAGTGTATTAAAATACAAGCCATTGTTTTTAAAAAAAACAACTACTATTAATTGAATTCGTTTCATTACCATAATTAGACTTGTTCAAGTCAAGTGAAATTAACTTTTGTCAAGTTCAACTATACAATAAATTTTGATCAGTGCTATACAAAATTTATAATGTAGTTAAATTATTAAGAGCTGATTTTACTCTTTACTAATACAAGTATGTAGATGCAATTAGATTAAATAAAAGGGTACATGCATTCTTATAAAAATGAGTGAACTACATCAATGCAAGAATTAAATACTATTATGGTCTCTGTCCATCTTGTAATACTCCAACGGCTGTCATATACCAGACTAGTACCTACCATTTCCATGAACAACATGGGTGAGCCATAATGTTCATTAGGGTTTTCCAAAACACACAAGCAAGCAACGTGCAAAAACTAATGCAAGTCCGAAAAGAATACAACACAAACACCCAACAAGCATCATATAAAAATCCATAGGTACAAATCCGCTAATCAACAGGGTACGATATATTCCAATGTTCTATAATAGTAGCAAAATGAACAATATAGTATTACTACGCATCTAAGTAGACATGTCCCACAACGAATGCCATTTCATGTTCAAAGAAATAATTGTAGTAGTATATGTTTAACACATGCGATCCATAACACAACTATAAGATCAAGTGTCTATCATTTATCAATACAATTAATATAACGCATGCATGCTCTATATGTGTACACTTTCATGTATACATTATACAATACTTTATGATGTCGTGTTTATGTTTTAAGATACACAGAACCCCCGTCAAGCCCATCCTGTCATGCCCCTAACCCGTAAAGCCGAACTAAGGGATCATTGGGACCCCGAAAAGAAAGTAATCAGACTAACAATCCTATTCTAGTATATAAAATACAAGCCATTTTTTTTTTATTTCTTTTAATTGGTTCCTCTTTAATCGATTTCGGTTCAGCTCCATGATTAGGCTTGTTGAAGTCCTATAACAAGATTAAATAAGATTAATTACTATCAAAGGTAGATATACCAAACGTTCATCAACAGTATTAAACAAGGTATGTTTAGAGCTGACTATACATCAATAGTCCAAAGGGTAAAGGTACCCTTAATAAATACAACTAAGTAAGTGCATAATTGTAAACTAGAAACTTTCGTCCATCTTGCAAAGCTCCAACAGTTACGCTTCTTCAAGCCAATACTTGTCATTCCCATGAACAGTAGGGGTGAGCCATAACACTCAATAGGGTTTTCCAAAACATACAAGCAAGCAACATGCAAAAACTAATGCAAGTTCGAAGAAGACAAACCCTAATGTCCAATATGTATCCCAAGCACACAGTAACAACAGCTGCTATTCACAAGCATAGACAATGTAATCAATAAGACATGGCACCACTACACGTGGTATAACCATAATGACTAGACAGTTAGTATACACAAGATCGAACATGAGACATAAGTATTTTTATACAAGTTACGAAGCACCTCAATTTTCTGTTTAAAGCCACAAGAACAATATATACATCCAATGACAATAGATATATAAAATATAATTGGCAGCACCACCAACACAATCATCAACCAAATAATCAACAAGGTGTGATTACCACACAGTCATAGTAAATATTGAGCACAACTATGATATACAAGTCAACCACTATCCACTGTATTCATCCAAATAACCAATGAAATCACTCAATGCATAATGCACAATACTTTTATGAATGTAGTATGATATGTTTATGATTTCATGATGTCTTCGACATATGCACAGGGCTCCCGAAGCCCTTATACCTTGCCCTTCATGAGTTGTTAAGTCATAGGCTTGGGAAGCCTCCCAGGCGAGGTTACTGTTCGTAATCAAAGGGAGACACCATCCTCATCACAACAATAATTGGGGCTCACATTCTTTCGCTATTTAATAAATCTACATCAGTAGATCCACACACAAATCTCACACCACTCTAGTATGATCAAACTCCTCAATTCCATATAAACCTTGTATCACTCTAGTATGCTTAATGTCCTCAGATCCATTCGATCTTATACCAATTAAGTATGTTCAATATCATCACGTCCACTCAAATCTCACATCGCTCAAATTTGCATTAACAGTATAAACAAAAGGAAATATCAAGGTTCACAACCATAGTCAATAAATGTGATACAGGATATTCAATTTACCCATAATCACAGAAACCACAGAGTTCACATATATACATCCATAGTAGAAATATAAATAGTAGTAAACATCAATATGCTAGTCACATTCATAGGATAATATCGGGAAAAAGTCTAACATCATGATAATCATAATAAAAGTCGTAGCATGCTGATAAATAAATGACAAGGCATCTAATAATAATGACAGACATACATGTCAGCAGGTCAGGACCCCACCTTAGTTTCACTCGCCATCACACTACAAGGAAACACTAGGCGTGTCATCCATAATGTGCCTCAGATACCTTACGCACTTACTGTTCCATCCTTGGGACCACCCTGGTCCTTAATACTAAGGTATCTTATCAAGTCTTAATATTCTTTATGGCTAATTACATATTAGCCTACACACTAGGTACTCGTTTCCTTAAATGGATGACAAAAATGTGTTCCCGAACCTCAAAATCCCAATGAGGCCCAATTGTATAATTTCTAAGTCATTTGATTGTCTTTCAAGCCCATAAGGGCATTTTTGTAATTTATCGGGTAAGTTACGTGTTTATCGAGACACTATCTCACAAAATCGACCTTGGAATCGGATCTTGGAGGTACAAAAATCCTTAATATGTCCTCTTTACATATTATTAACTCTTTTAGATATATGTTCCATGCCTAAGGGTATGTCACGCCCCGAATTCCGGCGAACTTGAGGCGCGACTATCGAGACAAAAGGGAAATAAAATAATAAAGAAATAAAGGACAATCAAGTACAGCTCAATACTAATTCAATCCACTGTTCTGATACAATGCATAAAGTCTTGTCCATTAGTTCACAACATACAATGACAGGAAATAGTCTAAGGCTTATGCCCTTGTACAACATTAAATACGCTCCACGGGCCAAATATAATCCTCAATCAAAGCATCTCTAAGTCTCGCACAGCTGGAGTGTCATCTGAAATGGTGTCCCACGAATGGGTCAGCTCAACTGCTGGTACAATATAATGCTAATGCAAGAAACAAAATTAAGGGCATGGCATGTCCAAGTGTACAGTTATATCTACATGGCATTCAATATCATCAATGCAGCATATGAACAGTATGTGTGACACACCCATGCAACTCTATGCCACCCATGTCTCATCTTACGGTCCTTCCCCGATAGCCTAAGTACTGATGTATGTCTCGCTTCACGGTCCGGAACCCGTCAGGCATGCGAGTACCTAATGGCCGATTTTAGATTTTTCACCACAGGATTTGCACCCTCATAATGCACAGCACCACGTGCTCAACTCACGCCATGTCCAAGGAATCACACTATGCCAATATACTCTGATTCTATCATACCATAATGTAATCTCAGCAAGGCATCACATTCATACATGAAGCATGCTTTAAATCACATATCATACTAACACATGCAATATACACATAGTCATGATCCATATTCATCACCAAACTTTCAAAAGATAACAAGAAACACATAAGCATATGAGCAATCAAACAAACATGTGAATCATCTAGTCAACATGGTAGTTATTCCTAAACTTAATTCTATTTCTTACTTAGCACAATATATCGTACCTGAATGGGTTGATCTCAACCCTAAGATGTGGTGCTCGCTGTGTAGTGGAACTAACAATGATGATGTAGAAGGTCAGACCACCTTCTCCTTGCCCTTTCGTGTCCCTAAAATAATAAAATGTAACTCAGTCGTTTCGCTACTTGAATTATGATATTCATCAAATTTTATGTCTTTATTTTATTGGTTTCTATTTTTTCAAATTAAACTTTATTATTAAGTCCGGAACGTCAAAGAAAATAGGTTTAGGCTTTCGCGGAATTCAATTTGGACATCCGAGCTAAAAAGGGCAAAACGGTCCTTTTGCACTTCTTATGGGTCCTTACGTCTCAAGACCTCTTTTCATAAATTGGACTCCACAGTTGAGTCCGGAATGGTCAATATAATAAAATTTCACTATTTGTGTACTTAATTCGGAGTTCGTTTAACTGCGTTTCAACTCAAGGGCATTTTGGTAATTTTTAATGTTATTACGGGTCTTTTATTTTTTGGGACCCCGTCTCGTAAAATGGACCTCACCATTGGCCTCAGAATGGTCGAGATAGTCAAAATATACTAATGACTTGTCCCATTTGGACTCCGGACTATCTTGAGACATTTAAATAATTTAATTAATTAAATTAATTTTAATATTTTATTCAGGTGGGGTCAGATCATAATTTCTCAAAAGTTTAGGGGTCAAAGTGGGATTTCCAAAAGTCCTAGGGGTCAAACTTAATTTCTAAAAAGTACAGGGGTCAATTCGTAATTTTCAATTCTCTTATTCCAAATTCGGATTGCCAAACAGTGGCTAAATTAAAACAGGGATAGGATATCCCTATTCCTGATTTAATTCCAATTTTAATTTCATAAACCCGTAACCAATCACTCCCAATTCACTTTTAATTTAAAACACAGGGCTGACACATGGCAAGGGTGGGTCGGTCTTGACCCGACCTATAATAACTTGAAATTTTTTTTTTTTTAAAATAAAATTTTCAAGTTATTATTATTATTATTATTATTATTATTATTATAAATTATGATTATTATTATTATTAATTATGATTATTATCGATTATTATTATTATCATATGAGATGTGTACATGTGGATATATATGAATTATGAGGGTGATGTGTATGTTATGAGTATGCATGTATGTGTGTGTGTGTGTATATATATATATATATATATATATATATTAAACACATAAAATATAGGAAGGTAAATATATGTATATATATATATATATAAATCAGAAATGTGCAAGTGGGTGTGTGTATGTGTGTGTGTACGGGTGAGTGTGTGTGGATGAGGGTGTGTGTAGAAATTGAGTGTTGCACACTCAATAGGGCATGGGGTAGCTGGCAGTAGGTTGGTGGAGTGAGCAGGGGGTTATCAGGGCATGGGGTAAGGGAGACTTATAGAGAGAGAGAGAGAGAGAGAGAGAGAGAGAGGGAGATATATATATATATATATAGAGAGAGAGAGAGAGAGCATTCGGGTTGGGTTGAGATTTTTAGAGAGAAAATCAAAAAGAAAGGGAAAGGCTAAGTTCAAAAGCAGTAAGCATTGGGAAGAGCTTGAGCAAAGAGAAGGAAATGTGCCATTACAGAGGTGAGAAACCTGTTTTGGAGCATGATAGCTTAGTTTTGATTGTAGAATCTAATAGGTTGTGAAAAATGGAAACCAACGCAAAAAAAATCACATTAAATGGTTAAGAAATGGCCATTTAATGGCCAAACTATTCTCACCGGAAAACTTAGATGGGCGTCGGAAAACAGAGAAGCTTGGGGGGCCAAAACTAGTTTTAATCCATTCCCTAAGGTCCCAGAATTTATTTGGTGGAAAAAGGGAGAAAAACGGGCATCAAAATCATGAAAAACCATGGGTTTCACGATTTTTCGGCGACCGGCACCAGCGACATTACCGGGGAAGACAACCAGAAAAACGGGGGTGTTTTTAAATTTTTGGGCTGACGTTAGCATGACCTGTTGAACCAGTCAGACCGGTTGGTTCACCACAGTCCTAAACCGGTTTAGGGTTTTGAATAGAAAACCCACTGGTTCAATTTTAATTGAACCAGAACTTTCAGAAATCCCACTTTGACCCCAAAACTTTTGAGAAATTGTAATCTGACCCCACCTGAATAAAATATTAATTTAATTTAATTATTTAAATATCACTAAATAGTCCGGAGTCCAAATAGGACGAGTCATTAGTGTATTTTGACTATCTCGACCATTCTGAGACCAATGATGAGGTCCGTTTTACGAGACAGGATCCCAAAAATAAAAGACTCGTAATAACATTAAAAATTACCAAAATACCCCTGAGTTGAAACGTAGTCAAACGAACTCCAAATTAGGTGAACAAATAGTGAAATTTTATTATCTCGACCATTTCGGGCTCAACCGTGGAGTTTGATTTTCAAAAAGAGGCCTCGGGATGTGAGGACCCGTAAAATTGCAAAATGACTGTTTTGCCTTTTTTAGCTCGGATGTCCGAATTAAATTTCGCAAGGGCCTAAACCTATTTTCTTCGACGTTCCAGACTCAATAGTAGAGTTTAATTTGGCAAAATAGAAACTCATAAAATAAAGATATAAAATTTGATGAATAGCATAATTCAAGTAACAAATGAACTGAGTTACATTTTATGATTTTAGGGACACGGAAAGGCAAAGAGAAGGTAGTCTGACCTTCTGCATTTTCACTGTAGTCCAGCCACACCACGAGTATGATTTATTAGGGTTGATACCAACCCATTAGGTACGATACATTGTGCTAAGTAAGAAATAGAATTAAGTTTAGGAATAATTGCCATGTTGACTTGATGATTCGTATGTTTGTTGATTGTTCATATGCCTATGTGTTTCATGCTATCTTTCTGAAAGTTGGGTGATGAATGTGGATCATGATTATGTGTATATTCTATGTGTTAGCATAATATGTGAATTATATTTTCGAAAATTGTTGAGATTATAAAATGTGTAACTTAAAGCATGTGTTTAAGTGAACTATGTATGGCATGTAACCTTGATGAAGGGATTTTGTGATTGGAATGTTATTGTGTAATACATTATCTAAAGCATGCTTCATGTGTGGATAAGATGCTTTATTGAGATTACATTATGCTATGATGGAATCAAAGCATATTGCCATAGTGTGATTCCTTGGAAGATGGCGTGAGTTGAGCACGTGGTGCTGTGCATTATGAGGGTGCAGATCTTGTGGTGAAAAATCCAAAATTGGCCATTAGATACTTGCATGCCTGACGGGTTCCGGACCGTGAAGCGAGACATATATGGTACTTGCATGCCATCGGGGAAGGTCCGTAAAGCGAGACATGGGTGGGCATAGAGTCGCATGGGTGCGTCATGCATACTATTCATATACTGCATTGATGATGTTGAATGCCATGTAGATATAATTGTACACTTGCACATGCCATGCCTTAAATTACATTAATAAGTTGGATGACATGTAGATTATTGCTAGTACGTTGTATGAATGATATTGAATGACATGTAGAAATAATTATACACTTGCACATGCCACACCCTTAATTTTGTTTCTTGCATTAGCATTATATTGTACCAGCAATTGAGCTGACCCATTCGTGGGACAAACATTTTAGATGATGCTCCCGCTATGCGAGATTTAGAGATGCTTTAGTGAAGAAAGGAACTAAGAAAGATATTTGGCCCGTGAGGGCATACCTTGTGATGTAGGGTTTAAGCTCGAATGACATGTTGAATGTCTTTATTGATTGTGCTTTACATGGATCTACATGGAAGGAAATGAATGTAAGTTTGAGTTGAATCCGTTAGATTGTCCTTTACCTTTATTTTATTTTCTTTCTATCTCGTCAGTCACGCCTCGAGTTCGCAAAATTCGGGGCGTGACATGACCCGAACCCGAACCAGACCCGTAACAGTGTCGTCTTCCCCCGTTTTTTCGGCGAGTCTCCGGTAGGGTTCCGACGCCTTCTCCGGCGTCGGTGATTATTTTTCGGCCATTTTCTCCCCTTTTTCAATGCCATTTTCTTCCCTTTTTCCTAATGATTCCTCCCCTAACCTTAGTTTTTCATTTTAGCCATTAAAGCTTCAAGAATAGAGGGTCAAACCTCTCGGTCAACTTTTCGGTCGGCCCTCTCTTCTCGATTTTGTGATTGTTAAGTCACTGTTTAACCTCCATTTTTAACCCCAACGTGTTTATGCACCAATGGGGATCATTTTCCCAACATTCAAACAAGGTTTTAAACACAAAAACTATAGACCCTTCATTATCGTCCGAACCTGCAACTGGGAATTTCTCTCCCTCCCCTTAACCATTTCACTTGATTTCTTTTGCATTCGATTACATTTTTCCTACTCTATAAGATCCTACAATTAAATCAAAATAATATGCTACTAAATTAAAAAAAAAAAAAAAAACAGAACTGGGTCAAACTTGGTTTACCTGTCTTCTGGTTTCTCTCTCTCGGTGCAGCTCCCTATCTCTTTCTTCTTCCTCTTCTTGGTTCAAGTCACTGAACCTCTCTGTGCTCCATGACTCTCTAGTTCAACCTCTCTCCCTCTCCTTTCTCTTCCAACCTGAGCTGTACACATATTTCATGTTCTCTCTTTCTCTTTCTTCACTTTCTCTCTCTATATATCTCTCTCTCTCTCTAATCTCACGACTTGGTCTGCCCCCTCAACCCCCTCAACACATACATACATTCAGATCACACTCACACACTTCCAACCACTCAATTACACACACCATACCTCACCATGCCACCTTGAGTGGCTTACACTCAATCACACACCCACCACACACAACCGTACCCTACACACACCATACACACAATCTGATTTATATATATATATATGCATGCATATATATATAATTATACACACATATGTATATTTATACACACACTTAACAATTTATATACTCACACACATATACACCTCACCTACATAACAATAATAATAATAATAATAATAACTGAAAATTTTTCTATAAAAAAAAAATTTTCAGGTTATTACAAGGTATAATAGTAATTTTTTGCATATTCATGTGGGACCAACACCATATCCCAAAATTTTCTTTTCCAACTCTGACATTGTATCTGAATTCAAGACGTCTAAAAATCTTGAAAACGTCATTTTACTAATTTAAGTGGAATCACCTAAAAATCCAAATTTACTCAATCTATTTAAATAAATTTTATGACATCAACTTTCTTTTATTTAAGCTCAAGATCTTAATCTCTTTCTAACTAAACCAAGAATCTTAATCTTATTTCAATTAAACTTAAAACTTTAATTTCGTTTTAATTTAAACAAGAATCTTGACCTTATTTTAATTACACCCAAGATAAAAATCTTATTTTAATTAACTCAAGACCTTAACCTTTTTCTATTTAAATTCAAAACTTTAATATCTTTTGAAATAAATTCAAGACCTTAACTCTTCTTTAATTAAACTCTAAATTTTGAACCACTCTTTAATTAAACCAAAGCCTTAAACCACTATCTAATATAACCTAATTTTCACACATCCATTGTGCTGCCCATCCGTCTAATCATACAAGCTAATATATATTTCATTCCACTATTATTCTAGCACATAATAAATGAACTCACTTGGAGCTCTATAACAATATACATCAATTTCATTTTACCAATCAAAGAAAAATATATTAATAATAGTAAATAAATTAAACTATTCCAAGATGTTATCTTGTAATTCCAGGGTGTTGTCTTGTAATTCCATAGTGTTGTCTTGTAAGACAATTTTTCAAAAATATTTCCTCAATTCTAGGCATCCATGCCCTACCACACAAGAGATGCAAGTGGCTTTTGACCATTAATTTTTTTTTTTTTCATTCCTCCCATCTCTAAGTCACTATATGTGCAATTTACCCATCTTCAAAATGGTGTTTATATACAAAAACATTCTAAAATTATCATCCCTTCATGGCATAGGGAACCCATATAGCAAGATCACACTAGCATATACACTATATATATATATATATATATATATAGTAGTAGCATAGATTTATTTATTTATTTTTTTTATTTTTTATTTTTGCAGAAAAATGGTACTTGTTGCTGACCCAATCATGAGTCTCATCTACCATGATACACACATGGAATTATCATACATTACCGATCACATATGCCTACAATGCTTGGAAAACAAAGCATCACCAATGAGAGAAAGATTATGATAAAAATAGTAGACAAAATTAGTAGATCATTAAGGGTCATCCAAGGCTACCATGATGCATGTACATGATTTTTTTTCACCCACACACATGACTCTTAAACTAAATAGAAGGTTCAAGAGACCCCTATCTCATGTTATTTGAGCTCTATTGCAATGAGAGATTTAGGGAAGGTTTGAATTTCGCATTCATGTTTGCCTGTATTGCACCGCACCCTTCTATTTAGTCTTTTCGTTCTTCACCATACTTGATCTCAAACTTCTCTAATGGACTTTTCTGATGTAACCATTTATATATATATATATATATATATATGTATATATGTATATATGTATATATATAAACATACACACACATACACACTGGTATCCGCACACTTTCACACACTCTACTTCTCTCTCATAACACCATTAAACACAGTTCACACTTTGCACATCTTGGGCGGTATGCTTATTAGAGAGAGAGTGTGTGTGTAAGAGAAATGTGAGTGTAGAAAGGGAAAAAGAGGATTTTGAAATGAAGGGATGATGGGTTCTGATGGGTTAGTCAGTTGACAAGGAGAAAATTGGGGTTTTGGTCTCTTACATGCCAAGTCACACGTTAACCAATGCATATATACTCTTCTATTGGTGCACCTTCACACATGTAATGATATTCCAAAATGTTATCTTTTATCCACCAATTAACTTATGCCATATGCCCTCTAAGAAAATATCTACAAGGCTTCTTGGGGAAACTTCTCACGTTTCTTGAGGTACCACGTGGTCAGTTAGTCAACTGTACGCAGACATGCACCGGGATTAAAACTATCTTGGAATCACACCAAAATTGGCACCCTAGCTAATTTTGATGCTCGAATCCCAAATATGAAGTCTGTATTCTAAAATTCTATCATTTGAATTTTCATATTTATCTGTGTCTTGTAGATGACTATATAGCCCTGAGGCCTACATTAGTCCTGAATAAATTAACAGAATTCCTTTTTAGCCTCAATCTGACCTCAACCTATGTTGGCAATTTACCAATTTGCCTTTTGATGATTTTTCAGGTCCTTACACATCCTAAACCTATGTGGTCTACAGACTCAATACCCAATGTGTCGTTCATGGGCTACTAACCTAATAGAACCAAGCAACCTCCCTCATAGGGTTTTGGCTCGGCTGAAGGGGTAACTCTACCCCAATCACAAGAATTTGAGTAATAAGGATGATCACAATCCATCCAGGAATATCCTATATGATCTCATTATAACTCTGTGCAAAATGTAAATCAATAAACCCATATACATAACTAGAGGATCCATCCAACATCTCAAATAATAGAATAGAATAGTAGAACCCATGCATCATTTTATCTATAGTATGCACATACATGATAATAAGCATACTAGAACATTTACGACAGTCAAACTATAAAGATCCTACAATAAGAATGTAATGATAGCCAATAAATGAGTAACTATGAAGAAATACTACTTAAATTCTTCATGTTTAAGCATCAGATATCTTATGAGTTCGTGGTTAAACTTTCGGGGCCGCCCTAACCCATAATACTTAGGTTTGACATCAGTTCCATAAGTTTTCTAAGGTCAATCACACTATAACCTATACATAGAGTGTCTATTATCCCAAACGGATGCTTAGAATATATTTTTAGACCTCAAAAACCTTAAAAGGGTCCTATCTCGAAGGTTTCGTATCATTTAGGTGACTTTAAAACCCTAAAGGTACTTTCATAATTTTTTCGACATTGATTTCACGCCTATTGAGACCCTGTCTCATAAAACGAACCCTGAAATAGATCTAGAGGGTCCAAAAATCCTAAGTTAGGTCTCCTTATATTTTATTTCTCCTTTATATGTTTGTTCTATGCCTAACGACATTATTTCAATTTTACTGATACAGTAATCACGTTTGCTGAGATACTGTCTCACCAAACAGACTTTGAAATTAGACCTAGAAGGTCCAAAAGTCGTAAGGTAGTTATTCTTAAATATTAATTTACCCTTTTGATAAATGTTCGATGCCTAAAGACATTATCATAATTTTACAGATTCATACGGGGGCCAACGCCATATGAAAATTTTCTAATTCTGACATTGTATTTAGATTTCAAGGGTCCAAAAATCTTGGAAACGCCTTTTCCAGATTTTAATTAGTCACCCAAGTACTCAATTTAATCCTTAGGGCAATATTTTCATTTTACTAATTTTGGTGAGACCACCATCAGATCTAAATTTACTTAATCTGATAGGATATTTGGACTCAAGGTGTCCAAAAATCTTAGAAACACCTCTTCTAAAATTTTAATTAGACAATTGATTGTTCAATCTGACTTTAGGGATAAAACTATCATTTTACTAATTTAGGTAGGACCACTACCATGTCCCAATTTTTCTAATCTGATATTATATTTAAATTTTGAGCATCCAAGAACCTTAGACTAGTCCTTTCCAAATTTTAATTCGTATTAGGTGTCACGCCCCAAATTCTGGCGAACCCGAGGTGCGACTATCGAGACAAAAGGAAATAAAATAATAAAGAAGTAAAGGATGATCAAGTACAGTTCAACACTTAACTTAATCCACCATTCTGATACAATGTATAAAGTCTTGTCCATTAGTTCACAACATACAAAAATAGGAAATAGTCTCGGGCTTATGACCTTGTACAATATCAAATACGCCCCGCGGGCCAAATATAATCCTCACATCAAAGCATCTTTAAGTCTCGCACAGTTGGAGTGTCATCTGAAATGTTTGTCCCACGAATGGGTCAGCTCAACTGCTGGTACAATATAATGCTAATGCAAGAAACAAAATTAAGGGCGTGGCATGTGCAAGTGTACAGTTATATCTACATGACATTCAATATCATCAATGCAGCATGTGAACAGTATGCATGACACATCCATGCAACTCTATGCCACCATGTCTCATCTTACGGTCCTTCCCTGATAGCCCGAGTACTAATATATGTCTCATTTCATGGTCCGGAACCCGTCAAGCATGCGAGTACCTAATGGCCGATTTTGGGTTTTTCACCACAGGATCTGCACCCTCATAATGCACAGCACCACGTGCTCAACTCACACAATGTCCAAGGAATCACACTATGCCAATATGCTCTGATTCATTCATGCCACAATGTAATCTCAATGATGCATCTCATCTACACATGAAGCATGCTTTCAATCACGTATTTCATAGTCTCAACAGTTCTCAAAGAATATAATCCACACATTATACTAACAAATGTGATATACACATAATCATCATCCACATGGTCACCCAACTTTCAACAAGATAGCATGAAGCACGTAAGCATGTGAACAATCAAACAAACATGTGAATCATCAAGTCAATAGAGCAGTTATTCCTAAACTCAATTCTATTTCTTACTTAGCACAATATATCGTACCTAGTGAGTCAGTCTCAACTCAGAAAAATGTACTCGTAAGGTAGCAGAACTAGCAGTAGAATGTAGAAAGTTAGATCACCTTCTCCTTGCCCTTCCGTGTCCCTAAAATCATAACATGTGACTCAGTCCATTTGTTACTTGAATTATGCTATTCATCAAAATTTATGTCTTTATTTTATAAGTTTCTATTTTGCTAAATTAAACCCCACTATTGAGTCTGGAACGTCGAAGAAAATAAGTTTAGGTTTTCGTGGAACTCAATTCGGACATCTGAGCTAAAAAGGGCAAAATGGTCATTTTGTACTTTTACGGTCCTTACATTTTGAGACCTCATTCCATAAATTGGACTCCATGGTTGAGTCCGGAATTCTCGAAATAATAAAGTTTCACTATTTTTTTACGTAATTCGGAGTTCGTTTGATTGCGTTTCAATTCAGGGGCATTTTGGTAATTTTAATTGTTATTACGGGTCTTTTATTTTTTGGGACCCCATCTCATAAAACGGACCTCACCATTGGCCTCAGAATGGTCGAGATAGTCAAAATACACTAATGACTTGTCTCATTTGGACTCCGGATTAATTTGAAATATTTAATTAATTAAATTAATTAATTAATTAATATTTTATTTTGGTGGGGTCAAATCATAATAATTAACAATTGGGGGGTCAGTTTGTAAATTCCAAAAGTTCTGGGTTAAAATATAATTATTTAAAAGTGCTGGGGGTCAAACCTAATTCCAAAAAGGTGTGGGGTCAATTTGTAATTTTTAATTCTTCTATTCCCAATTCGGTTAACCAAACAGGGGTCAATCCTAAAACAAGGATAGGATATCCCTATTCTAAATTAATTTAAATTTCTAATTTTATAAACTAGTAACCAAACAACCCCTAACCCATTTTAATTTAAAACTAGGAGGTGACACGTGGCAGGGGTGGGTCGGCCCAAGCTCGACCCGAACCCGAGACCCGACCTGGAACAGTGTCTTCTCCCCCGATTTTTTGGCGAAGCTCCGGTAGGGTTCTGGCGCCTTCTCCAGCACCGGCGACTGTTTTCCAGTGAGATTTCACAGTTTTAAAAATGCAGTCTTCTTAGGTTTGTCATGTAGATTTCTTATCTAAAGTTGGTTTTGGATTTAAACCATCGGATCATCACGAATAGAGGGTCAAACCTCTCGGTCAACTCTCCGGCCAACCCTCCATTTTCATGATCCTTCACTGTTTTCCACTTTTTCTTTTCCATATTTCTTTTTGCATCAATGGGGATTATTTTCCCAACATCAAAACCAAGTCCAACACATAAAATATCAAACCCATTCCCCATAGCCGTGACCTGTAACTCACTCTCTCTCCCTCATTTCTCACCCCCTTTTAGCCCATTCTTGTTGTGTTATTTCCCATTTTTCATATACTACAAGACCCAAGAATTTAATCTAAACAATATGCTACAAAACAGATTGGATATACATGAAATTTCTAGAGAGAGAAAGTAAATGGGTTTCAGATTCTTTCCTCAACAGTGATGCCTTCTCTCCCCTTAGTTGGTTTCTAACTCCCCTCTGGTGCGTCTAGGGTGGTTCAAGGTCATATGCACCCTCTCTTTCTCCTTCTCCTTCCTTCTCCCTTCACTTCACAGTTTCTACTCTCTCTTTGCCTTCACTTTCTCTCTCTCTCTCTCTAATTTCATGACTGGCCTGCTCCTCTCAACTCCCACCACACACACATATACATACAAACTACACTTACACACTTCCAACCACCCCCCTTACACACACCATGCCCCTTTGAGTGATCCCCACTCAACCTGCACACACCCACCCCCCTGTACACTGCACACACACTCATATATACACACACACACCCGTGCACAAATCTGACCCATATATATATATATATATTTATATACACACACATATATATATAACACATATATAATACACACATTTAAATGTTTTTAAACACACACATGTCATATTCACACATGTATTAATATTAATAATAATAATAATAACAATAATAAAAAACAACCAAGAAAATTTATATATATATATATATATAAATTTTTTTTTTTCCAGGTCATTACATTAGGATTGTTTAATTTATGATGAGGGTTATTTTCATCATTTCACATATTTATGTAGGACCACCTCGAGTTCTCGAGTGTCCAAACAGACCTCGTCATTGGGTCTGGAGTGCCCCAAAAACCTTAGGTATGCCCCCTCTCATAATTTAATTTGCATTTTATTTATACTTCTTAATCTTAGGGGTAAAATAGTAATTTTGCCAAGTCCTCAAGAGTATTTAATTAATGAGCCAAACCAACCGAATTACTCTAGTTCAAGTTGCAATTTAACAAACTCTAGTTCAAGCTTATTGAGCCAAACCAACCTAATTACTTAAAATCAAAGAAAAACCAACCCAAAATGCAAGGAAGTGACTGATTCGGTTATCCTTTAAGTGAACTGGTCCAAGGCTTGAAAGAACCAACCGATCTAGTCAAATATTAAGTGAACCAAACTATAATACTTAAAAACTGGCCGGTCCACCTCAAGATTTTTGGTTCACCACTCACAAGCGCAAAACAACGTCATGTCCATCATGGGCACAGTGTTTGTCTTCCTCAATAGGGTCGACGACACCCGTATGTAACCCAAGGGTCATAAGCCGTTGTTTGTCCTTGTACTTCCCATTCCTCTTCAAATTGTTTCTAGGCATATTCAAAACTCCCTTAGATTCACTTAGACCAAGCCTTATACATTTTAAGGCCATTAAATCTCTTCCTAATCTCACCCAAAATTTATTCTATAGTCATGGCTATGCACGATTCTTCATGAGTTTGGCCCAAAAAGTTTCAAGTTGTTTCTACACCCTCGGGTTCCAACAAGATCAAAATCCTTGATCACTTCAAGACCAAAATTTTTATATGTATATATATATATATATTGATGTAGAATTTAGAAGGGAGTCTAAAGAGGGGCTAAAACTCCTTACTTGTTGATGTCATTGTAAAGAGATGTAGAGAGAGAAAGCTTCAAATTGAAGCTTCTATGGTTGCCACTTCGAGCTTCATGTTACTGTTCAAGTATATCCTTATTCTTTTTTTTCTTTTTCTTCTCTTTTCTTCCTTCATTCCTCCCCTTCTTTTCTTCCATGCTTTCTGCTCACTGTGTGTGCCTCATACACATAACCACACACACATATATACATCTGGCTATAAACACACACTCATTGTTTCATTCAACCCTTTATTGTGTCTCCCTCATTCTCTCACCAATGTCCCTCTCATGGAAGTTCACTCACCCTCACACAAAACACTCATACACACACACACACACACACTAAAACACACATTCTCACTATCTTTTGCACCCATAAACACACACACACACACGATGTATACAACATATATATATATATATATATATATTACACACATAACACTTTTATATACACCTACCCACACACACACACATACATATATATATATATATATATATACATATAAATACTCAAGTGAGGGGGAGAGAGAGAGAGAGAAATATGAAAATGTAGGGAATGGTCAACCTAAAGGGGAAAAAGCTGAAAAGGGTGTGTGCCTAAAGAGTGATGTTTATGGCACATATAGCACAACTCCTCACATAGGTATGGGGCTCGCACTCATCATACTCACATGAGCCCCTACACCCATGTGATTAGTTATGCTATATGTGCCATAAAACATTACTCATACCTAAATTTGGGTTTTTGCACAGTCAACGTGACTCATCACTCTCCCCCACACACATAATGGTGCACTAGCACACTCTAGTATCTCTCACATCGGATTCCTTATTGACTAATAACATAATTCCACATGGTATTATCTAGGAAGTTGTGTCTAGTTTTCTTGAGAAGCTTTACATGCTAAACGAGACACCAAGTGGCTAGTTTGCGATGCATGCATGCACAAGCGTCTAAAACTCAACTATATTAGTGTCACGTTTTGGGCCCCAAAGACCCGAGGGTGACCCTATAAATAAGGTCAAACTAAAAAAATTTTTTTTTGTACATTCTAAACTACCTTGTGATTAATATATTCTCACTTGAGTTTTCATAACATAAATGTTCATTCACATACCATTCATATAGCCCAACAAGGCTTACATACATAAATCTTAAAAGTGTATTCATCCTATGATTGTTATTTCTAAGTCAAAAGAA
Organism: Nyssa sinensis; assembly: GCA_008638375.1. Classification (NCBI taxonomy): domain Eukaryota; kingdom Viridiplantae; phylum Streptophyta; class Magnoliopsida; order Cornales; family Nyssaceae; genus Nyssa; species Nyssa sinensis. The sequence goes on from CM018043.1 coordinate 25,046,473, forward strand.
TAAGAGTCCCATTAAGGCTTCCAAGCCTTTATATCAACATATAAAAACTATAAGGCATTTTATATTTCCAACAATAACAAAAGATCAAAACATAGTAGTGAATTTAAGTACATCCCAAAATCAACAAAATAGTCCAAAATGAGGTGTCCTTCTAATCCATGTCATCAAAGTGCCAGCTCGTTGCCGTTACCTATATCTAATAGGGGTCAAAACAATAACCCCAGTAGAGATTCTAAAATAGGAAAAGGTATGGCGGTGCAAGATGTAGGTATGTGAGATGTGAAGTGTCAAGTAAGTGTCCAACCAACATACATACACATCAATAGATTATTCATCATGTCTCCAACAATGCAAACCATCAGTCTAACCACAAGAAAACGTAACAATAAATAAACGAAAGAATCATCATATAGTCCAATTAAATGTGTGCAAAATAAATTACCATTCAAGCCTCACGTTATTACTCCCACTTAAATATAATCACCTTATCAAATCACCTAATGGCCCTCGAAAAACCCTAGTACTTTACGAGCTATTAACTCATTGGATATGTACTACCATCTGTGCGAAGTTACGGTTCGCAATCGAAGAGAGACATAATCTCTATCACAAAATATTCCCAATCTCTAATGCGGCCTCACAACGTGCCATTCTTTCTTGTCCCTCAACTTGTTCTAAGGATTAATTATCCACATTCCCTTTTCCATTTTCATTTTCACATTTCATCTTTTATTAATGTTTTTCACTTCATTTACAAACATGTCCAAGGTTCATCATTTCATTATTCATCACAAAACACAACAATGTCGACACATCTTCATAACTTTTAACAACCCAATCATTTAACTCAAGCTTAGAAAAAACACACATACATGACATTCAACAATTTCATCATTTATCACAAAGATATATCAATACTAGTGAAATCAAGATATTCAACATTTCATTATAATCTAAGACATGAGAAATATAGTAAAATATGACATTGAAGAGAAAATCTCAAGATGAGTAAAATGCAGTATGCTTCACACGGAAAACATCAAACCTTCATCCTAGGTTAGAATCTCTACCTCCAAACAAGTATGGATTTGTGTGTAGAGAGAGATTCCAATTTCAAGCTTCAATCCTTGCTCCCAAAACCTAAGAAATGATTTTTATCGTTTATTTCACCCAACCAGGCTAGATCTAAAGGGAAATGCAAGAATTTGAAAAGGAAATGAAAAATCCCAAATTTTACCTTTTTTCTTGAAGAAATCTTAAAATATTAACTTTTCAATTGGTAGAAATCTTCCTAAACTTGGATATTTGTAGTAAAAGGTATGTGTGTATCTTAGAATTCCATGGAATCCATCAATATCCAAGAAACCTAATTTTTCTTGTTTCAGAGAGATATCACTTAAGGTCTTAAAGCATGAATATCACTTAGAACCGGGGGAGGGGGGTTGAATAGGTAGGTCTTAAATAAAAACTTCTTTCTATTTTAATTTTAATTCTTAGTTAAATAAAAATATGACATAATTAACAAAACCACTCAATGTGATTAATCAAACATTTATGCCCATTCACCAATGAATTATCCAAGAATCATTCAAATACACCAGTTTATCAACCTTCACCAAATTGATCAATGTAGCTTAATTTTATATGCAATTTTATTAATTCAAAGCAAATTCAACTAAGTGATCAATTTATGATTTCAATCAATTTACACAATCAAGTTTTCACTTAATCAAATTAAGGAACAATTATGAATTTCATGAAAATTCAATTTCTATATTCTAGTGGAAGCATTCAATTAAAACAAATACTAAATTGAAAGAGATGAAGAGAATTACAAACCGATTGATGATAGAGAAACCACCAAGGACAACAATGCTTAGAGTAAAACTCTGGAGCCGGGCCAATGCTCAAGGAAAACTTTTACTATTATGGAAAATGAAATATAACGTATCTACGAAAAATTTTAGTACAAGCTCCGTTCTCCCCGATCACGTCTTCAAATTTCTCTTGAATCCTCAAGCATCTCATAGTTAGAACCTTCAAACAACCGGAATCCTTGACGATCTCGGAATCCTCCGATCAAGCTGCTCAACAATCGTGAATCCTCACAACCTCAGTGTCCACCGATCGTTCAATGCCAAATCCTCAAACTTGAACTCCATCTTTCGTCAATGGTGAAATTGACATAAACCAAGGCTCTTAGATCTAATTTGGATCTAGTGGATGATCTAAATCGATCAATGAACAAGAGTAAAGATGTGTATGAATGATCTCTCATAAGAGCTTCATGATCTATCAAAAAATTTTCTCTCGTAATATTAGACTCCCTTATTCTATTTTTGTCTGCTCTCAATTATATTTTCGTGTATTTTTGCAAAGAGATTGATTGATCCCCAAATGGCTTGAAAATAGAATATAAATCTGTTTTCAACCCAGAGTTTGTTCGTTCGAAAGAACCATTCATTCGTTCAAATGAATAAGAACAAATATCAAACGAGCACAACTCTGAGGTTGCAACTCTTTGTTTGATACAGAGCCTTCGAACAAATGAAAACAAATGAGAACGAACCTCTCTGTTGTTCTTTTAAATGAGCCAAGACTTTGTTTGAATGAGCAACAAAGAGTTGCTCATTCTTACTTGTTTTGTGAATTGAATTTTGTCTATAAGTATAAAGATGCATTTTGGAAAAATTGGTTCACAATCACAAGTCAATCACATACATGATGTTATGATAAAAACTATATGCAATGCATGCGTGATGTGCGTGTGAGAGATCCAAATCAAATACAAAAGTCTAATATACCCTTTGAGAATCAAGTTGACTATTAGTGATGCACGATAATGTCTCTTGGAAGAACTTGGAGAAGAACGGGCATTGAGTTACTCACTCATAGGACTTATGTAAGGATTACACACAAAGCACATTTTGTCAAATCGGATTAACCAATTACAATATCGGGCCCCATGGCCCTAACAAAATCCCCCTTCGAAAATCCGTGATAAAACTGCGTAATAAAAGTATAAGAATACAATACCAAAATCTATAACCCCCAAAGAGGCAAATAGAAGGAAATTATACATTTTGACTTAGTATCCTATATTATAGATATCACTTAGTATTGCTTAGTAAGTGGCAAACCTGTTTCCTGCATAACAAACTCAACTATACCACGTGAGATCACATCAATAGAGATATATCTAATAAATCTAATGAGATCACACAAATAAATAAGTATCAATATAAAATAGGGTACGATAAATACGCTACCATATGCATTTAAATCAATACTTAAGCAAGACAAAGTGACCCTAAGCTATCTCATACATATGCAATATATATATATATATATATATTATTCCCCCTCAATATATACTCAATACAAATCATCTAATCTCCCCCTTTGAACAACTCCCTCTTTGAAACACCATCTCCATCCTTTTGTTATGATGACAAATGAGGTACAAGTAAGGAAGATCATAAGGAAGTAAAACATAACAAGATAGACATGCATAGTGAGATAACAAAGTACTGACAATAATGATCAAAGACATAGAAGAAGAATATAAAAGTTATAATAGCAAAAAAAGAGTCTATCATCAATCTCAAAAGAAAATAAACAAGAAATCATAGAGAGACACTATCAAAACAAATAAGTACATGTAACTGATGAGTAAAAAAATATAAGTAAAAATGTCATTACAATATCACTCATCACTCATGTAACAATCTACAAGCTATATCACCGATCATCCGCAGGCGGAGGGGTAGGAGGAAAAACATAAGTGAGAGCCTCTGTCAATCCCATTAGAGCTCCTCGAAAGTAAGCAGTCTTTTCCATCATCGGGATGAAATAGTCTGAGCATACCCGAAGATAATGCTGCTCCAGCCTATGATCAATATCGGCAGTGATCCCATCATGATGAAGCTGTAATCGCTCCTCTAGCTCATTTCTAGTAATCGGTTGATAAGCGAAAGATGAGGAGGCTCTTGCTGACCTCATGAAAGTCTGCACCCAAGGGGGTACGAAAATGAGGTGGAGTCTTGTCAATAAGAAAGTCCTCAACATGTATCTACTCTCTGGACTATTGCTGCTGCGATGACATATGTGGATGCTGTTGCTGTTGCTGCTGCTCTGGTAGCTATGCCTCCTCATGTTCATCATCAATATCGTCCTCATTGGGAGGAGCGATGAAATGTCTCCGTGACCTGGTTAGAGTCTGACATGTAAACAAACCAAGTGGGAGGACGAGCATATTAGCAATGAAAAAAAAACCTGTTGTGCAACATAGATCCTAGTGATCAGGCTGTCGGATGGCAAAGACACACTGCGTCTAGTACCAGTGGTGGAGGAATCGATGACTCAAGGAATATACGATAGAGCATCAATAGGAATGGCAGCACCGAGTGCATACAGAAGTGTAGCACGAGAGAGAGTCAATGTGTTCGTGTGACTGACAACATACAACACACTGGACATGATAAGGTTGAGGATACGATAACCCTCTTGAAAATATCCCTACTCTAGAGTGACACCCCTCGTGGTGAAACAAATGAACTGTTAACAAGGAGGGTGGATGCAATAAGACTCACAGAAGGAAGAACAACACCTTGAGGGAATGGGAAGTCGGGCTGCTCGACTCGAGGTAGACCAAAAGTCTCAGCAATCATGTCAGTGGTGAGATAGAAAGGAACACCACGTACAGTCTCTGGTTAGGCTCCCTAGGCGTCACAAGAACCGAGGTTCAAGTAAAACTCTCTAACCAGGGTCTCGTTGGCCGGACCCGTGATGGACAAAAGAGGTAGCCAACCACATGAGGCAAATAACATATAAGCTAGTGTCTCACGTATGTCATCAATGGTGCATATCATCTCTACAAGGACTGGTTGTGATAGGACAAACCTTGCCCGAACTTGAGCTACCTAAGTTAGAAAACAAACTAAAACGCTAAGTATTGCTCCCAAGCGGATGACATATGGAAAATGTCGACGCTCAATGTGAACCGTCTTGGACGACATGACCATGTAGTATATATCAAAAGATATAATGTAGGACATTCTTAAGATGGTACTATGTCAAGTGTACTGAACTACAGTCCACACTAATCCTAAGTCTAAATGAAGAATCAAATCAACCAAAAGAAAATGAAAAGTGAACTCGAGGACTTACGGAACCAATGACTAGAAGAAATTAAAAAACGATCGGTGAAATGATGCCCTCGACGAGTAGAACACACTAACCGGGACAAAAATTAATAATGACGTAACCCAGGGTCAATATGTCGCAAGAAAATATGAGGATTTGAGAGAAAATGAGAGAAAGCCAATGGAAAATATGAACAATTGGTGGTTTCTCGCGTGTTTTAAATCAAGCAGTTGTTCGTTCGAACGAATAAGTGACCCTTCGTTCAAACGAGCTTTGTTCGAATAAGGGTTTGTTTGAACGGGCACTAGAAGCTGTTATTCTCTCAGAAAAACAGAATGTTCTGCTCTGTTTGAAAATCCAATGCGTATTTCAACTACAAAATAGGGAAAATTGGAGTTTTTCATGAAAAAACATTGTTTTTAGCTACAAACTCTAAGATAAATTCAATTGTCTTCAAAGCTAAAAATAATCCCAATGATTTTGAGTTGAAATCTGAATTTGAAAAACATTTTAAGTGAATTTGAGAGATGTAAATGTGTTCTAAACAACATCAATATATTCAAATGATCCTAGAACACTAAAATACATACAAGTTCACTCTCTACTCACTCAATCATGATAACTAGACATATGCATTAATTTCAACTATGAAATGTTCTTTGTCTCAAGGTTGACTTTCTATGGTGTTGAATGATTTCCACATCAATAAGAGCAAACAACCATAGTGAATCAACTTAGGAATTTTTTACCATTTCCAATCAACACTCCCTTTCAACTTAAAAGAAAAAAAATTTCAAATTAAATTTGCACTTGACTCACCTTTTACAAGGCAGCTTTCACATAGTTTAGTAGGCTGCTCTTTTTAAAGGATTTACCAATGCTAGCAAACATACTATCTCAATGGTAGCCATTTCCTTCCACTCTTGAATTTTTTCTATGTGAAATTTTCTTTTTTGGCTTTTACTTTTGGTCCTTTAATTTTTCCAATCTAAGTCAGTCTTTCTAGCTTTGGACTTATTGAGATGAAAATATAAAACCATTAAGCCCATCCTATTTACAAGACAATCTCATACAAGAATTAAGCAATGCTAACACCTATGTGATTACAAGTAGATTGAAAGATTGTGTGCACCTAAGTGAAAAAAGACTAAGTGAAGATATTGATAGAAAAAAGTTCACAGGTCAAGACTCAATCACTTAAAACGCACTTAATACAATTATCTTTTTTTAAAAAATGGGATTACCATTAGCAATTTAAATAAGAGAAAAATATTTTTGGATTATTCAATTCACAAATGTTTGAAATGCACCTAACTATGAGGGATAAAAAATCCACAAAAAAAAGAAAAAAATATCCAAAGACCTAGAATAGATGGTTAATGTAAGAATCACCTAGACTATGGAAAAGAACACAACTTACTCAAGGTGATTTTCAATGAGAGAAATAGAGTAAGATATAATGAATCAATTCATAGGAAGACTCTAAGATAAGAGTGAATAGTGAGCTCCCTAAATTGCTATAGAATCTCTTAGTCATCTAAGAGATGAATTTGTTTTTTTCAAGGAAGAAGCAAATTGTGAAGTGTGATTTGCACACTCCTTCTCAAGATCTTTCAATTTATCCTTCCTCACCCAAATTTGTCTTACAATTCTTTTAGGAGTAGGAGGAACATTTTGGGTCTTGACCTTACCTCCAACCTTGGAATGAGAAATTACTTTAGGTTTTCAAGGTTGGAAATATAAATGATCCTTTGCGCCATGCTCCTTGATTTTTGAATATGATTGTTCATTTGTTGCTTTAAGGTAGTAATTTTTAATTTGTACTCTAAGGTCATAGTGTGAGATTTTATTTTTCTTTTCTTAGCAAATCCACACTTCCTCCTAGAATTCCCTTCAGCCATGCAATGGGAGCAATAAAATAATCTTTGTTGAGGTTTGGCTTGAAGTCTAGATTGAGGTAGTGGGTGAGAATATGCTTGAGGCTTAGGTTATGGTTGGGATTGCCTCATAGGTTTAGGTGGTTTAACACCTTTGGAATTTAAGGACACAAACACAACCGACTTGAGAGTAGGAGATTGACTTGAAGTGGATGTGGAGGGCTTGTTCTTTTCCGTGAACATGTCATATCCCAAACCACTTATATCATTCTTAATTTGGATGGTATTAAGCATTTTAGAAAGCTTATTCGACCTATCCTCAAGATTGACTTTGACATTCCTAGCTTGTATGAGTTGTTCACTAAGAGAGTGAACTTTGAAATTCAATTCCTTTTTTTAACCTCACAAGTAACTAAAGAAGCCTTAAGTCCTCTTGTCTTAACAACCAATGAATTTCTCTCATTTTCTAAGGACTCAACATTCTTTAAGAGAGACAATTTATAATCATTTAGTTGATTCAATAAGGATTAATCAATTATTAAAGCACCTTTCTCCTTCTTACAAGACTTGAGTTTAGTGATAAGCTTCATGTTAGACTTCTTGAGATTTAAAGATTCATTGAATATTTTTTTAAAAGCAATCTCAATGTTGTCTTCATCATCGCTCTCATCATCAGTAGACATAAGGTCTTTGATGTCCTCATGATCTTCATCCTCTGGTGACACTCATGAAAGCCAAGAATTGACTTTCATCACCTTTTTCTTCATCATCATTATCGTCTCCTTCTTCCTCTTCATCCTTTTTGGAAAGAGATGATTTCTTTGCCTTCCTATTTTGACAATTTTCCTTTATCTTATTAGGACAATCAATCGCTATATGCCCAAATTTATAGTAACCATATCATTTAATAGGCTTAGAGGTGGATTTTGATGAAGGTCTTCTTCTATCACTACTAGAAGAAGGTTTTTGGACTTGGCCTTTTGAAAAGTTAAAATTTACAAAGGATCTTTTACTTGGGCTTTGAGATCACTTGGAGTTAGGCATCCTACCTTTGAGGTATTTGTTAAACCTCTTAACAAAGAGAGCCAGGTCCTTATCATTCATGGACTCAGGGTTAATTTCAATATTCCCTTTCACTTTCTCCTTATGTTGATTTCAAGGCAAGACTTTTAGTCTTCTTTGCTTGCCTAAGAGTTAGTTCAAAAGTTTGAAGTGGTCCAACTAACTCATCAATAACGAGAGAGTCCACGTCCTTACTTTCCTCAATAACGGTTATCTTAGGTTGAAATCTCTCAGGAAAATATTAAGATATTTTCCTTCTAATCTTGGTCCTTTCTAAATTCTCTCCTAGGTTAAATGAAGAGTTGACAATGTCACTCAACTTAGCATAAAACTTGAAAAAGGTTTCTAATTCTTACATTTTTAAGGCTTCAAACCTAATTTTGACATTTTTACCATTGACATACCCTCATAGGTAGTCTCAAGGATGTCCCAAGCCTCATTGGATGTCTCACAAGTCATGATGCGGCGAAATTCATCGAGAGTTACCATGGTAAAGATGGCATTCAACCCTTTGGTGTTATAGCCACTCATCCTTAGCTCTAACTCATTCCAAGTGTTTGAAAGCTTGACTACGGAGGGAATTTTCGTAGTTGTGGTTGTGACTGCAGGGGTCCAAACTTCTTGGGCGGTGAGCCAAACTCACTTGTCCATGGCGCTTAAGAATGTTCTTATACGAGCATTCCAATAGACATAATTTGAGCCGTCAAATAGAGATGGTCGTGAGATCGATCTTTCATCTCTTAACCTTTCAATTGGTTTTCACTACTTAGGATATTAATCAAATGCCTTAGAAAGAAGGCTCTAATACCATTTTGTTTCGGAGGGATACCACTAGGATATCACTCAAGGTCCCAAAGCATGAATATCACCTAGAAAGGAGGGGGGTGAATAGGTTGGTCTTGAATAAAAATTTCTTTCTATTTTAATTTCAATTCTTGTTTAAAGGCAAAAGATGACACAATCAACAAAATCAGTTAATGTGATTAATCCAACATTTATGCCCATCCACCAATGAATTATCCAAGAATCATTCAAATACACCACCCTATCAACCTTCACCAAATTGATCAATGTAGCTTAATTTTATATGCAATTTTATCAATTCAAAGCAAATTCTACTAAGTGGTCAATTTATGATTTCAATTAATTGCTCAGTCAAGTTTTCAATTAATCAAATTAAGGAACATATATGAATTTTATGAAAACTCAATTTCTATATTCTAATGGAAACATTCAATTAAAGCAAATACTAAATTGAAAGAGATAGAGATAATTAGAAGCCGATTGATGATGGATAAACCACCAAAGACAACAATCCTTGAAGTAAAACTTTAGAGCTGGGCCAATGCTCAAGGAAGACTTCCATTATGATGGAAAATGAAATACAATGTACCTACGAACAAGATTAGTACCTCAAGCTCCGTTCTCCCCGATCACGTCTTCAAGTTCCCCTTGAATCCTCAAGCATCTTATAGCCGGAACCTTCAAACAACCGGAATCCTCGACGGTCTTGGAATCCTCCGATCAAATCAGTCAAAAATCGTGAATCCTCATAACATCGGTGTCCACCGATCGCTTAACGCCAAATCCTCAAGCTTGAACTCCATCTTTCGTCAATGGTGAAATTAACATGAACCAAGGCTCTTAGATTTGATTTGGATTTAGAGGATGATCTAAATTCATCAACGAATAAGAGTAGAGATGTGTATGAATAATATGTATGAATGATCTCTTATAAGAGCTTCACGATATATCAATAATTTTTCTCTCACAATATGAGACTCTCTTACTTTATTTTTGACTACTCTCAATTGTATTTTCGTGTATTTTCGCAAAGAGATTGATTGATCCCCAAATAGCTTGAAAATAGAATGTAAATCTATTTTCTGCCCAAGGTTCGTTCGAACGAACCTTTCATTCCTTCAAATGAACAAAGAAAGAATATCAAATGAACACAACTCCGAGGTTATAGCTCTTCGTTTGATACAGAGCCTTCGAATGAATGAAAATGAATGAGAATGAACTTCTTTGTTGTTCGTTTGAATGAACCAAGGCTTCGTTCAAATGAGCAATAGAGAGTTGTTCATTCTTGTTTGTCTTGTGAATTGAATTTTTTCCTTAAGTATTTTAAAGATGCATCTTAGGAAAATTGGTTCACAATCACAAGTCAATCACATACATGATGTTAAGATAAAATCTATATGCAATGCATGCATGATGTGAGTATGTGAGATCCAAATCAAATACAAAAGTCTAATATACCCTTTAAAAATCAAGTCGACCGGTAGTGATGCATGGTAATGTCTTTTGGAAGAACTTGGAGAAGAACGGGCATTGAGGTACTCACTCGTAGGACTTATATAAGGATTACACACAAATCATGTTTTGTCAAACCGGATTAGCCAATTACAATATCAGACCACATGGTCCTAACATGTTTCTCTCTCTCTCTTCACACCTAAATATGTGTGTGATACATGTGTTGCGTGTGTATGTGTGTGTGTGATGTAAAGGGAGGAAAGAAAAGTATGTGCAAAAGAGAGGGCTGTAAGGTGTGTATGTGTGTGTTTGAGCTGAGTATGTGTAATGGAAGGAGTGTACATGGGAGGGGGAGTACCAAACAGTAACTATGCATGTGAGTGTGTATGTTGTGTGTATATGCATGTGTGCACACACACACATACACACATAATGAAACACTATGAAACCGAGGCTCAGAATAGAGAAGAAGGACGAGAAGAAGATAAGAAAGGAAAAGGAATGAGAAGGCTTACTTATGGCAACCATTAGAAGAGCTTGAAGCTCTCTCTGCAACACTTTCTTCTTTAAACTGCGACCATGGCAATAAGCAGGTAGGGACTTCTAGCCATCTTAGGTCTCTATTTTGGGTGGGTATGTGCATAGGTGTTTAATTGTGTGTGCGGTATGTGCGTGATAACTATGCATGTGTGTGAATTACTATGGAGAACCTGAATTTGGTTTCTTAATGAATAATTAACTTTTGAGAGATTTAAAACCATAAGATCGGTATAGAAGGGTTCCATTTGGAGTTTAGAGGAGAATTGATGAAGAGAGGGAAGGAAAAAATCGAAAGAGGGCAGTCTATAACCCTAGAGTTACAACTAGAATAGTGTCTTTTCCGTAAGGAAGAATGTGATATCCCGACCTGGGATACGACACGTATACCGAGGTAAATTGACTGAATAGTGTAATGTGAGCTATTTGAGCTCTATATCATGGTATTTCATGGAACCAAACGATTGAGGGATGTGACTGGTTTGCTTAGTATACCTAGTGCTGGGAAACACCCGAGGACCTTAAGACCTAACATCGTAATGCATGCATGCACGCATTCCCATGCACGAACATATTTCTCAGACACGTAGTACATCTAAAATCAGTGTATGCATGTGCCATTATAAATGAATTTATATGCACATGTATGGATATATTTTCATGTATAAAGATATGTATTGTATGTGTATATATGTATGAATACATGAGGCATGATGTATAGTATATATATATATATATATATTTATATAAGTATATATATACATGTATATATAAATAGAAAATATCAAAGAAAAGACAAAAGGAGAAAGGTGGCAATGAGTATGTCACTATGTGTATATATGCATCACTGTGTATGTGTGTGTTGTGCTGCCGAAAAGAGAGCAGCAAGGCTGCTCACAGCCATGGTGCAAGTGGGTGTATGTGTAGCCGTACATGGCTATGTGTGTATATATGTAAATATATGTATATATATATATATATGGTGTCACATCCCGAACCCCACCCTACGCGGATGTCGAGGACGTGACTGCTAGTCGGTCGCGACGCGACCAACCAAAGGCAAATTCTGAACTTTCCGACGAATTGCACTCCAACTGTAGGGTCAGATGCAGCGGAATTTAAAACTTTTTCTTTGTATCACGGGAATGCAACTCACTTATCCATCATAAGTATATGTATCACAGAGCAAGACTAAATCCAGTCAGTTAACAATTCTAATTTTAGAGCATATCTAAAATCAAGCATATAACAACAGAGCAGATCTAATATCTCTAGAGTACCATTAGTTCCATGAGCCATGTATATCTATATATATCAGTCAAGTCAGTCATAACATACCACTCACCGGAATAACCAGGTTCAATCCATAATAAACCAGTCTCTACAATTCAGTGCCGTCAGATCCTTACTTGCGATGCCACTTGGCCTATTCACGTCATGTCATAGTACCTTCTAATCCAATGGAGGTAATTCCTGAAAAATGTCAGAATAATGGTGTGAGCTTAAATAAGCCCAGTGAGTAACACAGATTCCCTCTCATGGGTTTCAAAACCAGTTTTGTGCTCCCAAGGCACATGGATAATTTAGTCATTACAAAAATAACTATTTTTATAAATCCATTTCATAAGCAGTCTAGTACAATAAAACAAAATCGAACAGACAATACAAACGGATCGGAACATGACATAACCAATCGGTCAGAACAATAACGATTGCTAATATATCGGTCAAGACACAGACTCTTCATTAACGGAACGAATCATAACGGAACAGGACCATATATCAATCAAGACAGGCAGATCATCAACGGACGGAACATGTCAGAACCGGACGGAACATATCAATCGAGGCAGACATAACATTAACGGACGGAATATAACGGAATCGGACGGTAACAATACATCAGTCAAGCAAAGGCATATCGCGAACGGATAAAATTATAACGGGACTAAACGGAAACAATACACTAATCAAGACACAGGCAATCATGAACAGGACACAACATAACGGAACTGGGTAAAAACAATATAACAATCAAGTCAGGGACACATCACTGTCGGAACTAATCATAACTGGACTGAACAATGTTTCAATCAAGACAGACGTATCATCAACGGACAGTACACAACGGAACTGGACCATATATCAATCAAGACAGACAGATCATCAACAAACAGAACATAACAGAATCGAACGGAACAATACATCAGTCAAAACAAAGACATATCATGAACGGACAGATCATAACGGAACTGGACCATATTTCAATCAAGACAGACTTAACATCATTACGGACCGAACATGTCAGAACCGAACGGAACACATCAATCGAGGCAGACATATCATTAACGGACAGCACATAACCGAACTGAACGGAATTCCTAATTCGAAGGACACAAGCACATCACGTGGAATGTGGTACAAAGGGCGTACATTAAGTACATACATTTAAACAATATAGCATTCAGACAGTATACTATACAAAGCTGTACGATACAACAAAAATGTTGTTCTTTGCCTATATCACATGGTTTATTTAATCATTTCGGAAATAATGGTTCAATATATCCATTTTATCTCAACAGTTCAAAACGGGCAAAACAGTACGGGATGCTAGCACAGGGATCAGGAATATAGTCAATTATTTAAAAAGACTAAAACCATGTCATAAGTGATATAGTACGGAAAAGCATGCATTTAAATAATTGCACTTAAATAATTGCATTCAAAACAGATCAGTAAATCAAGGGACAGTATCAAAACAGTGTCAGAAGTTACTCACAAACTTTACGCTTATTTCCTTGCATAAATAATCCGATAACCTCCAGGTACGTCAGGCATCTCCATGTATATCCTGAATAATAATCATCAATCACAGACAGATCAGAACTCATCCATTCAGGTCTCATTCATCATCTTAGGTATCTATCGGATTACCTAAGATAGCCTAGTAGCCTATCGCCCTTCCATTGGGTCTCACCCGAGGCTATTTCATTCTTTAATTAGGCTTAGCAGTTATTAGGATTATATCCTAAGTCATTTAGACTTCAATTGTTATCAGTCAGGCACTCATTCAACCTTAGGGGCAAAATGGTAATTTTACCATTCTTGTCCCGGACCCTATCGTGGTCTACGGAATAGTCTTTATATCTTAAGTACAAAGTTCTACGTCCTTTGGACTCCAATCGGTATCAGTTAGGTTCTCATTTTAACCATAGGGGCAAAATGGTAATTTTGCCATTCTTATCCCGGACCCTGTTATGGTCCTCAGAATATCCCATATATCGTATATATGAAGTTTTAAGTCTTTTAGACTTTAATCGGTATCAGTTGGGTACTTATTTAGTCTTAGGGGCAAAATGGTAATTTTGTCATTTTTGCCCCGGACCCTATCATGGTCCTCAGAACGTCCCATATATCTCATGTATAAATTTGTAAGTCCCTTGGACTTCATTTGGTATCTGCTTTAGATCGTCGGGACACATCGGTCATTTCTCGTTTTACGCGTTGACTGTCTCAGAGTCTTATTTAGCCCTTCAGTGTTCATAATTATCCCTATGATAATTTATCAGATCAGTTTGACCTTTATTCGACCTCTACTTTGCCCTTACAGTGCTCAGGGGTATTTTGGTCATTTTACGTTTTGTGTAATTCTGACCCCGATTCGTCATCTAATCAAGTATACAGTCTCACCAGTGTCTGGGCTCCTACCGGTATCAGTTTCGTCCCAATCGGACTTTGTTTAGGTTTCGTACAGTATCAGGGGTAATTTGGTAATTTCACGTGTCATATTTTTCGGCACGTCAGTTCATAAAATGGACCCCACCATTGGGTCCAGAGCGTCCAACATAGTGAAATTGGACTGTCTGTTATGTTTAATCGGCCCTGGGTATCATTAAGGGCAATTCGGTCATTTACACTTTATGTATCTGTATTTTTCGGGACCTCGGTTCATTAAACGGACCTCACCGTTGAGTCCAGAATGCCCGAGATAGTCAAAAGAGGCTATCTGATATTTTTATTTGGGTCTGGGTACCATCAGGGGCAGTTCGGTCATTTATCACTTACGGGTCTGTATTTTTCGGGACTGTATTTCCAAAATCGGACTGTACCATTGAGTCCAGAATATTTGAAATAGTGAAAATACACTATTTATTTACTTAATTTGGACTCCGTTTGACATATTTAATGTCTAGGGGTAAAATCGTAATTTTACCTATTTAATAAAATAATTAAATAATTATTTTATTATTTAATTAATTTATTCAGGGCTTAAATGAATAAATTTTCAAAAGTCTAGGCCATTGTGTAATTCTTTAAAACAGTTGGGGACAAATCCGTAATTTCAGAAAGTATTTGGGGTCAAAATACAATTTCACAATTTAGGGGTTCAAACCCAAGGGTTGAAGGGTTCATCAGTTGAACCGGTCCAAAACCATCAAAAACCGACCGGTTCAGTTCCTTCAGAAAACCGGAATAACATATTCTTTCTATCCCCAATTCAGCCCCTTATTCACGGTTTGGACAGACCTAATCCCTAATTCAGATTTATTAACCGAGTTTCCAAACAGGCTGGTTTTGATTTTAAAACAAAACCTGTTTAACCGAAACGGTGCCGTTCCACTAAAGAGGTGGCACGCCCATGAGTGGACACGTGTCCGAGTGGACACGGTCTGCCCAAGCGAGTTGGACGAGTCGACTCCGTCTTCTTCATCTTCTCCCCCAGTTTTGCCCTAGTTCCCGATTTCATATTTTCTCTATTTCGTGCCATTTCAGGTACGGATTCCTACTGTTTTTGGTTCCGATCGATTCCTGGGAGTCAAGCCATCAATTTGGCATTCATTTGGTCCTTCGAATCAAGCTAAAATGCTTGATCTAGGTGGGGAATAACCAGACCTGCAACTCGGTTGCAAATCCTTATTTCTCAACCAAATGTTGTGAGGTTTGTTTTAAAATGATCCTTGAGTCATGTGGTTTCAAGTCCCATTATAAAAATCTAGTTTAGGAGTCGATTTACGGAGTTGGGTTTTTGAACCGAAACCTGCAACTCCGAATTTGAGGGCCTTCCCATGCAGTTTTGGGTTGCGGATTAGGGTCTTTAGGACCCTTGTGACCTCTAGATCAGGTCTTGACCAACCGAATTCAGTTTAGCTTAGGTCGAATCAGACCCAGTTTTTGGAGGTGGTCATCTATGGTGGATGGGTCACGGCTTTGGGTTTTTCATGACTCTTCGACCCTCTCAGTCGGTTCATGACAGTTCCAGGCCTCATAGTAGTGCATATATACAATTTATATGGCTTAAAAATATCAGGAACAGATCCAAAATTTAAACAGGAAATTTTTAGAGCAATTTTAATGTTTTACCTCTTGGACGATCACCGATCCTCCATAGCCCAGTCCAAACCCCTCGGTTGTGCCTTTGGCACCTCAGAGCCTCACAATCAGTCGTGCCTTGTGCTCCATCATGCAACAACAAGTCAAGCTTAAGCTTGTACATCCATGGACATACACACATTTTCTTGTGCACCACTTTGGCAACCTTCTCCCGAGCACACACACACACGAGCAAATTTTGTTCCTTCTTTCTGAGACACACAGGGCGCCCATATATATCAAATACACATGTAGACATATGTATTTTTTGTATGCATGTTGATTTGATGTGCATGCTTCTCCATTGGTGGAGAGAATGGCCCAATCAGATTGTATATATATATATATATATATATATATAACATATATTATATATCACATATGGTTGCATGAAATCCCATTGGCCCAATTTGAGGTGGAGCCTTGGGCAATTCAAAGATATATATATTTTGGTTATATATATGTGCACAAAGTAATGACAGCCCAGTTGGTAAACTTTTTGAGAAAAATTCCTTCCTTCTCAAGGTCAAGGGTTCAATTCCCTTGGCCTCCCATTTGGCCCTTTTTTTTCACATTTTTGGTTAAGGCCTTGTTTGGCTGCGCATTAATTCAGTTTCTGATGTTTGCCTCATAACTTTCATTCTGTAACTCCTTTTTCGGTGCGGTTTCTTCCGGTCAGTTTCTATTTCTGTTATCTTCAGTGTCAGAGGTTCCGTGTCATTTATTAGTCATTCGGGATTTTCGGGATTAACTAATTCGAATTCCGTCAGTGTTAAATTGACATTATTTCACCTAATTAATGGATAATTAGGTTCGGGTATTATACCCTTTTCTCGGACATGTTTTGTCATTCTATTGGTCTAGTGTGTCCACCGGGAGATTAAGGTTAATTTCCTTAATTATTCCCTAAGCCGGTACTAATTAATAATTAATTATTTAATTATTAATTATACAGAGTCGGGGTGTTACATATGGGAGGATACGTGGATGGTAGGGATTAAAGAGGCAGGTCTCTGCAGTCAAGGATGACTGCAAGAGAGAGAGAGAGAGAGAGAGAGAGAGAGAGAGATAAGGTAGAGAGAGAAGAGGCGGTGGGAATTATTGTATATATATACGGGTTTGTGAGTTGAGAGGAAATAGAAACAACTGAAGGAAACTAAAAGGCTGAGAGTAAGAAAAGTATCATCAGGGATTCAGAAACAGAAGCAAAAGAGGTCCAAGGGCATAACAACCGAAACAGAAACAGAAACCCAGGTGAGTAGTGTAAATTCTGTTTTTATGTTTTGGAGCATGAAACCTTAATTTATCTATAGGGTCTTGTAGAGTATAGAATTTGAAACTCGATACAAAAAGAATTAGGTTAAATGGTGTTGAAACGAGACAGAAATGTTGAGTTGCAGGTTTTATGAATAAAGCTCGGGTTCCATGAAATTGTGGTTTAAAACTTGTTTTAAGTTTAAGAAAATAATCCATATTAGTGCAGAGACTTATTTGAACTAATTTGGAATCAAACCAGTGAATATACAGTCACGAACATGAAAAACAAAACTTGGTCAAAGAATCGGCCGGAGTTGATAAACTTACTATTCGTAAAGGTGAGGAGAGTTTTGATGGAAACTGGGGTTGGGAATGGAATCCTTGAGAAGAAGGGAAGAAAATGGCAATGAAAACGGGGTAGAATGAGGTCAGATTTAGGTTGCCGTCACCGGAGAATATGACGGAACCCTAATACTTGCTCACCGGAATATCGAGGAAGACGACCGTGAAGTCGTGAGGCTATCGGGTTAAAATGTAACCGGATCTGGGTTCGGATCGGGTCGGGACCCGACCGGAAATGAAAGGGGCAAGCTATACTGTGTCGTTTTGTATTGGTTTTTAATTGGAATAGGTTTGTTTGGTTGCAAGTGTCACGACCCGAAACCCACCTTGTGCGGATCTCGTGTCGGGACCGCCACCCTTCGGCCCGAGGGCCTTAGGGCAAGGCTCACATAGGCGACAGTATCGGATGGCGGTGCGGCCTTGGTTTGCAGAAGCGTGAAAAACTTTTTCTTTTTCTTTTCATATTTAAAACTTCCGCACAACCGTCCGGTACTGCCGCTCTTCATAGCGGTACACATAATTATAAAATCAGAGCATGACAATAATTCTAAAGTTTTTCATAACACATATCCGTTGCCCCTTGGGGCTTAAGTACATATTTGGTTTAAGTACATAATTGTCCAAAAGTACGACATCAAAATTCAACCAATTATAGGCCCTAATGCTTCCAAAATATCTCCAGATCCTAATGGAGTTGCCAATCATCGCTCCCCAAATTGGGCAAGGGTCCACCCATCATCATCACCTGAAAAATGTTGTGGAATGGGGTGAGCTTCGAGAAGCCCAATGAGTAATTCTAACATCTGTCATGGGGTTTCAATTGGCAGTGGTTTCGCACGTAAGAATTTATAAAATACTCACTACCAATTGCTCGTATACTTGGAACATAGAGTAACATATGCATTCTTTAAATAATAGCTTTGAAACATTTAAAGTATTCAAGCTAACACGTACTTTTGGCATAAAGTATATGAATTTCAAATCATGTAAATATGCATGGTGAAAATGAGGGAAAAAGCCTGCTTCCATTTTCAACACACACCTTATCACTTTCGTTGATGGAATCTGTTTCGAACCAGACTCCCGTTTTACTTTCTGTGGAGAAATGGACTGAATCGGTTGGTTCAGTGAAGGGTTAGGCCGGTTTAGGGTTATTGGTTGTGAACCAACTGGTTCAGACCGCAGCTTTGGGAAATTGTGAATCGACCCCATAAAGTTTAAAAAATTCCACTGAGGTCCAAATAGGAAAATTAATAAAATATTAATTTTTTTCAAAAATACCCCTATGTCAAATATGGGTCAAACGAAGTCCAAACGAGGCAAATGAATAGTCAAAATTTATTATCTCGGACATTCTGAGTCCAATGGTAAGGTCCGTTTCACAAGATGGGGTCCTGAAGGATAAAATACCGTAAAAGTGCAAAATGACCATTTTGCCCTTTTTAGTACAAAAGTCTAAACGGAATTCCGTGAAAGCCTAAACAGACTTTCTTCAGCGTTCCGGACTCAATGGTAAGGTCTAAATTAGTGTTAGAGATACTTATAATATCAAGGCATAAAATTTGTTGAATAGCATTAATTCTAAGACGGATCTATTGATATATAGGGGACTCGATAGGAAAGGGCAAACTCATGGGATACTGATTTAAGAACGCACAGTTAGAGGTAAGTAAATTCCCTTCTCTTCCATGTGGTGTTTCTAAAGCCAAGTTTATTCTTTACTGCCAAACTTGTACTCTTGAAAGTACTTCATGTTATTGCTATCCACAATGTGATATTGTTCTATCTTGTGGACATTGATTGACTGTTGTGTCATTGTTATCATGTTGAGCCATGCCTTGAAAGGCCTACTGTTATGATTTCATTGTATATATGATATTCCATTTTATACTCTTATGGAATCACTTATGATCATGAAACGTTTATGAATACGGGATTTGTGCTCAGTCACAATATCCATCCGATGCTTTCTGACTTGATTGGAGACCTAAGGGTCAAATACATGAACGGATAGGTGGCAGGAATGAATTCCTCGAAGGCTTTCCACCGACAATTGACTGGAATGATCATTGACATTTCATTTGCATTTTGACTGGAATGTTACAGAATAAAAGCATCTCGATTGGATTGTTATGGTTACGTTATTCAAGGAATACTCTTCCTTATGATTCATCTTACATTGAGAGAACCTTCTTTATTGATTGATTGTGATCGGTTTATTGTGGCAGTATCTTCATATTGATATATTGTTATTGAGAGATTCATGTTGATGTTATTTCCATTACCCCTGATTGTACATTGTGACTTATTGTTCATTGGCCATCAAGGCAACTATTCTCATTGGCTATCACAACATATCTTTTCTTATGATTGGCTATCATAATCTTATTCATGGATTCATATTTCACTGATACCAGTGTCGGAGATTTGTTTTTACTTGCTGAGCTCTTGTAGCTCATTCCACCCTACTTACCCCCATTTCAGGTGATGACGCTGCAAGACCCCAGTAGGAGTCTACGAGCGTAAAAGGACATTTTGAGAAACTGTACTAGTCTATGTTTTAGTTCTCCCATGTATTCACCACCCACGGGTGTTGGTTATGTCTGGTTCTTATTTTTGTTATTGTAGAACCATATCATGTATTGAATAGACTTCCGCTGACATTGTGTACTGAAAGACTTCTGCTGATTATGGACATTGATAAGACTTCCGCTGTTATTGTTTTAAGATTTAGTACTTTGCATATTAGTACTATGATACAGGAATCGAAAAAGTAGGGACGGCCTTAGGGTCGGCCCCGCGACATGAGATCCGCATAAGGTGGGTTTCGGGTCGTGACAAAGATGACACTGTTCACTTATACTTGGACGACGTCATTTTTGGAGTGGGTAAGTTGGGCCACTGGACTGGGTTGCGTCTCTTAGATGGCTGGGCTCCTCACGTGGTGGGTTGGGCTTGTTTAAGTAAGTGGACCAAAATTTTGGGGAGGGGGTTCAATGAATTAGGCCACGCAAAGCGAAAAACCTTGTTGGCTTTGAGCCTAGGCTGGGGCATTTGGGAACGTGGATAATGAGCAGGTTCTTTTAAGAACAAGTTAAAAGTTGAACTAGTTCTCTTGAAGAACCAGTTCAACAAGGTCTGGTTCTTAGCCCGAAATTATGAAAGTACCCTTCTTTTAAAATATTGAGAATTAAATGCAAATAAAATGGAAAATGAGTCATTCTTAACTTTTTTAGGCAATCCAGATTCAATGGTGGGGTCAGTTTGAACATTCGGGGACCCGAGGTAGTCTCGCATGAATATGTAAAATTAAAAAAATGCCACTCACCTTATAAGTTTAAATTTAAGTGCTATTAAAATTAAAGAAGGCTTATTCTAAAGGTTTTTGGATATTCCGAACTCAAAGACAAGGTTAGTTTGGACATTCAAGGACCCGGGGTGATCCCACATGAATATATAAAATTATGAGAATGTCCCTAATGATAATTGAAGTAGTTCATAGGCTAATTAAAATCTGGAAAGGGCTAGTCCAAGGTTTTTGGATGCCCAAAATTCAAATGTAATGCTAGATTGAAAAAATTGGGACCTAGTGATCGTCTCACCTAAATTAATAAAATGATGATTATACCCCTAGACATAGATTGGACAACTAAATGCATAACTAAGATTTGGAAGATGTGTTTCCAATCTTTTTGGGAGTCAAAAATTCAAATTTGGTATCAGATTAACGAAACGGGAACACGAGGTTAGTCCTACATTAATGTGTAAAATTATGATTATGCCCTTGAGCATAGAACAAATACTTAAGAGAGTTAATAAAATGAAAGGAGAGCATTCTTAGGATTTTTAGAACTTCTGGATTAGATTCCAAGGTTGGTTTTGTGAGACAGGGTCTAGGTAGATGTGAAACTTGCTTGGTAAAATTATGAAAATGCCCTTATGGGTTTAAAAGACATTCAAATGACTTAGAAACAATACGATGAGGCATCCTTAAGGTTTTGAGGCTTGGGAACACATTTTTTATATTCGTTTGGGACAACGAACACTCTGTAAGTAAGTTAATGCGTAATTAACCTAAGAAAACTTGAAAAGTCACTATGGAACCTTAGTGTTAAAAGTTAGAGTAGTCACAAGAGTTGAACCTAAAGTATGTGAGGTATTTAATACATGTTGTGATAGACATAAATAGTATCTCGTTATAGTCAGGTGGCAATTGGGACTAGGATTTGATTTTGATTGGTTGGTATTGTATGCTTGTTATTGATCCTTATGATATGACTGTTATTATTCTTATGCTTGATCAGTGTTTGTACTTTTTGGCATAATTGTCATTATTATCTTGATGTTTTACTATTCATTATGCTTGTACCTTGGATCCATGTATGGACATTCTATAGATTATATGATTTTTGTATGTTGAGATATCATGTATTTCATTACATAATTGTTGATGTGGATGTGGTGTGAGCTTGTGTGGCCACCACATATTGTGAAATATTGATATTGTGAATATAAATGAAATAGTTGAATCATTAAGAAATGGGAAGTTACGAATGAGCTAGTTCAAGCTGAGAAAGGGGAAGTTATGAGTGAGATAACTTACAAGTTGAGAAAGGGAAAGATATGGCTCACTCCTACTGTTCATGGGAATGACAAGTACTGGTCTGGTAGAGGACAGCTATTGGAGCAGCACGAGATAGACAAAGGCCTGAGTAGTATCGGTTTTAAATAGTTGTATTTATTTCTTGGATATTGTAAAGGGTGCTTAGACCCTTCTTTGGCATAGGGTATACGTTGTTTATTGGATCAATAGAGTCTGCTCTGCACATTACTTTGTGATGTATTACAGATGGATATTTTAGGTTTAGTTGCACCTTATTGTGATTTATTCTATTTAATCTTGTTACGGGATTTGAACAAGTATAAGCATGTTAACGAACCCAACCGATTAAAGGAAATTGTTTTAAGAAAAATAAATTTATAAATAAATGGGTTGTACTTTATTCACTTGACTGGGATGGTTAGTCTTAATCACCTACCGTTCGGGGTCTCGATGACCCCTTAGTTTGGTCCAATTGAGACCAGGGCGTTACAGTTCTAGACTCAACGGTGATATTCGTTTCTTCAAATGAAGTACCTAAAAATTAGATACGTAGAAATGGGTAATCCCTAAACTACCCTTGATGATATACATGCTATTAAATAGATTGGGAAATGATAGAAAGGGGCATACCCAACATTGTTGGATTTTTGGACCTAATGTTAAGGTCTAATTGAGCATTCGGGAATCCGAAGAAGGTCTCGCGTGAAAGTGTGAAATTATAAGAATGCCCCTGAGCATAAAGTAAGCCACAAAAGGCCAATCAAGATCCAAAAAAGGCTAAGTTTAGTATTTTCGACATTCCAGACCCAACAATGATATCCATTGGGAAAAACAAGACTCTGAAACAAATTGTAAAATGATGAACAAGTTCCTAAGACTTAATGAAGCTACCAGAAGAGTATAAGAAGTATAGAGGAACCTATACTAATGTATTAAGGACCCCCTACACTAAAACAATGGAGTCTAATTTAGCAAGTCAAGTACCGAACTATATGGAACATGAATGGGGAAAACTACCAAAATGCCCTAAGGGCTAAAGTACGTCACAAGACGAACTAAGAAATGTTAAGAATCCTAAATAAAGACCCTAAGGGAATCCTAAATGATAAGATTAAGTTCAAAAGCAACTAAGAACATTAAGTAAATAAGATGCAAGCTAAGATATGTAATGATCAATTATCGATGTATTCTAATCAATGATTTATGAATACCAACAGGAAATAAAGATAAAACGAATGCCAAGGCAAGTCAAATAAGCAAGTAATTGTGGACTTTGGACCACAAGTGAGTAACCTTGTACCTTGAACTGGTGTTTTTTTATCAAGCACATTTCTGTAACTATTTTCTTACTTAAATGAAAATATGTTTTGATGATAATATATGAACCATCTTTTAAACATAACATGTTTTCCTCATTGCATCATAAATGTTCTACAAGACATCATAGCTAAAATATTTGCAAACATGTTTTAATGCCATGTCGTGTCATCGTGACACTCTTAACCTTATCAGAGGGCTTTATACTGGTAAGCCTTGAGCAAGCTACACTACAAGGACTTCACCGAGGTTATATACCAGTAGGCTTTCAAAAAGCCACATTACAAGGACCACATCCGGGTTATATACTGATAGGCTTCCAATAATTAATTACAAGGACCTTTTAAGAGTTTCAAGCTAGAAGGCTTCAACAAGCTAGGAGATCTCCAAAACAAGGCTTCAATAAGCCAAGAGATACTTCGGAAACCAAGTTCACAAGCTCGACAAGAAATCATTTTATACATGATTATTCAAGAACCATGAACCATGTTTTGATTACATGATTTACTAGTATGAACTCTACAAGATTTATCATGTCTTTACAAGTATTCAAGTTTACAAGTATACATGTCTTTACTAGTATGCATAAACTTATGAGTATGTATGAGTTTACAAGTATGCATGTCTTTACAAGAATTCAAGTTTATAAGCATGTGTTTTAAGAATGCATGTCTTTATAAGAATTCAAGTTGATAACAATAGTTTACAAGTATGCATGTGTTTTAAGAATGACTGCATCTTTATAAATTCTTTTATATACTATATTGGAAAAAATATTTTGGATTTTTCCTAAAACCCACGACAGGGCACTGGTGTTACTCACGGGTTTCTCATAAAGCTCACATGGGTTTGTCCATGTATATTTCAGGTATTCCAGAAAAGAAAAAAATAGTAAGCCATGATAGAGAAGAACTATAAACTTAGATAGAACCCTACGAGAGTACAATATAGAGCATTCCAGTTATCACGAGAATTACATGTCAAGAGTAGGCCACAACTTTGAGCAAGAAACAAGATAGACTTGTAAAGCTATAATAGTTAAATTGTTAGTCTTAAAATGTATGTATGTAATGGGATCACGGTAACACGAGAATGTAACTCTAATGAGTTATGAACCATGTATAAGTTTTGAATAGTAAATCTTTGCCAAGTGTAATTGCATTTAAAAAAATTTTACCGTGAAATTCTGTTACAAACTAAAAGTTAAATGAATGTATTTAACTTGGATCTAAATTGAAGGCCTTACGACCGATCGCATTCCTCAATCCGCATAGGGTAGGTTTCGGGATGCGATAGTAATACCTTTATTTGGGCGGCTAGTCCCATGTGAAGTGTTTCTAGCTGGCTAGGGAAAATCCTCAAGCTCTCCTTCCAGGCTAGCTTTATGGTATCTTCCATTGTGGGAAGAGTAGAGGTGTTTTCTTAAAGAACTGGTGAAACTTGTTTCAAATGTGGTTGGCAAGGAAGAAGGGGTATTGTGCTACTCCACTGATTCCCTTTCCTCCAGATTTAGAGGGATCACTCTACCAGCCAAAATGTCCATAGCAGTCTCACTCTCTAAGATAGTCCTCTCTGGTGTTGTGACGGATTGTGCAACAATAGTTTGTTTTCCTTTACTTAGAGTCTTGTACCCCAAAAGGATCTTTTCTTTAGATTTATCCTTTAGTTGAATGAGTCTAAAAATGATAAAGTTCTCTAGACTCAAAACATTTCGGTGGGGACGTAAAGAGGGTTGAAGTAGTTGGTGAAGCTTTTCTTTCCACCCCTCTATAAGGGAAGGGAATTTTAGAGCGCTTTAGATACAGAACACAAAGCACTATAGGTTAGTATGATGAATAAGCCAAAAACAAGAAGTGCTAAGGTAAAGATCCTTAGGACAAGCTGTAGAGTGGGGAATCATTTTAGCATCTAGCTCGGTATGGCTGGGGTCCTCCCAAGTTCCTTTAACAAAGAAGTACCACTTATTTCATGTATTATTAGAGGACAAGACGTTGTTCAAAGGTTTGAAGCCAAAGTCAAAAGACATGTAGTAAAGTAAAGTCATTCTTGAGCGTTATTTAGGTCCATGCTATACCTTAGGAGGTCAAAATCTACCATGAACCCATTCTTATGGGCTAAAACTAAGAACCCAATCAACAACCTCCAACTATTGATAATAATGTTGATAGGGAAAATATTGAAAAAGGAGAAAAACTGCCTCAAAAAGGGTGGAAAGGGAATTTAAACCCAACCTCAAACCACTCCATATAAATGTAGATCTCTAGAGGTCCACCATTCTAAGGGCACTCTAAAGGGTCAGGGACTTTGAAAATGACATTCTCGGGAATGTTATACATAAATTTAATGGAATCTAAGACTCTTAGATCTTTTTCTTTACATGAATCATACAATCTTGAAAAGAGGGGTTGGAATCACCTTGTTCTTGATAATCTTGATTGTTGAAGAGCCTTTTTGAAGAAATTGATGCAATATTCCTTCTCTTACTCCTCTAGGTCTTCTCCTCTTTTCCCTCTATGCAAGCCATACACCAAATAGGAGAGTGGGATCCTCTTTTACTCTCTCACTGAAAAATAATATTTTGTTGTTATCTATGGCTATCCCCCTTATATCACATATTTATAGGGGTTTGCAAAATTAGGGCAAAATGAGGGATCTAGGGTCCCACTAAATTAGCTCCAATTAGTCAATTAATTTCTAATTAACTCTTAATTAATTAATGACTAATTAATTTCACTAGATAATTAGAATTGTACTCTAATTTGGTGAAATAGAGAAAAACTTAAAATCACTAAACATATATAGTGGGCCCCTCTACTTGGATATAAATAATTAGGATTTGGGCTTACACACCGTCAAACTATTTCCTAATTATTTTTACAACTTAATTCACCAATTATTAATCACTATAAAATGGTCAACATCTTAATAAACAATTTATTGAAAAGACTGGATCTGAATTTCAGTGATTAATCAATTGAATTAATACATTAGTGATATCATTCTCTCTAATTTAGAGTGTAGATTCCATCTTGAAAACATGTGTTCCCACAATCTAAACAATGATTTTCCAAGATACCTAGGTGCTGATCTAAGAGACCTCACTCATTGGTAACTCAAAGTCACCACCATTAAAAACTTGAGTTCACTATTCTCTCAAAGTTAAAAGCTTACTGTGAATAGTGAATATAAGAATCACATCAAAGATGACAATTTTATATTACATGTTTCTTATAATGATCTAGTTCAGTGTATTTCAAATACACCAATACAATAACCCATAGTCTAATACTCTAGTGGTTGAGATAAACCACCCTATCACATAGAGGTCAAATGTTTCTTACAAATAAGATGCCCAGTCTCATCAGTGAATGCGAATAATTCTAGAATTGCTTGATCATAAGTTCATATCTCTTGTACATATATCTCATTTATATACATGAACTATTTGCAAAAACAATTCAAGGACTAACCATCTCATGGTATAAAATAACAACATCTACATGTACAATAATATGAAACTTAAAATAATAGATCAAATTTATTAAATAATAGCAAAATGTCTTAGATATGAGAGCATACATCCTAACAAGTTTCTCACCTCAAAATTTGAACCATCATCGTGTCATGATGAAGGTGATGACTGCTATAAGAATAACGATTGTTAGCGCTTCGATAAGCGTGTGACTCCTATCATGCACATTAATTACAAGTACAACGTTTTTACCTCGTAACCCTAACCTCAGGTCATGATATATCCAAAAAACCTGAGGCTTGGGGGAACTAGCTACAATACCCAGAATCGGTCCTAACCTCAGGATAAGGACATATGGCCATGAGGACTTCAAGCTATCGATCTAACTGGACTTCAGGCCTCGAGTATTTTGCTACCACAATCTAGATCTTCCAAGAACACAACATACCAATCCCTAGTTACTAGGCACCACCTAAGGGGGGCTGGCATTGAATGGTTGGACTCGGATGAGAAGTTTGTGTTAGGAGAGTCTAACAAGGAAACTTTCATAAAAGGATAATTGCGATCTTAATATTCTCTCCATTCAACCTTACAAAAAATGGCATGACTAACTCTTATAAAAGGGGGATAAGGGTACTTCTCAAGGTATGACCAAACTCTCGACTAACTTATAGTTTTTTTCATCCTTGACATAACTAACTTGATCATCAGAGGGATATTTACTGGACCTTCTTCGGGTGACTTTTAACTATTTGTTTTGTAGGATCATGATCAGAAGCATCAGTTGTTGATTTGATCTGGTTAGAAATGGTGCACAATAATGACCCAACTTAATTACATGTCTATTGTCTTGTAAAAATAAGA
This sequence comes from Nyssa sinensis, assembly GCA_008638375.1. Taxonomy (NCBI): domain Eukaryota; kingdom Viridiplantae; phylum Streptophyta; class Magnoliopsida; order Cornales; family Nyssaceae; genus Nyssa; species Nyssa sinensis. The sequence goes on from CM018043.1 coordinate 25,074,581, forward strand.
TATAATAATTAAATTAAAAACCCTTTTTTCTAGACTATTACACATGTTAGCTAATTAAACCAAGCCCATATATTTTAGGAAGTTTCCTATTTTAATTTATAGAGTCCGTGTAATATTCAGAGTCTTTTTGAATAGTCCTAATTGTAGTTAGACTAATATTCTAGTGATGGTTAGTTTCCTAATTATAGTTGAACAAGTTATAGTAGATTATGTGGGATTAGATGTCCTAATTAGTATAGGACTTAGAGTTAGTATAATTATATATATGTGGGTCTCTGTCACATGCAATTATAAGCCACAAATATAATAGAGTGGTGGCGGAAGGAAAAAAAGTGTGGCCGTGGGTGGCGGTGGTTGTAGCACCAAAACAATTGAAAGTGGTGGAGTGAGTTTTACCAAATTGTGTTGATCGCCAAAGAGTGACAATATGTGATTGAAATTATGCCGAGTTTGTATACAAAGTCTAATTGATTGATTTTGCTTTAATAAAATTATATGATTTCGTTGTTATCAAAGAATAAAATTTACATTCTGGTTTTTGATTGTATAATTCAAGGTCAATAGATAAAGTAATTTGTTTTCATTATCTTACATTTGGTATTTGAGTTATTTTAAATCCTACAGTTGGTATCAGAGTAATTTTTAGATCTTATAGTTGGTATCAAAGTGATTTTTAATTCCTACATTTGGTATCAGAGCCAGGTTACTATCTGAGCCAGTTATGATCTTGGGGTAATTTATCAGAGCCAAGTTTGATCGTAGGGTAATTTATCCGAGCCAGTTACGATCTTGGGGTAACTTATCTGAGCCAATTATGATCTTGGGATAATTTATCAAAGCTAGTTACGATCTTTGGGTAATTTATCAGAGTGAGTTACAATCTTTAGGTAACTTATCAAAGTTACAGAAAATCATAGTTTGGTCTTGCTCCTAGATTATTATAGAAAATAGTGGTTCTCGTGTTGCTCAAGGCTGCGATCTTGAGTGGTTTATTGAAGAGCTGTTCGATTGGAAGTCGACGACTATTTGGATAAAAAAAAAAGATCCTACAGTGGTACAAATAATTGTGAAGAAGCCAAAAAAGAAGTTCTGGTTTAATCGACAAGGAGGCCAGCTTGATCAGACTGAAGAAAAAAAAGGACGGTGAGATCAGTTTTTGAATAAACCTAGGTATGCGATTTATATAAATTTTTGATTTGAAATTATAGAGAAAGTTTTGGTGAGTGGACAAAAGTTTGAGATTTTAACAGTATGTGGTCAGAATATTTATGTGTGGTTACATCGTGTTACACTCTATCTTAATGCTTGTAATGTATTTAATGTATTGGATATTGCATTGAAACGTTTATCAAAATATCTTTATGAGAAGAAAGTTAAATGGTTCTATCAGATAATAAGAAAAACAATACATTAGGCACATTGGAATACTTTTGTTTTTAGACAAAATTATCCACCACCACATAAGTTTTGGTTTGAACTCATTTCGGCATATAAAAATAAACTGCGAAATGGTTATGAACCTTTGATAGATTGATATTGGGTGGTTGATTTTGAAATAGATAAGTTTGATAAAAATAAGGTGATTTATGGTTCAAAATTGTTTTCAAAATTCATTCGAATTTGGGATGATTCATATAATGTGTAGAATTTAGATTCATATGATATTGACTGCTTTGTCAATAATTACGAAGAAGAAAATATTTTGAAGGTTGAAAAAGAATAAACTAATTATGAGACTGAAAGTTTGGCTTTGGCTCATGAAGATGAAGATTCGAATTTGTTAGAAATTGTTTTTGGTGAGTTGGGAGATATTTCAAAATTATTTCAGCCTATTCCGTTTGAAAATTTAATAGTTGATGATGGACCATAAAGTGACAGACCAATACAAACATGACATGTGTGTACAGAGCACTTGCATATACAGACCAAGAAAGGCTCTCCCAACCAGTATAGATAGACACACGGTGGTTCAGAGCTTCTTTGTTCAAAATGGCGCAAGATATCTAGCCCTACCTCTAGAACAGAATTGTAGAGTATCTATAGGGAGGGGTCCCGAGCTAGTCACCGCCTTCTATGTCCTACTGACCTTAAAATAAGGAAACAGAGTTCAACATGGCAACTACAATTTCTGAATATCTTCAAATCCCTGCTTCTACGACTCCGAATCCTATTCAACTTAGGAAATCTATAACTTATAAATAAAGCCCTACAATGCACTTTCAATTTACGTTCAATCAATTCCTTTTAATTAGAGTCTTTTAATTTTTACTGACTTTATTATTAGAGTGGATACCACTGGAGCCTACCTAGTGACCCTTTGGTTTTGAGTTCTTGACAGGTGATGAAGAACGGAAGCCCCACTGATCACAAAGTGCAACATCAGTTTGGCACCGTCTGTGGGAACGACAATCGTTCTTACTAACTTTTTCTTTGAAAGTAGAAAATCCTTTTTCTTTTTCTTCTAAAAAGGCAATGGATCCCAATCTTCGTCATAGAAAGAGTTCTCAAAACCCCCAAAATCAGCCTCCTATTAGAAGAGGAAGGGGGCAAGCACCCAATCACTTACAATAGCAACTTGATCGGATTCAACGATAATCCGATCAGATGCAAGAACAACTTGTTTCCATGTCCCAAGCTCTGCCTTCGCTATCCCAGAACCAGTGTAGAAATATTCCTCCTCCTCCTCCTACCAATATTGTTAATGAAAGGGCTCAGCGTCCCGCTACCACCATGGGTGAAGGATCTCCCAATAAGCAAATCCCCTATGCACAGCCGGTACACCCCCATGGTACCACTCACGCAGAGACTGACCCCCAGACATCAACAGCTGTAGGAAATGGGATGCCTGTTTTTCACCTAATAGTCCATTACCAAATCAGAATGAGGATCCCAACTCCAGCAGCTTCGGGGGCCGATCCACTACCACAAGAGTTCTAGTCTCCACAAACACCGGCCCCCCTAGTCTTGTGAGGGCAACATCCTCTTGCTAATATCGGACAAACTCATCCCTTGAATATGGGGTCCGAAGGTGCATGACAGGGTCCACAGTGGGGCCCAAACCCATAACTAGTCCTGCTTAGAGTTCCTCAAAGGACAGAAGAGATAGTAGACTCCCAGGAACAGACTGTCTTTACTAGAAAGACCCATGCCCCCCAGAGCAAGATGAATTGGGAAAGCTGCGCAGGAGGTCACCACGTCATTCACCTCTGCTATAATGATAGAGGAGCGGCCAAAAAAGTTTGTTGTCCTAAAGTTCACCCTCTACGATGGGTCTGAGGACCCTGGAGACCATTTATCTCATTACCAGCATGCAATGGCTCTACATGGGGCTACTAACACCGTCATGTGCCGAACCTTCGTGACAAGCCTCAAAGCTAGCACTCTGAAATGGTTCCACAACCTCTCTTAAGAATCGATCAACAATTTCTATAAGCTCAGTAGGCGATTTCTTGATCAATTCCTAACCAGCAGGAAGTTAAGGAAATGACTAGAATTTTTATTAACTATAAAACAAGCAAATGAAGAGTCACTTTGGGAGTACATTGCTTGCTTTAATATCGAGCTCACAAAGATAACGGACTGTAGCCCAAGCTTCTTGGTGGCAGTTCTCACCTCTGGCCTAGGGCCTAGACGCTTTAAAGATTCTTTGACAAAGAATCTTCCTGCCGACATGGCGGTACTTATAGAACGAGCATGGAAATACATAAACCTGGATGATACCAAAATGTCATTCCGAAAGGCAAAAGAATAAGCTCAAAAAGATGAGCATGTTTAGAAGAGGGACACTAGTGCAACTAGGAAGAGGGTCAGGAGTCCCGACAAGAGGGTGGCATCTAAAACCCAGAACAATCCTAATTTTGGAAGGTATTGAACTTTCACCCCTCTGAATGCCTCTCTCACTCATATACTCCAACAGATACAGACCCGTGAGGACTTGAAGTGGCCAGAGCCATTAAAAAGCAATCCTGACACCAGATATCAAAACAAGTATTGTGATTTCCACAAGGAGCATAGGCACACCACCGACGAATGCAGAGCTCTCAAGCAAGAGATTGAAAATCTCATCAAAAGAGGGCCACTGCAGGAGTTCGTCTGGTAGGATGGGAGGCAGAACCTCCGTAACAACAGACCACCATAAAGAAGGCAAGAGCAAAGGCCTAAAGAGATGGAGGTTAGAAATAATCAACCACGCCAAAATAATCAAGTCATCTTTGACCTCTATGCTGACAATACGGCAACGAAATTATCTAACCGAGCCAGAAAAAGGTATGCTCAGGAGGCAAGAGTAGAACCACATGTCCTCCAGATCTCAACCATCGACGAGAAGCTAAAGTCGGGACCACAAATCCAGTTCTTAGAATTGGATCTTGCTGGGGTACATTGTCCTCACAATGATGCTCTCGTCATCTCACTCAAAATTGCCAATTTTGAGATTAGAAAGGTTCTAGTGGATACATGAAGCTCCACCAACGTACTGTTCTATGAAACCTTCAAACACATGAAGCTCAACCTCAACGACATCAGAGCTAGCGCTGCTGTAATGGTGGGATTCGATGGAAACCTCAGCACCCCATTGGGCAAAATAGATCTACCGACCACAACAAGAGAAGGGGACGGACATAAGACATTGATCTCTGAGTACATGGTCTTAGACTCAAAATCCTCCTATAATGTCATCATTTGGAGGCCCTGACTCCATCAGATGGGAGTAGTCACTTTGACCCTCCATCAGTGCTTGAAATATGTTTAGAACGATAAGGTATTCTCTATCAAGGGCTATCAACCAACTGCCCGTGAATGCCATGCTCTCGCACTAAAGGAAAAAGCCTCCAAATAGCAATCGCAGTACCCTCGTGAAGGGGGGAGTTCTCCATCTTCCGAACTTCATGACGCAGAAGAGTGCCTCTCTGGAATTGATGAGCCATTAAGCCTTAGATGAAGGGATAGTATGGTCAAACCAATAGAGAAGCCCATCAAAGTACTCGTCAGCACTGAAAGGGGGAACGATATCTACAGATTGGCTCAGATCTGTCTCCCTCCGAGCAACAGAAAATTGTTGAATTCTTGAAAAGTAATTTGTTGGTAGTCGCCTAGAAGACCAAAGATATGGAAGGAATAGATCGTAACCTCCTCTCTTATAAGCTAATGACAGACCTAGAACATCCTCTAGTGAGACAAAAATGGAGGACGTTCGCCCCTAAATGCCATAAGATCATCAATGAAGAGGTCCAGAGGTTGTTAAATGCTAGAATGATAAGAGAAGTGTTCTATCTAGAGTGGCTTGCCAACATAGTTCTCGCAAGAAGAAGAATGGCAAATAGAGGGTCTGCGTTGACTACACCGACCTCAACAAAGCTTGTCCTAAAGACAGCTTCCCTCTTCCCATGATTGATCAACTTGTTGATGCAACTGCAGGACATGAGCTCATGGGTTTAATGGATGCCTACTCTGGATACAATCAGATTCAGATGTATCCTCCAGACCAAGAAAAGTCTGCCTTCATATCTGAATGATGTCTCTATTGTTATAGAGTGATGTCATTCGATCTGAAGAACGCTGTAATCACGTACCAACATCTGGTAAACAAGATGTTTGGCTCCCAAATTGGAGACACAATGGAGGTCTACATTAATGACATGCTAGTCAAGAGCATTTGGAAGAATGACCACATCCAGCACTTGAGCCAAACATGTAACATCCTAAGGCAGCACATGATGAAGTTGAATCCCTTAAAGTGTACCTTCGGGATCACCAAAGGGAAATTCTTGGGTTTTTTGGTCTCTCAAAGGGGAATTAAGGTAGATCCCTCGCAGATAAAAGCTCTGATCGAAGTAGAGTCACTTAAAACCAAGAAGGATCTGTAAGGCCTGAACGGAAGGATTGTAGCTCTGAACAGATTTGTCTCTAAATCTACGGACTAGTGCCTCCCATTCTTCAGAGCCTTGAAGGGGAGTAAGGCCCTAGAGTGGACCCCTGAATGCGAAAAAGCTTTCCAAGAACTAAAATGGTATTTGGCTTCCCTCGAATTCCTTTCCAAACTAGTGCAAGGAGAAAAGCTACTCCTATACTTAGCCGTGTCGGAGAATGCCATCAACTCTGCATTAGTCAAGGAAGATGAGATTTAGAGGCCTATTTTTTACGTTAGCAAGGCACTTCTAGACACAGAGATGAGATATTCCAAGATTGAAAAATTGGCCTTAACCTTGGTGATATCCCCTTGGAAGCTTAGACCTTATTTCTAGGCACATATCATCATAATCCCTACATCCTATCCTTTAAAATCAGTCCTACATAGGCCTGAAGTCTCGGGACGATTGATCAAGTGGTTAGTGGAGTTAGGAGAATTTGACATATCTTATGTACCACGGACCTCTAATAAAGGGCAAGCACTGGCAGACTTTGTAGCAGAGTTCACTCCAATGTTACATGCTAAAGAACAAGCCACCACAGACACCACAGTATGACAACTTTACATTGACGGTTCATCCATCGACAACGGTTCAGAAGTGGGCATAGTACTTCAGTCCCCCGATAGAGTCATAACTGAGAAAGTAGTTAGCTTGGGGTTCAGAGCTTCTAATAATGAAGCCGAGTACGAATCACTTATCCTTGGGATGAAGCTGACCCTAGAATGCGAAACTCTGAGTCTTAAAACATTCTCTGACTCTCAACTAGTGGTAAGCCAAGTATTGGGAGAATTTTTCATCAAGGATAACAAGAGGATCAAATATTCAGAGCTAATGGAATTATCAAAGCTCTTTTTCCACACATTCACCATTTAGAAGATCGAAAGAAGCCAAAACTCCAGGGTTGATGCTTTAGCAAATATGGTTTCCCACCTCCAATTAGAAAGGGATTCAACGGTGAAAACCTCTTACCAATCAAAGTCGAGTATCAAAGAAATACAGTTTTTTCAAATCTCAAAACAAACTCAGAACTGGATTACTCTCATCATCCAGTATATAAATGAAGGATTACTTTAGAGGACAAAAATCAGGCCCGAAGGATTCGGATAAGGGCGGCTCGGTATCTAGTCCTAAATGAAAAGTTATACCTAATATCCTACATGCAACCCTTCCTGCGGTGCTTATCTCCAGAAGAGTCCCACTACGTTCTAGCCGAAATACATGAAGGGATCTGTGGCAACCACAATAGCGACAAGACCATAGCCCACTGAGCTTTGACTCAAGGTTACTACTGGCCTGGCATGTTAAGACAAGCTAAAGAATATGTCCAGAGGTTTGACAAATATCAACGATTTGCTTCATACTAGCACCAACCTTATCATGAGCTCATCTCTATCGCCAGTTATTAGCCGTTTGCTCAATGGGGGATGGACATAGTAGGGCCATTACCAAAAGCCCCTCAAAACAAGAGGCTCCCATTGGTTGCCATTGATTACTTGTCCAAACGGGTAGAGTCTGAACCATTAACTCACATCATAGAGGTGGAAGTAAAGAACTTCACATGGAAAAATATAGTCTGCAGGTTCGGTATACCCCACGTCATTATTTTAGACAATGGTACGCAGTTTGCCGGGAAGGTGTTTGGGAAGTTCTGTAAAGACCTGCATATCAGTCATCACTTCTCCTCACCAGGGCATCCCCAAGTTAATGGGTAAGTTAAGGTCACCAATCGTACTATTCTTGAAGCCATTAAGAAAAGGTTGGAGGAGGCCAAAGGAAGATAGGTCGAAGAACTCCCCGGAGTACTTTGGGCCTATCGAACTACTAAAAGAACCCCAACTGTAGAGACACCACTCTCACTTGCCTACAATACTGAGGCAGTCATTCCTATCGAAATTGGCATGACGACCCTTAGGACGAATTGCTTTGACCAGGAGGCCAACAATCACTACCTTGTAGAGAATCTGGATCTACTTGAAGGGAGACGCGAGCAAGCTCGAATCAAAATCGAAGCATACCAACAGAGAATGGCTAAATACTTCAATCAGGGATTAAAATCTGTCAATTTCTAGATTGGGGATCTCGTCTTAAGGAGGGTGTTCCCAAACACCAAAGATCCCACCATGGGAAAACTCCCCCTAACTAGGAAGGGCCCTACATGATAACCAATATTGTCAAATCCATGAATTATTGGTTGAAGGATGTAACTGGGAAGCTTGTACCCAGGCCCTAGAACATCGAACACTTACGCAGATATTATCAATAAAGAATTATTTTTTGATTCACTTTTGAATGCTTTCATTTAATGCACAGACCCCTAAAAGCCTTGTAACCATTACAAGTGTTACAGGTCTGGTCCATTTCATTCAATGTACAAACCCCTAAAATCCTTGTAACTATTACAAGTGCTACAGGTCCGATCCATTTCATTCAATGTACAGACTCCAAAAGCCTTGTAACCATTACAGGTGCTACAGGTCTGGTCCATTTCATTTAATGCATAGACCCTTAAAATCCTTGTAACCATTACAAGTGCTACAAGTCTGGTCCATTTCATTCAATGTATAGACCCCTAAAATTCTTGTAACCATTTCGAGTGCTACAGGTCTGGTCCATTTCATTTAATGTACAGATCCCTAAAATCTTTGTAAACATTACAAGTGCTACAGGTCTGGTCCATTTTTCACTCAACAAACAGACCCCTAAAATTTTTGCATTCATTGCGAGAACTATAGGTCTGGTCCATTTCGTTTAGGCGAATAGTTCAATAAAGGTATCAAAAGTGTTGAACGTCCAATCCATTTCAATCAAGGCCTCACATTTCTTATCAATGCCACGGGTCTAATCCTACAAGATCTATGCTTAAAGCTTGATTTAATTACAAGTTTTAAAGATTTGGGGTTAAAGTTTGATTCAATTGCAAGTTTTAAAGGTCAGTGCTTGAAGCTTGATTCAATTACTAGTTTTGAAGATCTGAGGTTAAAGCTTGATTCAATTTCAAGTTTTAAAGGTCTGTGCTTAAAGCTTGATTCAATTACAAGTTTTAAATGTCTGTGTTTAAAGCTTGATCTAATTACAAGTTTTAAAGATCTGAGGTCAAAGCTTGATTTAACTACAAGTTTTAAAGGTCTGAGGTTGAAGCTTGATTACACATATTGAAGATCTGGGAATGAGTTTTGCTTTTATTACAAGTGGCAAAGGTCAGTACTGTAACGCCCCGACTCGTTTATCGAGAAATTGAGTCATTAATTTGAGTATTGAAAATTTTACGGGGCGTGATAAAAAGGTAATGGAAATTAAACCAGAAAAAAATAATATAATAATAATAACAATAATAATAATAATAATTATAATAATAATAATAATAATGAAATAAATAAACAAATAAAATAAAAAGGAGGGGGGGAGAAATGGAGTGGCCAAGTTTTGAACCCTTGATCTAAAATAGGCAAGGTTCTAAAAGCCCAAAAAGAATACCACTTGGGCTGCCCACTTTTTGTGTCTTATATCACAAATTATATCTATATATACACACATTGAAATAAAGCCACCTCCCAAATTGGCCAATGGCCATTCATGCAACTAAAAGAATCAATTTAAAAATAAAACAAATAAAATATATAACTACATATGATTGTTGCGTGGGAGGCTTAGATTTCAGAAATCAGAAATCAAAAGAGAGAGAGAGTAAAGAGAGAGAAACCTAGAAAGAGAAAGTGAGAGAGGAAGAAGAAGGGGGAGGAAGAAGAAGGAAGGGCTGTTGCATGGCTACCCTAACCTGACTCTACATGCCTTAGAGGAGAACTAGAAGCAAAACAAAGAGAAGAAGGTGTCACTGCTAAGGTAAAATCACCCAACCCATTTTTTTCTCTCTCTAAAATTTATACACGTATACTATTGTTTAGAGCCTCTTTTATGCATGCATAGACCTATTGTGATGAATCTAACATATAAGAAGCCAAATAAATAAGTTTGGGGGCTTGAAAATCACAACCACCATGGCTGCCATTGACGGAACTTGAGAGCTACTCAGAAAACCAACTTAGGTAAAAGCCCATTTGGCTTGTGGGGATCAAAACTAGACCCTCTTAGGGTCACAATGAAACAAAAACCAAGTGATTTGGTTCACAAATGAGGGAGAAAAGGCCACTTGCAGGTCGCGGCTTCATTGGGGTTTGCCAACCTTCATGCGCTGTAGCTCAGTTTTAGGGACCAAAAACAAAGCAAAAAGGTTTTAAAATGTTTTAGGGATGTTTTGGTGTGAAAATCAGTGAAAACTGACGATGAAAAATGAAGTTTTAAAAATTTAAAATTTCATTTTCCGGCCACCAGCGCCGGAAGTGGTGGCTGGAGGGACTGCCGAAAAAATGGGCGCAGTGAAGAAGACGACCCTGTTCATAGGTCGGGTCGTGGTTCGGTCACGGGTCGGGTCCTGACCCAAGAGTTTTTAAAATGGGTTTTGTTTTTAATTAATATATATATATATATATATATATATATTAGGGCTAACATCATCATGACATCAGCATGACCTATTAAACCGGATGAACCGGTTGGTCCTTTCAGTGGTCGGGCCGGTTCACTTAAAAACTAAATAAACCCATTGGTTTATTTAATTAGTTTCCAAAATTTCATTTTGGCCCCCATTAGATTCTGAAATTGTATTTTGACCCCTAGGACTTTCTGTTAATTAGAAGGTGACCCCAAAAATTATGAAAAATCTCACTTATGCCCAACAGTAATTAACTCAATATTAATTTAATAATATTTAAATAAGAAAAATTACTAAAATGCCCCTACACTAAAAATAGATCAAACGAAGTCCGATTAAAGTAAATGAATAGTGTATTTTGACTATTTCGAGCATTCTGAATCTAATGGAAGGGTCCGTTTTATGAGATGAGACTCCAAAAATTAAAGACACGTAAAGGTGTAAATTACCAGTTTACCCCTAATGATACCGGGGTTCAATTGAATATAAAAAGTAGTCCATTTTGGCTATTTTGGGCAATCCGGACTCGACGGTAGAGTCGATTTTGGCAAAAAAGATACCGAAAAATATGACACGTGAAAACATAAAAAATTACAAAAATACCCCTAGGCTTAAAATAAATTATAGGAAAACAAATTTAGGTCTAGAAAAGTCCAAACTAATTATCTTCGACGTTTTGAACCTAACGGAGACATCCTTATGAGGAAATCGGAATAGAGAAGACTCTAAATTGACAAGTTAAATTATGTGATGCTTTGAGTAAGAAAGTAACAATATTTTGAATTGTGATTATAGGGACCCTCATTAAGGGAGAGATTTTTGGATTAGCTCTTGGGATATCAGGTGAGTATTTTCATACCATGTTGAGGTGGATTTTTATTATAAATATAAATATCGAACTCTTGTATAATTTGAAAATAGATCCTTCTGTTTGAAATCGATTTGAATGACTTATTGACATTGCCATTTCCTAATAGTTTGTAAAATGCTCATGATACTATAACAGTTTTTCTCACTAATCTTTGAACCGTTTTGATTAAAGGCTAAATATGATACTCTTAATCGAATAATTTAGATTGTCATTGATGTTATTGATTTTGGAAATGATTTTGATGCTTTGAATAATAGAATCTTCTATAATCTGTCATTATCGAATAGATTGTGACTTTATTGAACCCTAACCACGGGGTAACGAGTGGTACTATTGAATTTGATCTCAGTCAGCGAGATTCTAATTTGCTGACATTTGAACCCTAACCACGGGGTATATTGGTGGTATTTTTGAATGTGATCTCAGTCAGCGAGGTGCTAATTTGCTGGCCATAGAAGAGTAATTTTTGATGATTTGAACTTATATGAATATTAAATGTGAACTACGATTGAACTTTGAATCACCGAATTGCGAACTACTGAACTATGATTTTGATTATCAGACTATGAAATTTGTTATCGAACTATGTTATCGAACCATGAGGTTGATTTTGAACTATGACTATTGAATTTGAAAACGACTTTGAACCGTAACTATGATAGAGTTACAACACTAAACTATGATGTTGATTTGATTATGACTATTGATATTGAAAACGACTTTGAACCATAACTATGATTGAGTTACAATATTATACTACGATGTTGATTTGACTGTGACTATTGATATTGAAAACGACTTTGAACCATGTTTGAATTACAATACAAATCATCGTTACCAACTATGTTATTGGATCATTATTTTGACTGTGTTATGTTATCGATTTTGAATTACGACTATGATTGAATTGAGATTTATTGAAAATGACTTTGATACCAACTTCTGATCTGTTGTACTTGATATGACGTATTTGAATTCCATATGAGTATATACATTTCAGACTGTACTACATAGTAGTTTTGAAACCCTTGGCATGTTATGGAAGTACTCATTGGGCTCGTTAAAGCTCACCCCATTCTATTAACATTTTTCAGGTAAGGACTAGATAACTTGCTTTCAGGTGATGCAGGATAAGTGCTTAAGTGATGAAGCAAGTTCTTTTGATGAGTCCTTGACCGAGGATAGATTAGATTTTTGGGAACTTATGTATTAAGTTTTGTAATATTATGCTACCCTTCGACTTAGAAACTATGATCTTTGATGATGGTATTTGAATTGACCAATTAAGTGATGTAGCTTATTTTGTGGATGATAAGAAAAAAAAAAAATTATTCCGTTGCGTAAATGGTATTTAGAAAAGTATTGTGATTATTGAAATAGGCCTCGATGGCCGATCACGAACCCCTAATCTGCATAAGCTGGGTTTCGGGGCGTGACAGGTACATTGTGACTTATTAGCATGCCGACGTCCAAAAAATTTTATAAGTTTGGCTGCTCTGAGCATTCTGCTATTAGAACTTTTGAAAAATTGCATGGGTGTTTTGAAGACTCTAATAGACTGAGGAGACTACCAAATAACACAAAAAGTTTTGAAAAGAAACCAAATTTCATTTATAATTGGCCCAAAGTTTACGAAAATTACAATGAAGAAACAAAAAGAGTACAAAATATTCCTAGTTTACTGTTGGCTCGGCAGCCCTTGAAGCATTAACATTGAGAGAGTTCTGAATCCACTTCCTCCTCCTCATCATCCTACACCATATCAAGATCACTCTTTTGCCTCTGAAGCGTCAGCTTGAGGGAGTTGGGGAACCGCTTCCTCCCCTTCATCCTTTTGCACCTTAATCTTAGTTGGGGAGACTTTAATGTCATCTATCCCAACCAGATCCAAGTCAGGATACTTTTTGCGAAGCTTCGCCTTGAAGGTGCAGTACCCATGCTTGATCAGTTTTCCACCCATGTCCTGAACTTCAGCCTTCAGATCAGCCTCGGTTTGAGTTTTGACAGCTTCGACGGTGTCCTGGACTTTTTGAAGAGAGGCAGTTTGGAAGTCATCGAACCTCTTTTTGAGGTCTTCCAACTCCAGAGCGAGGGCATCCCTCTCAGACTTTAGGATAGAATAGGAGTTGGTGGCTTCCCTCAACTTCTCCTTAGCTGTCGAGGCCGTGGACTGAGCCGTCCCGAGCTGTAACCTGGCTTCATTGAGCTCAGACTAGAGGGTGCCAATCTGCTCAGAATCCACAAAGGAATCGATGATGGGCCCAAGGCCATGCATAGCTTGAAAGAGAAACAAGCAATAGTCAAAGGAGAATATATTATAGAATAGTAAAAAAAAAAAAAATAAGAGGAAAATAAGGACTGATCAAAGCTTACCCTCATGTGGAATGCCATTATGTCTTTGGCGATTTTCTGCGCCTCTAACCCCTTGAATTTGCTCGAGCCTGTTGCCCAAGACTTATCGTGAGCCTTTTTCATGGCTAGAGAGCCAGAGTCATCAAGCACTAGAGAAACAGCAACAGACCTGCCCTTCCCCCTCTTCTTCGTTGGGGCTATAGGAGTAGGGGGAGTAGGGGCTCCCAAACAAGGGAGGCCTCTAGATCTTCAAACACTGTCCTGTTTAGGGAGTTGGCAGAAGCCTTATCCTTTTCAACTAAAGGGGAGGCTTTACAAGGGAAGAACTCTCCCCCGCCTTCTTTTTCTTCTTCTCTAAAGCCCATCCGGACACTAGGGACTTCTTTAGGCTTTTAGACCTATCTTTCACCAGCCTAGCTTCCATCAAATTGTTGAGGCTGAGGACGACATCGTGTGCACCGTCATTGGTCTAGAGGAGCCTCTTGTACTTCTCTTGGAGATCGACAGTGAAGATTGACATCTTCCAAACCCTATTGTCTGCACAGAAAACGTAAAAGTTAGATCGAACAATGCATAAACAAAAAGAAATCTGAAAATAGAGGCAAAAATATTCAAAAGGGGACCTCACCCTTGATCCCAGTCTTCCGAGGGAAGGTTGAAATTTGGCTCTCATAATCCTTGAACTCCCATCCTCCTCTTACGAAAAAGTACCACTTCTTCCAAGTCTTGTTGGAAGTGGGTACTAAGGAGAGGGGTCCGAACCCCTTGTCAAAAGACATGTAGAACATGCCCTCCAACTTCAAGTACTTCAGACCCATATTACTCTTGATCAACGGGAGGTCCACCTCGACGTTGTTTATGTGACCTAGAACTATGAACCCTAACAGATGCCTCCAGCTATTGATGTTTAGGTTGGCAGGGCATATGTTAAACCAGCTGAAGAAATCCCTAATTAGGGGATGGAAGGGAAAACTAAACCCGATCTCGAACCATTTGAGATAGACACAAATCTCACCCTGATCAATGTCAAACGGGCTGTCCATTGGTCCAGGCACCTTACAAGATACATTTGAAGGGAAGTCGAAAGCAGCCCTCAGAGTATCTATCATACCCTGAGTAATGGCGCTTTCTCCCTCGTCCCTTCGAGATGACCTACCCGAGGTTTCCCCCGTAACATTTCTAGGCTCTATAAAGGCCTTTACTATCCTGAGTTTTGAACTAGGGACGAGGTGGCTAACTATCCTATTTTCTAAGTCCTTTGAGGAGCTACTATCTATAATATTTACTTCCAATTGGGCAAACACCTTTAAAGAACCCTCTATTCCATAGCCCGTGCCTGACTGGGCATCAGAGGTCGACATAGAAGAAATTTTGAAGGGGAGAAAAGGTTCAAGGAAGATAAATAAATGATGGTGAGTAAACCAAACCTGATCGAAGATTCGATCGAAGTTAGGCTTCTTATGCCGAAGAGCATCTTACTCTAGTTTTCTTTTGAGCGTGCGGCGAAGTTCTTTTAAAGCAACAGAAATGAAGAAAAAAAGGGTACCAATGTATTCCCACACCTTTTATAGAGGAGTACCGAATGGAGTAATGACGGCCTATGATTCTGAACTGTTGCAGCAGTTAAGGAAATAATGGCCTCATAATTCCAAATGACGGGTGACGCAATAAATGTCACATCAACGATTATCGTAAGAGGCAAAGTGGCACACTCGTAATTACTGCACGTGACTCTTCGAAAACCCTAAACCTCAGCTACGCAAACAACTAGATTGAGGCTCGAGGGGGAGTAACTGATGGACCATAAAGTGACAGACCAATACAAACATGACACGTGTGTGTACAGAGCACTTATATATACAGACCAAAAAAGGCTCTCCCATCCAGTACAAACAAACACACAGGGGTTCCAAGCTTCTTTGTTTGGAATGGTGCAAGATCTCTAGCCCTACCTCCAGAATAGAATTGCGGAGTATCTATAAAGAGGGGTCCCGAGCTGGTCACCACCCTCCATATCCTACCGACTTTAGAATAAGGAAACAAAGTTCAACATGTCAACTACTATTTTCAGATATCTTCAAATCCTGCTTCTACGACTCTGAATCCTATTCAACTTAGGAAATCTGTAGCCTATAAATAAAACCCTAAGGTGCGCTTTCAATTTACATTCAATCAATTCCTTTCAATTATAGTCTTTTAATTTTTACTGACTTTATCATCGGAGCGGCACTAGAATCTATTCGGTGACCCTCTTATTTTGAGTTCTTGACAAGTGACGAAGAACGGAAGCCCCACTGATCAGAAAGTGTAACATCAGTTGAGAAAAAAGAAGTTTTTACAATTTTTGAAACTGATGCAATTGATGAAATTGAAGATTTTGGACTTACTACTTTGTTAGATTTGCCAAGCATTTTGGAATCAGAACATGGTGAGGTTGAAGAATGTTCCAATCCAGAATTTGTTGATTTTATTAGTACTGAGAATTTTTCCAATTCAGGGTGTGTTGATTTTGTGGGTATTTAGAATTTTATTACTCGAGACCATGTTGGTTTTATGAAGATGGGATTTTCAGAATTTCAAGAATTTTTGGGAATTGAAAAGCCCAAGTTGTCTGAGATTTGTGATTTCATCGGTGTGGATAAATTTCTCATGTCTTGTTACAACTATGGTTTGGATTTTAATAATTTTGTTATGGCAAATTGTATTCGAATTGAAGATTTTGGTATTCTGAAATTTTGACAGGTTTTGCATTGTTATGATGGTAGGATTATTGGCATGGATGATTGTTTTGCTAATTCTGATTCTGAATGGGTTAGCATGAATTTTTTTTTTTGATCATGTTGAAGAAGTATAGAAGTTATACGCCAAGTATAAGATTCGACCACATCCACGTGTGAAGATGAAGATTGATGACTGTTCTAGATTACTGTCGGATAAGCATCTTACAGTGACAGAAATTATTTTGAAGATTCTTGCTCATGAAAGCATTGAAAAGCTACTTTGGCAAGCTTAGTTTAAGGGAGGCATTATTGGCCAATTAAACCAAGCCCATATATTTTAGAAAGTTTTCTATTTTAGTTTATTGAGTCCATGTAATATTCAAAGTCTTTCTCAATAGTCCTAATTGTACTTGGACTAACATTCTAGTGATGGTTAGTTTCCTAATTATAATTGAACAAGTTATAGTAATTTGTGGGGATTAGATGTCCTAATTAGTATAGGACATAGAGTCAGTGTAATTATACATATGTGGGTTACTGTCACATGAAATTGTAAGCCACAAAATAATAGAGTGGTGGCGGAAGAAAAAAACTGTGGCTGTGCGTGGCGGTGGTTGTATCACCAAAACAGTGGAGAGTGGTGGAGTGAGTTTTGCCAAATTGTGTTGGTCACCGAAGAGTGACAGCAAGTGATTGAGGTTATGCCGAGTTTATATGCAAAGTCTGATTAATTAGATTTGCTTTTATAAAAATATATGATTTCGTTGTTATCAAAGAATAGAATTTACATTCTGGTTTTTGATTGTATAATTCAAGATAATAATAGTAAATTGTTATCATAGGATCTTAGAGAGACGGATGTGTTAAGGTTCGATTTATGAAGAATATGTTAAATGGTTTGATTAGAATCAGTTATAATCAAATAATAATATTAATAATCTAATCACTACAATTTATCAAACATTTTTTTCTATTGTCATTTTCATAAGAGTCAAAACTACCATTAATTTGAGTTCTTCTACATTTTGAAGGAAGCATGTTGAGCAATTTATTACCGTTGGAGTTGAGAAATACATTGAACTATTGTAACATAAAATTAATTTAAAATATTAGGTTGTCGAACAAAAGCAACTTGGACTGACTGAAGAGTCAGGGTCGACATTTTAACATCTGATAGAAGCTGAGTCTGTTGGAACCGTTTTTAGTTATGTGGCGCTCGGCAATTTAACACACCTCCAAGTGCTTTAAAATATAGTTAGCATATGAACCAAAATAACTTTTAAATAAAAATTAAATTTTAAAAATTGTTAGATTGAGATCTTCTTTAAAAATATATATTGTTATTATTATTTTGGCCAACTCCTTTAGCAACAATTAGATTGATTCTTGATTTTCAAGATTATAATCACTATAACTTATCAACATATAGTAGTGCCATAAGCAAAACAATATTTTAACATCTCAAAATCAACAATTTGGAATGTGCATTGTCTTCCACCCTACTAATCAAACCAAAAGGAGAAAGAAGAAATTTTCAAGCCTCCCCAAACATCATACAGTAGTAGATACCATATACATGTTTGCTCTAAACTCAACAAATATGGTCATTTCTTCTTCTCCTCCTCTGTTTTTGTTTCTGTAATGAAGAATCGTCCCAACCATGAGCCACTCCAAATGCATGCAGACTTACAAAGCCCACAAAAAATATAGTCATTTCACTTTAATGTGAAAATAGATTTATGCAGCAATAGAGCTATATACGTACTCATATAACTCACCTTCGATTGATTTGACTTGCAATTACCTCATCAAACAATATAATATTGAAGGATAGTATACTCATTCAGTCCTTTACTATCAGTTATTATTCACATGCATTTAGTACTTGATTAGCATGACAAGGATTTACAAAAGATGACATTTTGTAATGAGAAATTTGGAACGAAAATTGAAATAAGCCATCATCCATTACGAATCACTACGGGTATAACCTTACTTTTGACCTGAACCAACATGATTAACATGAACAATTAATAAAAAAACATCTTGGATTTACTAAACACAGCATATAATGTAAATGTATATTTGAGTAATTTTCTCTAATTTGTTACAAGAGAGAACTTATGGAGAGCCGAAAAAGTAAACCACTATTTCACATAGAAACATCTATGCAATCCCACAGAAAAAAGATGGGCATATTCTCTATTATTCTAGTCTACATGAACAATATTATTCCTCACAGCTATATATACATCATCAGCATATAAAGAGCTCAAAATTATTTCTAGACAATAATGACACACGAAAAGAAATTCAATACTAAATTATATATCACTTCTGTCAAAAACTCATTACGGCTTTTATCCTTTTTACAAACTTCAAAGGGAGGATTAAAGCTATTGCAACACATGCCACTCAACAGTATAATGATCGATATGATAAGATCACTATCCTGATTTCAAGATTATAATGGATCCTACACAAAATCCCAGATAACCTTAAATCTAAACTAATCATATGCATAGAAATGTCATATCATAATTTTTTTTTTCCCTCAGTAGAAGAGTGCAGTGGATTATTTTCACCAATAATAAAGCTTGAATTATCTAATACAACTTCTCTCACCATAACTTATCTCATCTTTGGTAATGCTGGTAACTTGGGCTTCTTACTCCCAAATCCTAGCTTGACACGTGGTTTGTTTGGCATCTTCGTTCTCCTGTGGTGGTGGAACTTCTGCCACCAGTGCAACTTCTTTGCTACCTTCTTACTGCCATGTTGGCCTTTCACTGACTGTCTCATATCAATACCAGCTTTGGACTGCTTTGATTTCTTCGAGTGACGAACGTGCTTCAACAGCCCTTCAACAAGCGAATGGAAATGCCTATGCTGGTTCTTGTCCGTTACATTTCGGACCATAGAATTCCCAAGTTTCTCAGCCACTTGTTCTCCATAAGCCTCATCTTTGCTGGTCTTATGAAAGATCTTCCCTGCATGCTTCCATAAGGATGTGGCACGGCTGGCTTTGGTGCAATGATCACTGTGACTATCATCATTATTGTGGTGGTGGTGGTGGTGGTGGTGATGGTGGTGGTGGAAGATAATTGCCAGCTTGTCTTTCAGTTTTCTGAACCATCTGATCTGTTTCTTGGGGTTTGCTAGGTTGCCTGATCTATAATTTTTGCTAGGACCCATCCTCATCCTCCTTGATGTGGAACCCAATGGCTGAGATGTGAGATCCATGCGATGATGGGCCCATACCTGATCAGGTGATAAATACTTGTCACTCTCACTCTCATTACTGCTTGTAGGATCCACTTGATGATCTCGAAACTCACTTGCCACTGAATACACTTCACTCTCACTGCTTGTAGTGTGACCCATATAGTGCTGATGCCGGTGTCCTACTTGGCAGTGAAGACCCTCCACTCTCAGTACCACTAGTGCTAGCTTGCTGACTTGTCCAGATTGAGGAAGAGTGTGAACTTGAGCTCGAATCCTCCAATTTTTGCTGATGTGGAAAGATTTTTCTCCGTGGGCCCACATGGCTAATCCTTTGTCCCCCACTTCGCTCCTGGCCCATCCGATCTTTATACAATGTCGGGGACAGCCTAATTTGACTGGGCTTATGATCTAGCAGGGTTGGCCTCATGATTACCTGATGTGGCAAAACCTTTTCCTTGAGAGTCTTACCTTTAGTCCAAGTCCGACTCAGCTTGTGACTGCTATCTTGAATTTTTTCATTACTTCCCCCATAATCTATGAACCCCACTGATCCAGATGGCATGGATGGTTGGGATGTTTTTACCTTACTGGTTACCTCCTGGGTCTTCTGATTTTGATCCCAATTTTCCTTGTTAGTTTGACTGGGAATCCTAGCTAGGAACAGAGGAGCCCCATTAACAATCTCTTTCTGACCCTGATTTGACCCTAAAACCCCGAACAAACTTATTAGTTTGACTTGGAGTATAATCATTCTGACTTGATACTTGGCTCGGTGACTCAGTTTTCTCCACAATGGCCTTCACATTCTGACCAGGAACCTGATTCGCTTTATAACTTGGCAACTTACGTCTGGCAATGGTATTCCCCACCTGACTTAACATATCATCTACCAAAGTGATGCCTTCGCTTCTACTGACTTTTCCTCTTGCTAACCGACTCAACGAGTTATTACTTGGTCGAAGCAGCTTTGAAGTCTGACTCATTGTTTTATTTCTCAATTTTGTCTCCCTTGGCTGGCTTGGCATCTGATGTGCCCAACTCGAGCCCTTAGGCTCCCTAACCCTTCGACTTGCCTGCTGACTTGGTGAATCATTTCTGCCCAGAACGAACATACCAGCTTGACTCAGCTCACTCCTTGTAAGTAACCCCAATTTTGTCTCCATTACAGGAGTAACTGATTCTGTACCAGGAATAGAATTGGACATCATCTCCTGCAGTCCATGTTGAGCTGCATTCTTCTCTGATGCGCCCACATTCTCAGCAACTAGCTGCAAAGATGTAATGCGCGATTCAATATGTTTGATCATATCAGAAACTTCCTTCGACACAGAATTGGAGTCCACTGGTTTCTGCTTAATATCTCCAGCAAAACCAAGTATAGCTCCTGATTTGACAGCCCCAGTTGCAGGAATGCCCAATGAACAACTGCTGGATTCATTGCCGCTCAGGTTACTTTGAATCTCACCAATTCTTTTCTGCCTTTGGTTTTCAATGCTGCTCAACAACTCAAGACTCTTCTTCTCCAATCTTAGTCCTTTTCCCTGGTCAGTATAACAAAAGCGACTAGACTGGTCATGTTGCTGATGGTGAACACTGATATTGTTATTTGGATTCCGAACTTTGTTTGGCTCCTCAGCTGAAACTAGCTGACATACACTGCTCTGCTGACAAACCCGGAAACGTTTTGTTCTGTTTTCAGCGTCCGTTGCAGAAGTGCTGAATTTTGACATCTCAGAAAAAATTGCCCGAGGTGTTGCTGGCTTAGTAGGTGCCCACTCATCTCTTTGTGAAGTGACTGCATGATAATTTGGACTTTTGGCAGAATTTCTTGTAACCCCTTGAGAAGTTCTAAATATATTTGCTGAAACAGGAGGCTGTGGCTTTGCTGTGTCTCTAAGTTTCTCTTGTGAAGTAGAGCAGGGTGTCTTAGGTATATGCAATTGAGTAGCTATAATCTGTACCACAGAAACATCAAGAGCTAAATCAAACAAACAAACAAACAAAAGGATGTACCCCAGTGCACAAAGGCTCCCACTTAAGCGGGGTCTGGGAGAGTTGGATGTCGGCAAGCCTTACCCCCATTTTGGAGAGGCTGCTCCCAAGTCTCGAACCTTCGACACGTCGCTTTGGGCGAGGGCACTTTGCCAACTCACCAGAGGAATCAAACAAAAAACACATAAGAATAATTTCTGTCTTAGGTATATGCAATTGGGCAGCTATGATCAGCACCGCATACACATCAAGAGCTAAATCAAACAAAAAAAACACAAAGACAATTTCTGGGCTGTGATTATAAAACTTCAAAAGTGTCAGTGTTTGAAGATTCCAATAGATGGTTCCAGTAGATGGTTTACTGCATGCAATTAAAATTTGGATGTCCGATGATTTTATAATCTAGAAGTAAAAAAACAGTGCAGTTATTAAGAAAAATAAAATGATAACATGTACCTTTGAATGAGCTTCAAAAATGTTTTCTGTTGCCCTATCCAGCAGATTCTTTAACAGGAGTTGTGCTTTCCCATCCAACTATTCCAAAAACAAATTCCCACATGAACAAAAGTATCCACTACAAGAATTTAAAAAGGCTTCTACTTCACTAGATTTACATATAGGTTTCCTTTTACTCAAATTAAGCAGTAAAAGGACATTTAAAGGAAAAAAAAAGCTCTACAAAAGAATCTGTATTGGTCTCTGTTACCCAAAAGTACACCCATTTTAACAACCTATCTTTACAACAACTATGGGGAGTTGCCTTCCCTTAAAAAATTCTACTATTTCTCTTTCCATATATACCAAAAAAAATAGAAAGCTAGACTAATCTCCACACTTCCCTAATATTACATTTGACCCGAGCTCCTCGACACATCTTCACCAAACCCACCACTGACCAAGGCATCCCCCTAGAATACCCAAAAAAAAGAAAGAAGAAGGTTCCACACATCTTTAGCAACTGGGCAATGAATAAACAAGTGATTGAAAGATTCTTTCCTATCTAGGCACATGGTACATCTATTAGCCAAAACAAAACCTCTTCTTTGCAAATTTTCAAGTCAAGATGGCCCCCACACCACCATCCAAAAGAAGAATGCCATCTAGTAACATTGAAGTCACCCCCTAAACATCATGGTTTATTCCATTGGCTCTCAACTGCTACAGTTCTTCTCATAGCTAGGACCTATTAGGATAAGCAATTGGTCCATAAAGACCAGAAAGACCTAGGACTACCCATCCTCCATATCCTCTAATAAACAGGAAATAATTAACCTGCCCACATATAAATCTGTATAGCTCATCACCTTTGGATCCCACATCAGCAGCACATCCTCATTTCCTCGAGACATAAGGCATGCCAAGTTTGGAGGACCAAACTTTTAAAAAGTAGGGGAGGATGTAATATCCTACATCTTATTCCTTTTATTATACTTTATTGTTATATGTGAATCCACTTCAAGTAATGATAAAGTGTGGATTAGAGTATGCTTTAAGCATGACTATGTGATTCAAAGTAATGAGTTCACTAGTATGAATAGTGAGGCAATAATTAAAATCCTAGTAGGAGAAATTAGGAACAAAACGATATTTCTAGTAGGCTTTTAAAATGATTCTTGAGCTAAAACATAATTAATTAGGTTAATCTCTGTTCTAAGGTTAAGCATAATTAGAGCATACTTAACTAAACTAACCTAGTTTGTGATAGGTTATTGGAAGGTTCTTAAAAATTTGTTATATCTAAACTAATTATGTTTAATTAGCAACCTTAATACATAATTAGTGAATTAAGTTAATCCTAATTGGGTTAATTAGGTTGTTTCAGTGAGATAGACTTGTATTAATTCTAGGTTATAACCTAAACCTTATAATTATTCAAGTTAATTTTAATTAGAGAAAGGTAAGAAAGACAATTGTTCACATGGACAAGGGACCCACAATTTGGAATATCTAGCCTACCATTGTTGACTATTCTTGAGGAGCTTGTGTAGAGATTTGTCTCTATATATATATATGTATCTATATATATATGTATATATAAAAGAGACAAAAAAAAAAAAATCAGATTAGTAAGATAGAGGAAATATAGAGCTAATAAGATCAAGACACTTCAAATATGTGGGAGTTCACAAGGTGACACCTTGCCCACATATAGATCTATGTTTGTATCTATTATGCCTTACAAAATAAAATGTAGAGACAAGCAAAAAGTTCTCTAAAATGTGCTGGACAGAATAATAAAGCAAGGAAGAAAGTATAGAAAACAAACGAACAAGAAGGAGAAAGAAAGAAGCTTAAGGAGGACTAACCTAGAGGTTGAATTCTTGAACAATCAAAGTATGAATTCTAGTCCTAATCTCTTATTCTTTAATTTAATTGGAAAAGAAACATTTAAAAGTGACTAAGAACTCAAATTCAATTAAGAATTGAATGAAATTCTAAACTAGTCTTGAAGTCCTAAGTTTTGCATGGAATAGTAATTATATGAATACAAGAGCAACATATATGATGTAGAAGGATGCATCATGATTAATGAGTGTTGATTAAACTAATTGGCTAATGATTAATGGTATTAAAACAATCCTAGCACTACCTAGGTTATAATTAACATGATTAGATTATCAAAGGAACTCTAAATGCGAGAAATGGTAAGGAAAAATGCTGCTGGAAATTAAAGGAAAACACCTTAATTAAAGTTAAATGATTTATCTAAATGATGATTCAAGATGCTAGATATAAGTGTTGAAACGACCAACACTTGGAAGTTAAAAATGAAGCTTATAAGCAGAATAAATGGGAATGGTGCAGCTGCTGTCCCAATTGTTTAAAAACTTCATATATGATATAAATGAATTCCAATAAGAGTCAAAGGACATTCCAATGGAATTAGAATGTGAGGGATTTTATCATAATCCTAGATTGTGTTGTTTGAACTATAATGGGAACAAACGTAACTAAATAATGTTACATTGCACTCAAATATGGTTCTAATATGAAATATATGTATGTAGGGTTCCTTAGGAGAGAAAGAGAATCAACGAGTGCTTTAAGAGCACAAGGTGAGTAATCTGGTTCCCTGAAATGGTGAATTGAATGCGATATTGTTAAACATTCTATTCTGTGTCTTAACAAGCAAAGCACTATGCTATATTCTCTATTGATGGAATTGAAGTACATTTTATAAGTATGTTTGATAAATAGATTTGGAAATCCATAGATAATCACATGATTAGAATGTGTTTCTGTAGATGCTATTACATGGGCCGCTTTTATTATGTCCTTACCGGGGGACCAAGAGTCGGTAGGCCCAGTAAGTAGGCCAGAGATCTCTTCAGTGTCACTATAAGTGGCTGTCATTATATATGACATTCAGTTTAGAATCCGAGTTGACGCGGATTCTTCAGTTCTGACCGTTATAATGGGCATCCTAAATGATATTTGATATCTGTTATGAGCTTTATTAGGCTACTTATTGCTATTCAAATGTTTAAATAGCAATTCTGTTTATGAAAATGCATTTGAATTGTTTCAGTAATGCTTGATATCCATGGTTTTATTTAAAGTTTCTTTTATTATAAAAACCCATGACAGGTCATTGGTATTATTCATTGAGCTTTGTTAGCTCACCCCATTTCCCAACCAATTTTTCAGTTAATGAAGCTTAAGATGGGCAGGGAACTTAAGGAAGAAGAGTTTGTAAAATTGTATAGGCAAGACTTGCAAATATCTCTTTTGAGCCTATGTAGACTTCTGTGTAGATACAATGGCTATTTTGTGTGTTGGCCAGTTGTAGATGTAAATGACTTGTAATAAATTTTGCAAGTGTGAGTTTTATATTAAACTTAGAATTGCTCTGATCGAATGTGGTTGGTGTGAGTTTGATGTGAACCTGATACGGTTAAAAATGTTACGCTTCCGCTATATTAATAAACTATCCATTATACAGCCTATTCGATTCTGTATGAGGCCTCGGTGGTCGGTCATAGACCATAACTCCATCCTACGTGGGATATGGGTTGTGACAAAATGAATTCCTAATTTTACAAATCAATCACTTTTTGGTAAACCTCTTAGATTTTCTTCAGTTTGTGCCCTATGCAAATCAGCTAATTAACAAAGAAAAGACCCCTATATGCTTTCAAGAAAAGCTCCTCTGTTCAGTTCAAGAGAAGCCCTTGTGTCTCAAATTCCACTGACACAACAGGCACCTGGTCTTAGCAGCATAAATTTGGGTGCTTCATTGTTCAAGGGCAAAGTCAATCACAGGCCATTAGCTGATCTTTCTTAATGAAGTGAGAGATTCTAAGTTGAAGCTTCCTTGATATGGTAATGAAATTGTCTTCATGAAGCACATTTCAAGTAGTACTCCCATTCAATTGAGTGAACGGTGACAAAACTTGGAAGCCTCTAAAGGAGGGTTCTCTTAAATTAAAAAAGATTGTTTGGTGACTCTAAGGCTTTTTTTTGAAATTTTTTATGGAAAACTAATTAGAAAAAGTTGCTTTGTCCAAGATTTATGTACAAATAATTTTGGGGGGGGGGGGGGGGGACCATGGCCCCCACTAGCCCCCCCTTGTATACGCGTCTGTACTTACATGCCTTGAGAAAACCTCATGAGGATTCAGTCCACTAAACCAATCTCCTTTTGGTGGAGATTAAACCCGTTACAATCTTTGGAGTACACCACTCCTCTTTCATTTCTCAAGGGTTACACCAATCCATTTTACAAACTCTCTCAAATAAATAAATTGGAATAACAAAAAACAGAGTAATAAATGTAAATAAGGAGAGAGAGAGAGAGAGAGAGAGAGAGAGAGAGAGAGAGAGAATCAAACTCAGTGATTTTTATGTTGCTTAGCCTTCCAACCTCGTCCATGCCTTGAGATCACCTCAAGACGGATTCAATCCACTAAACCAATCTCCTTTTGGTGGAGATTGAACCCTTACAATCTTTGGAGTACACCACTACTCTTTCACTTCTCAAGGGTTACGCCAATCCATTTTACAATCTCTCTCAAATGAGCGAGAATAGTACAATCATGACTCCCTTGGAGTTGAATTTATCAATGAAACTCACCAAAGTAATCTCACAATAAATGAACAAATGATTGGCTCACTGAGTAACTCAAGAATATAGGACTCAAACAATAAATGAGTGATTGATGATCATAGAAAGCATTACTTTCTTCAACAACTATAATTTGGTTGGTATTTATAGCCCTTTGAAGATTATAGTCGTTGAGGTGCATTTAATGCACATGAATGTTCATTTTCAAAAGTTCCATGGCTTCACTATTTGTCCCAATCACTTTTAGACCTTTGACATGATTTGAACAATTTGATTTTAATGGTCATAAGGTCCATCTATATCAAATTGATCCATGTTTGTTCAATACAAAGTGAAATAACTTTGCAAATAGACCTAACCACTCACTTAACTAAGTGTCTTCATTACGTCCAATACTCCAAAGCTCCATAATCCTTACACTTGGTATCCAACTTTGTATCTAGCTTGGAGCATTCACACTTACGTTGACAATGGTTAGTACACATCATCAATGAGTTGTTATCATCAAAATTACCCTTTTATCCTTGGGTTGAAACTCTAGGGGCTAACACATGACAATCCTAACAAGAAAACTTTTATTTTATCTTATTTAGTATGCTATCTATCATAATAAAGATGACAAATGCACTATATTTCTTTGTGCACATGTGCTGTGTGGATGTGATCATGTTTAGCTTCCTTTCACTGATACAATGGTAAAAATGAAAACTTGATTACATTGGAAAGAAGTCTTACATTTTCAGCGCTTGCATTTTGCAAACCATCTCCCTTATTTTGGAGGAGCCCATATAATTCTCTTAAAGCCTTGAGATCTGATTGTACATCCTCAAGTTCCATCTCTTTCAATAATAAAGAAAAAAAAACCTGCAAAATTTATTAGAATCAAGTGTAAACAAAACATAAATAAAAATATATCATAAAGTACAGTAAAAGCTTTCTAAGTGTAACGATGCTATTTTTTTTCTTAGATTTGAAATATCTTAAACCTTTGCGGTGCACCATCTCTTCCATAGAATACAATATCATCATCAGTGCACTATTATCTGATATAAGGCAATCATATTCTGATTTCCCCTATTAGGAAGAGGCATCTTATAAATAATATTTGTATTAAAGCTTGTACTTCTAAGCTTTTGGATACACAACAGATCTTTTTCTTCCCTTTCCTGAAAAAAAAATTTATACAATAGAGATGTCTTAACCTGATCATGCCCCACCCCTGCACCATTATTCGCATTGCAAGGAACTATTGGGGGTTAGCTTATACCTTGACAGTTGACAGTTAAGGGTCATCATTAAATGTTTAACCTAGATTGGCTATTTCTGTCTGAAACAACACTAAACAAGGAGAAAACCATTTCCATTAGCAGAAGTCTCACGTTTTTCATTCAGAAGTTATTGCTGCAAAAAAAGTAGAGGTATTTTCTTGTGTGTATGGATGGTCTGGATATAGAAGTGGTACTTAGACAATAACATTATATCTTTCATAATTTACTTAGACCCTCCTAGAACAGTGTGGATGAATTGTGTGTATTCCCCACTACAAAATATAAAAAAAAACATCTATGGACAATATTGTGAAAATGATCAGTTCTTTTCTTCGGGACAATACTGCAAATATAATCAGTTCTTTCCAGGGCTCTGCTTGCTTCATTGGAGACTTTAATACTGCCACAGCACAGGAAGAAAAAAAATGAGGAAGACCTTCACTTGTTCGTCTAGGCGTGGCTTTAAGGGGATCATTGATGATCAAGGCCTGGTGGATTTAGGTTTCTCTGGGAATCCATTTAGGTGTTCGAATAAGAGGCAAGATCTAACAAAGATTAAGGAGAGACCAGATAAAGAGAATGAAACTTTAGATTGGTAAACTTTGTTTCCTAAGGCTACAGTAAAGCATTTACCATCCACAGGTTCAGATCATGTTCCAATCCTTCTAAATACTGTGGGAAAAAATTCTTCAGCTGCAAGGCCTTTCAAATTTAAGGCAATGTGGGTCAGAAATCCATGCAGCCATTGGGTTGAAAGGAACTGAATCATACTTATACAGTTTTAATCCCTAAGTCTTTTTTAAGTCTTGCATGGTCCACCATTATAGGCCTATCAGCCTTTGTCATGAAAGAAATATCTAAGTTGTTGACAAATCCCTATTTGATTCAGTTGACTCGGTAAACAGGGAAACAAATCCCTATTTGATTCGGTTCAATCAGTAAACAGGGAATTTATTTCCCTTTAAAACTGAGATTGTACAGCCTGTAAACTTTGATTTTTTTTCCTTTAATAACTGCTGTTAATTAGGCCCTAATCTCTAAAGATTGTTTCCTGATTTCATGTAGATTTAGTTTCCTAAAATAGTGGCCATTGTACTCTATATATTTTGTATTTTTTCCTCAGTTAAAATATAAGAAATATATCTGTCTATATGGTATTAGAGCCCTAGCTTTTTTATTTTCTGCTCCCGTTTCTTCTTTTATACCGGGAATTTTTTTCTGTACAAGCCTTCATTACTGATTGCAGAATATCTCTTAGCCTTCATTGCCTGTAATCCTTGGCCTTCTGTCTTCAAATACTTCAATCTTTGCCCCGAAAAAATCTCACAATGTCTGTCACATCCGAAACCACTATTCCAACCAACACTGAGTCAAATCAATCTGTCCAGACTTCACATGGTGAATATTAGAACCTACAACCATCATACCTAACTCAATAGAAGAAATTATCTGGAATGGTTCCAATGGGTAAGGATGTATTTGAAGGGCAAAGGACAACTCAGCCACCTGATTGGTCCTGTGCCGAGTCAAGATGATCCAAAGTTCGAGGGCTCGGGACGTGGAAGACTCCTCAATTATGTCATGGCTCTGGCATTCGATGCAACCAGAAATAAGTGGAACCTATATATTTTTGACAACTGCCAGAGAAATATGGGACACCGTGAAGCAGACCTACTCGAAAGTTAAGGATGCATCCTTGGTTTATGAAACTAAAACCAAGATTTACTCAACAAAACAAGGTACAAAGTCTGTTACCGAGTACTATAACACTTTGAAAGGCTTATTATGGCTTGAACTCGATTACTATCAAAACATTAAGATGAAGTGTAGTGATGATGCCGCTATGAAGTTAAAATTTGTGGAAAGCGAAAGAATTTATGAGTTCTTGGCTGGACTCAATGTGGAATTTGATCAAATTCAGGTGCAAGTGCTTGGAAAAGAAGCTTTACCTCCTTTGAATGAGTTATTTTCTGTCATACGCGCTGAAGAGGGATGAAGAACCTGTGATTTTGGACACTCCTACTGATGAAGGATCTAGCCCTGGCCTGTGGTTAAGCCATTGTCACCAAACAAATTCAAAGGCCTAAACTCAAACAATGAGAACAAAGGAGAAATGTACAAGCCACCAATCAATAAAAAGGACCTTTGGTGCAACTATTGCAAGAAACCAAGGCATACTAAGGAGATGTGCTAGAAATTGAAGGCAAAAACACCATTTGGAAAAAACAACACCCAACAGCGATATGCTCCATAGGGCAGCCAAGCAAATATTGCCCTTGTTGATGATAAACCTATCCAAGACTCAACTAGTAGCAACTCGGAGATGGGTGAACTAAATAAAGAGGAAATTGAGAAACTCCGAAGCCTCCTCACTTCACTTGACAAACCGGTTGGCTCATGTGCATTGGCACACTCAGGTAAGTATTCCTCATCTCAAGCCCTTAGTGTCTCAAAGGACTATACTTTGCATGAAACCTGGGTAATAGACTCAGGTGCCACAGACCACATGACCAACTCTTCACACCGTTTCACAACATATACCCCATGCCCTGGAAACCAAAAAATCTGTGTTGCTGACGGAACTCTTACATCCGTGGCAAGAAAAGGAACCATCAATCTTACACCTTCTCTTGCTTTGAAATTTGTTCTTCAAGTGCCTAAACTTTCTGTAAATCTTTTGTCTATACATTAGATTACAAAAGACCTAAAATGTAAAGTGACATTTTTTCCCAATCATTGTGTCTTTCAGGAACCAGTTATGATGATTGGGCTTGCTAAAAGAAGGAAGGACTCCACTTTCTAGATACCCGTGGTGGCAAGGGCAGTAGGCCGTCTATCTTTATCTCATTTCTCATAAAAACTCTCACCAAATAAAGCACAAATTTGACTTCATCACTATCGTTTAGGGCATCCTTCTTTCTCTGTATTAAAGACTATGTTTCCTGTTTTATTTCATAATTTGGATGCTAAGTTTTTTCATTGTGAAGTATGTCAGTTTGCCAAACATCATTGTGTCTCATTTCCATTGAGTGATAATAAATCTTTATATCCTTTCTCTTTGATTCATACTGGATGTGTGGGGGCTTTCTAGGATTCCAAATATTACTAAAGCTCGCTGGTTTATTTCTTTCATTGATGACTGTACTCGTGTTACTTGGTTGTTTGTTATGAAAAACAAATCTAACGTTAGTTCTGTATTCTCTATGTTTCTTAAAATAATTCAAAATCAATTTGGTGTTCAGATCAAAAATATTAGATCAGACAACGGGAAAGAATACTTTAACCAGTTTTTGTCACCGTTTTTTCCAAAGGGAAGGGATAATACACCAATCATCACGTACAAATCCTCCACAACAGAACGGGGTTGCAGAACGAAAAAACCATCATCTTCTTGAAACAACCCAAGCCCTTTTATTTGAGAAATAAGTGCCTAAATCCTATTGGGGGGAAGCCGTGTTGACTGCAGCTCATCTCATAAACTGTCTACCTTCAAGAGTATTGGGCAATAAAACTCCAATCAGTGTCCTTTCACAATTCTATCTTGAATTCAATAAAGTCTACCCAATTACCACCAAGAATATTCGGTTGTATCTCCTATGTTCACATTTATGCACAAAATCGAGGGTAAATTGGATCCTAGAGCCCTTAAATGTGTCTTCCTTGGTTATTCCTCAACCAAAAAGGGGGTATAAATGCTATCATCCCAGTTCAAAAAAATTCATTGTCTCCAAAGATATTACCTTCGTTGAAAACAAGTCCTTTTTTGGTGAAACTTATCTCCAAGGGGAGCATTTATCAGAAGATAAGTTTAATTTCAGTCTCGGTTTTGATAATCTTGACATTTCAGCTCCTAAAACACTCATTCCTTCTGTTGGTTCTCTTTCTCCAGCAAAAACATCTGGGTCTCTTTCTCCAACAGAAACATCCTTGTCTCCAGCTGAAACCGAAAAAACTCCTAATGAGAAAGCAAGTAGTGATGGTACTACCTTGCCATTACAAGTGTATTCAAGAAGGAAAAAGTTTGAACTTGAACTTGGTGCAAGCCCAAGAAGCCGAACCTATAACAGGTACTGAAAATCTTTCTCCATCTCAAAATCCTCTTTTTACTGATCTTGATCTACCAATTGCCCTTAGGAAAGAAGCACGAAAATGCACTCAACACTCCCATAACAAACTTTATGTCCTTTGATAGACTCTCTCCACTACATAAAGCATTTCTCACAGATTTACACACCATTAAAATTCCACAAATAGTCCAAGAGGCATTTAGGGATAAGAAATGGAAAAAAGCCATGAGTGAGGAAATGAGAGCTCTAGAAAAAAAAAAGACATGGGATATAGTTGAGTTACCAAAAGGGAAGAAACTGGTAGGATGTAAATGGGCAGTTTATTGTGAAGTATAAAGCTAATGGAACCTTGGGGAGATATAAAGTTAGACTTGTGGCCAAAGGCTACACTCAGACATATGGAGTAGACTATCAGGAGACATTTGCCCCAGTTGCAGAAATGAACACTATTAGAGTACTATTATCTTTAGCAGCTAACCTTGGGTGGTCCTTGCAGCAATTTGATGTTAAGAATGCGTTTTGGCATGGTGATTTAGAAGAAGAAGTCTACATGGAGGCACCTCCGGGTTTCACTAAAAACTTTAGAGACAACAATGTGTGTAGGTTGAAGAAAAGCCCTATATGGGTTAAAACAGTCCCCTAGAGCATGGTTTGGGAGATTTACCAGTGCAATGAAGAACATAGATTTCAAACAGAGCCAAGGTGACCATACACTCTTCATCAAATGATCGAAAATTGGTAAAATTAGAGTCTTGATTGTTTATGTTGATGACATTATTGTAACTGGAGATGACTTTGGAAAAATTGAGAAACTCAGGAAGTAGTTGGCCAAAGAATTTGAAATAAAAGAATTGGGAAAACTGAAATGTTTCTTGGGAATTGAAGTAGCATACTCTAGAAATGGCATCTTTATTTCCCAACAGAATATATCCTTGATCTCCTTAAGGAAACAAGTATGCTTGGCTTGTAAGCCCTCAGACACTCCTATTGAGTAGAATCACAAACTAGGAGAAGTTGTAGATGATATGATGGTAGATATGGGGATATATCAAAGGTTAGCTGGGAAACTCATTTACTTGTCCCACACAAGACTCGACATTGCCTATGCCGTGAGTGTAGTCATGCACTCTCCAAAGGATTCCCACTTGGAAGCTGTTCACCGAATCCTACAATACTTGAAATCTACTCTTGGGAAAGGCATCCTCTTCAAGAATAATGGGGAACTAAGTCTAGAAGCCTACACAGAAGCAGATTGGGCTAGATCGATAGCGAATCGCAGGTCAATATCTGGTATTGTACCTTCTTAGGAGGAAATTTGGTGACTTGGAGAAGCAAAAAACAGGCCGAGGTGGCTAGATCAAGCACTGAAGCAGAATTCAGAGCTATGGCACATGGAATTTGTAAACTCTTGTGGCTAAAGATTATCTTGGAGGACTTAGGAGTCAAGTGGGAAGGAAGCATGCAGCTGTACTGCGACAACAAGCCAGCAACCAATATAGCTCACAATCTAGAACAACATGACCGTACAAAACACTGTGGAAGTAGATCAACACTTCATCAAAGAGAACCTGGATAGTGGCTTAATTTGTACTCCTTATGTCTCAACGAATGGGCAACTTGTGGATATCCTTACCAAAGGACTACCTGAGTCACTCATTTCAACATATTATAAGCAAGCTAGGAATGGACAACATCTATTCACTAGCTTGAGGGGGAGTGTTGACAAATCCCTATTTGATTCAGGTTGACTCGGTAAACAGGGAAACAAATCCCTATTTGATTTGGTTGACTCGGTACACAGGGAATTTATTTCCCTTTAAAACTGAGATTATACAAGCCTGTAAACTTTAATTTTTCTTTCTTTTATAACTGCTGTTAATTAGGCCCTAATCTCCAGAGATTGTTTCCTGATTTCATGTAGATTTAGTTTCCTAAAATAGTGGCCATTGTACTCTATATATTTTGTATTTTTTCCTCAGTTAAAATATAAGAAAGATATCTGTTTATAGAAATTGATGGAAAATAGGTTATGGCATAAGACTTCTCTGTAAGAAATTGATAGCCACAAACCAAGCAGCCTTTATCCCAAATGGAAACATCTTAAAAAACACAATTTTGGCACAAAAAGGAATCCATACCTTGAAAAGGAAAAAACAAAATGGGAACTTTTATGGCTAGCAAGATAGATATGGCTAAGGCAGATGACCGAATAGAGTGGAATTTTCAGCCAAAAAAAAAAGAAGAAAAAAAAGAAGGGAAAATCAAGCTTTCCTGACCTATTTTATCAGTGGGGTGTGCCAATGTATCTCTACTACCTCTTCCTCTGTAGTAATTAATGATAGCCCCTGGGCTTGTTTATCCTAGAAAGGCCTTAGACAGGGAGACCCCATCTCTCCCTTCTTATTCATATTGTGCTTTGAAGTTCTTTTGAGGCATTTTGCTACAGCAGAATTGATTGGGGATCTACACGGTATCAGGATAGCTAGGAATTGTCAAGCCATCTCACAATTAATTTATGTGGACGACCTCTACGGAAGTAGAAGCGAGGTCTGTATTAAAATGTATGAACATATACGAGGCATGATCAGGACCAAAAGGTAACAAAGACAAATCAGCAATCTTTTATAGTAATAATGACGCATCTAGGGAGATTATCAGAAAAGGTGAAAGAGGTTCTGTGTCCGTGCCAACAGAAGAAATATGGAGTTTATTTAGGCCTTCCTACTTCATTGGTAATCTTCAATTTATAATTGAAAAATTGGATTCTAGGCAGCAGGAATGGAAAGCTTAAGTGTTGTTTTCTGTGGGTCGCAGACTCGCAGCACTCTCATCAAATAAAAAAACTTAGCATTGCCAGTATATGTTATATCTTCATTTATTCTCCCAAAACCTATCTACCATGCTTTGGGTTCCAAAATCAGAAAATTTTAGAGGAGAAATTCAGAGGATAAAAAACCATTAACCTTAAAATCTTGGGACTTTGCATGATCTGGGATTACGGTTCAGAATTTTTTTTGACATAAACAGAGCTCCCTTAGGCAAACTGGGGTGCCGACTTATAAATAGGGCGGGAAAGTTCTGGACTTATTTCTTGAAACAAAAATACTGCAAGAGGCAGGACTGTATGAGAGCAGACGACTATATGTGAGAGGGCACCCTCTCAAGCAGGGACATCATTAAGGTGCTTGTTTTTTCATTGGAGGAGGTAACTCTGCTGATCTATGGACTGATCCCTGGGTTCCATTCTCAGAATTTTGGTTTGGCCCTTGATATTGATCTCCCTAGGAAGATGGACAAGCTCATTGATCATGAGAATCACTGCTGGAAGGAACAGCTCATACAGAGCTTTCTTGATCAAGATAGTGTTAATCTAATCAAGTTAATTCCAATCCCACATTTCAGCTGAAAGGATACTATGAGATGGATCCCCTCGAAGGATAGAATGTTTTTGACAAGCTCTAATTATCTGGAGGATAAGGCTGATTAACTTCAATGGAAAAAGCCATCTAATTGCCAATTATGGAAGAGTTTGTGGAAAGACAAGATTCATTTTAAGGCAAAAAATTCTACTTCAGAAAGTTTCTTCTTCTGCACTGCCCCTCAGAAAAACTCTGGCTGCTAGAATGTCCATAGATACAGTTGAATGTTCCTACCTATGAAATGGCAGCCAAAATCTGTGGATCACCTTTTCTTCCTATGTAGCTTCACAAGGGGCGTATGGTTCTCTAAACGGGGCTTTAAAACTGAACATCATGTTTTGTGAAATCAAGCCAAAAAAAAAAAATCAATTAAAACGAACGGAAATCACACAAGGGACAAGATGTTCATGTTTCAGTAAAGTCCACTTTCATGGGCGAAGCACAGTGAAAAAATTCGATTGACAAAGATTAAAAAGGGAGACTCAAAATCCTCTCACAAAATCAATAGGCAAATTCCAGCCTCTCTCTTTCTCTCATATTTTGCCGAAATCCTAAAAATACAAAACTGGGCAAAACAACACAATCTGGGAATTGAGTGCTACCCCCCCCCCCCCCCTCTCTCCAGAGGGGTGTTCCCTACCTGTGCTGGCTGGCACTTATTGAGTGCAGCGTGTGTTAGTGCAAAAATCCAGAAAAATTTCCTCCACCTGAGCACCGCTTGGTAGGCTGAGAAGGGGGTTTTGCCTGTTGAACCTGCCCTCCACTCCATGGACTAAGGCTCACAAAATAATCCCAACAAAGACTGAAAAAATTTACATCAGGGGAATACAAGACATAATCAACACCATGCTTATCTATCTGTTTCTGATTGGATTAGAGACATCCTATCTCCTATTTTATTATTTAGTATGTCATTTCCAAAATCTTCAAATTTCACTCCCTTTACAGCAGTCCTTCTATAAAAAAATTGGCTATGGAGAAATCAAGTTATTTTCAAAAAGGCCAAAGGTAGTACTGATATTATTCTTAAAGAATCCCTCATCATGGTGGACTGAGATTTTAAATACCAAGCACAAAAAAGCTATAAGTCTGAGAAAAAATGGATTTACTATCCCTTTTGCTAATATATTGTCTATTCCCCCATATAGGTATCTCAAACTTAATTTTGACGCAGCTTTCAAAGAAGATGTAGCTTTTGCAACTATTTTAGTCAGAAATTTCAAAGATGAAGTTCGGTGCTGAGGCTTCTACAAGTTCTCAATGCTCAGCCTTGGTAGCATAGGCCATTTGCTGCTCTTGAGCCAAAGAATATGGTTTATCAGAGGTTATTTTTGAAGGGGACGCTCAAGTTCTTCTCAAGTTCTTATTATGCATCAATTAGGAAGTATCAACTCCCTCGTTGGTCCATTCTTCCAATTGTGGAAGATATTAGAGCCCTTCTAGAAGCCCATCCTAATTGGGGAATGGTATACTCTCCCAAAGGGTGCAATGTAGCTATGTCATGAACTGGTTCAGTGGGCCTTCAGAAACTATTTCTAAGGATCCTGTGACTCTACTCATTTCCCTTTTCAATTAGTTAAAGTTCTGGATATGGATGCTACTTTCCTAGGGACAGTTTAGCCTCTAGCATTGTTTTCCTTTCTTTTATTTCTTTTTTTTTTTTGGATTTTCTTTCCTGCTTCCTTTAGCTTCTGTTTGCTCAAAAAAAAAGGGGGAAAAAGAAAAGAAAAGGGGGGTTTGAAGGAACCAGGTAATCCTACAAAAAGTACCCGCCACTTCAACATTCAAGGTTCAAGATATTGCCAACCTATTTCAATCATTCTAGGAGTTTCCGAAAACAATTTCAATGACTTACATTTATCCCTGTAAGAAAAAAATCTCAGAATATGGGATAGTGCTATATACTCCTGAAGCATACCAAATTAAGCACTAGCTCAAAAAAATTGTATATCAACAACTGCCACAAGTAAATACATGCCTTTTCATACTACTTTGCATTTTGCTCCTAATATGCTCTCCAAAGAAACAATACAAACCTCAACTGAAAATGATCATAAGCACCTCATCGGCTCACCAGTAGTTTTAAAACACAAGCATAAGAAGAATTTCCTGTGTTCATTAATCATTAACATCCAACCATGATAAAGAATTAATCTAGTCATCCACCAATCTAGATGCAGTGAAAGGAAAAAAAAACTGCTGTAAAAGCTTAGTCATTAGTCTCCTTGAAAATCTCGACACTTAAAAATTTCACAGCCTTCCATACTTTTTACTATTAATAAATAATAAGATACTTGGACACACCTTCAAGAACAACTGAAGTTAATGATAACTAAAATGATATCTTAAGGGTTATCCACTAGCACCTCTAACCACCACCACAACATGCCATCTATTTGGAGTTTGGACTATTTAATATTTCTTGTGAAAATAAAATATAAAAAAAAAAATCCAAACATATAGTTTTCTAATTTGTGTTCATGTGTCTGTGGGTGTCTAACAAGTTAACAGCTAAAACACAAAGGAGATGGCCATATCAAAATGAAAATGCACATGATTAACTTTTATTTTTCTTTCTTAAAAAATGTAAAATATATAATAAAAAAAAAAGTGTTTCAAGATTTTATCCTCCCACACCTCCAAGCACCAGGCACAACTCAATAAGCCTTGTAAGAATTATTCAATATCAGGTGCATAAATCCTTTATGGCTACCCCGTTGGTATAGCATTCAACTTGAATTGTATCCCTCGTCACCATTCATCCTCTGATCATCCAATTTCTCATCTATTCCTAAATTTCTGCACTATCTTTAACTACTAGCAAATGAATTCATTTCTAAATTCAAATTTTTTTACAACCAATCGGTGTAATGGCCACTACAAAATTTTCCATATCATTTGGTTTAGCTGGCACTCATTCCCTCAACAAAATTTTCCACAATTATAATCTAGAACATAACACTACAAAAGCACCCCTTTGCTTCATCTGTTATGGTCTAACTCGTATACTATTCCCTTTCCAATCTACATTGCCATATGGATGATCAAACCAACAAAATAATTGTTGCCACTCTTGCATATCTCTTAAGCATTAGTTCTAAATGAAACCTCATTATATTTACCAAAATTAAAAAATATATAGTATCTCAGACTCTCAGTCCAGTTTATCATAAAACTATTTTTTCTACCTACCTTACCTAATTAGTAAAGATAACAGGAAGATCTCTATAAAATCCCCAGATTGGAGCAAATCTGCACCAAATATAAGCATAGCTGTATGGAGCATGGAACTGGAGCAGATTTGAGGTATAAACAATAAAATTCCTCTGGAAGTCGGTTTATTAGCGAGAAATATGGGCCTTAGTTTTGATCCTTGTTGTATGTCTATCGTCTACTTCAACAATACTCTCACTTGTACATCCTTCCTTCAAATATTCTCTTACTACACACAATTCCTTTATGCCTGTCCTCAAGGCTGGTTCTTTACAATTGGAAGGCCTAAAGCGATAAAGTGACAACTATAAATGAGGCCTTTTTTTAATATTAATATAATTTTTTACTTTTTTTCCTATATATATTATATTTCATTTTGTAATATAAAATTTAATTGTTTTCTAACAAGAGAGAGTTATATATTGAATAAAACTCTAATAATAGAGTTTTTACAATTTTTTTTAATCTAAATAGATAGAAATAAAATATTAGAGTACAATACGAATAAAACTCTATAATAGAATTAAGTTTTTTTCATGGAGTTTTTAAGGGGCCTTTTCTATAGAATTAGATTTTTATTAAGCTTAGACTTCTAATTTGATTATACTATAAATATTAAAATTTGGGGCCTTTTTATAAAGTTAGACTTTTATTAACTTTAGACTTCTAATTTGATTATATTATAGATACATAAAATTTGGAGCCTTCTCTTTGAGTGGGGCGTAAAGCGATTGCATTATTGGCTTCGTGGTCGAGCCGGCCCTACGGTTGTCCTTGGTCATGCCAAATCTTCAATTTGATACTCATTTCTTGGTAGACACTCACAATCTCATGCTTTTTAAAGGTTAATTGATCAAAATATCAAAATAGGGGTTTCCCTACTTCTTGCCAAGCCTTCTCACTTTAGTGCAAAAATACTAAAATAGCTTCCATTGTCGATTTTCCTTCATTAAAATATCTTAGATGCAATCAAAATAGACTGACACAGAGAATTTTTAAACTGGAAAAAAAAATACATATGTATCATAAATGTAGAAATGGAGAAAAAATTGCAAATGTGGACATGGAGAAAAAATTGCAAATGTATAGTGAAATTGACCTAATGGAATCTGATCCAAACATTGTAATGCTCCTCACCAATCGAAAACTCTTCGTTATATTATACTTGCATGCAGTATATCATCTGCCAATAAGTTTATATGGTTTAAGAAAAAATATAATTGAGTGTTCAGTTTTTCTTCAATAATATTAAGCAATTAGACAGCTATGTCACCAAGGTGTAACACAACATAAATTAATTAATAACGGATGACCATCATTATCACATTCTTCTTCATGTTTAAATTACTAACCCCCCTTTAATTGTTCTTCCTAGTTTACTCATTCGTTCCCAAAATTTTAACCCATTGCTCAATAAAATCAAATACTCAAAACCCACTACTAGTTCTAAAAAATTTAAGCCATTGCTCCATGCAATCGATGGAAAGTATGCTTCAAGAAATCCTTAAAAATTGAAGTCAATTGCACCACGCAACCCAAAACTTAAATCCCATAATAAGAAATTTTAAAAAATTTAAGTCATTGCTAAATGGAATCAAAAACTCAAAACCCCTTATAAGAAGCCCTAAAAAATTACGCCATTGCGCATAAAAAACTCAAAACCCATTACACAAAATTCTACAAAACAAATTAATGTCATCGCTCAACAAGTTAAAATCTCGATACCCATTTGAAAAAAATTTCTCTATGCAATCATAAACACCACCCATTGTAAGAAATCATCAGAAAGCACAGTAGTTCAAAGAATAATTCCTTTCATCACAAAGTATCAGTGCATAAACTGAAAGGAAAGAAAAAAAAGCGCTTGAAGAATAATAACACTGGCATTTCATCAGAACTACCAAATCAACCGCAAAAGTGTTTCGAGAGAGGAGAAAGATAGAAAATCAAGTGGAAATATACTGTAATGATAACGTACCAAATTTTAATTGGCTGAAAAGATGTTGTGAACAAGCAGACGTCTTCGCCTTCTACAAACACAGACAGAAACGAGGAGAGAGTAACGGTTCGAATCTCAACAGAAGTTAAAGTTCGTTGTAGATGTAAGCCGTTTTCTCCCAAAAAAAAAAAAAAGACACATCAGCAGCATGGCCCAATAGTTTATGCCCAAATTTGTGCCCATCACATGTGGCACTGCCACATCAGAAAAATAACAAATGGCCACCTCACCTATCACACCAAACCAAAAAGCCCTAGTCGTTCAAATCAAAAGCAGATCTCTCTTCCCCTGCCCGATCTTCCCTCCCCTTCCCTGACCTCTCTTCTTTCCCGATTTACTGCAGTGGCACCTCCACCTCGCCGTCGCCCAGAAGCTACTCGCCGTCACGCCCTCAACGTTTATCACCACTTGCACGTATGTCACCAGAACCTAGAAACACACCACAGTTGCGGCATTCTTAACCCAACTAGTTCACAATTTCAATCGGTTTGGTTCACGCTTGTAGCATAAAACTATGGAATATTGCTATCCTTATCATAAAATTTTATTACATTTTTTGACGTGACTGTTCGGATACTATTCAATTAATTCTCTTGGTAATATGCATGTGCTAATTAATTAAATCTCTTAGTGCTTGGTCAATTAAGTCTCTTGAACTCACCTTACATGACTAGCATCATGGAGTGGTGTTTTATAACCCATGCATATTTGTCCACTTCTTTGCTTGAATAAAAAATAGTCATTAGAATTTTTTACTTGACAATTGCAAAACGGTTGTAATTTAACATGATCCACGCACGTTTTTACTTATTTATCAAATCTATGTAATTTTTTAAATCGCATCTTCAAGATAAGAGTTCAATGCAAAATTTCCAACAGACTCGCACCTTGAAAATGCGACTTTGAACTCCCATCTTTAAGATGCGAGTTTAATTAGCGTAACACCTTAATTAACACTGAAGTCGCGCATCTTCATTAAACTCGCATCTTTAAGATGCAAGTATGAACTCACAACGACTTTGAGCTCGTATCTTGAAGATGCGAGTTTATCAGACCATATGATCACCAGATTTAATGTTGTTCTTGTCTGCAAAACTACCCTTCTGAGTAATTTTTTTTTCATGCAATCACCTCGCGCAACTTTATTTATGCGTATAGGTGTTGTTGGTCCACTCCCGGAGTCTTCAAATGCTATTTTTTACATTTTTGCCCTCCAAACCCTAAGAATCAACAAATTCAAAGTTTAAGTTAGTTCGGTCTCCTTTTATTTGAAAACTACCCTTCCAGGTATTTTTTTTTTCATGCGATCACCTCACGCAACTTTATTTGTG
This sequence comes from Nyssa sinensis, assembly GCA_008638375.1. Classification (NCBI taxonomy): domain Eukaryota; kingdom Viridiplantae; phylum Streptophyta; class Magnoliopsida; order Cornales; family Nyssaceae; genus Nyssa; species Nyssa sinensis. The sequence continues at coordinate 25,116,501 of CM018043.1, forward strand.
TAGGTGTCGTCGGTCCATGCTCGGAGTCTTCAAATGCTATTTTTTACATTTTTGCCCTCCAAACCCTATGAATCAACACATTCAAGGTTTAAGTTAGTTTGGCCCCCTTTAACTTGAAAACCACCCTTTTGGGTAATTTTTTTCATGCGATCACCTCACGCAACTTTATTTATGCGTGTAGGCGTCGTCGGTCCACACCTAGAGTCTTCAAATGCTATTTTTTTACATTTTTGCCCCCCAAACCCTAGAAATCAACAAATTCAAAATTTAAGTTGTGATGTAACCAACATTTCTTATATAATAAAAAGTGCATTATACACGTGTTTGGATTATAGATTCAAAAAAGCCTCACATGTGAGCCTTGTACCAAAAAAAAAAAAACTAAGAAACTAAGTGCCGCATGGTGGTCTTTTTTTGTTACGGATAGGTCGGCGCTCCTGTTGTGTAATCTGTGATAGATCAACCTCAATGTTTGTGGATTGATGACCTTTAGCACATCCCCTCGCTCATTGGTATCCTCTGATCGGTGGCTCCACATATGCCACTAGAAGTGACTCCACCTGTGTAACCCCTTCTATAAGCTCCTCATCTAGGCATGATGTCCTGAATGACCATGAGAAACATGTGGTGATGGTGATGGTAATGGTAACAGCGAAAGTCTAAATGGAGATGGCTGATGTAAAGGAATGGTATGCAATGGCGAGGTCCACATCGAAGATAAGGTCGAGTCAAATGGTTGCATAGATGACGTAAAGGCCTCGGTGGTAAGTAGTGAGGCTGGTCTGGGGAGGGATAAAACCTCGTGACTATCTTCGATGCTGAGGCTAAGGCTGATCAGGCTGAGGCTCGAGTTGCGGCTCATGTTTATATACAACCTCTAAGCAAGTGGCAGACATCCCTTGAATCTGTTGTATGGTGTCTATAAGCATCAACTCTCTTAGGGATGTAGCCTTTGGAGCACCCTAAAGCTGGTGGATACGTGTCAAAGTATCCTTATGTGAAAAAGTGAAAAAAATAGTACGTCAATGAATCTTCAATGCCCAAAAATTTAATAAACTAAATAGACATCAATTAAGAGCATACCAACAACTCTCTAACGCTACTCACGGTGTCACGCCCCGAATTTCTGCAAACCTGAGGGCGCGACTGACGAGACGAGAAAATTAAAATAAAATAAAGGACAAATGTAAATAAATTCATTACTTACAAGCATCCCTTCCTAATCAATACATTACAATAACATAAAATACATTTCACAACTGCATTGTTCATAGGTCCATTCGGGCTTTAAGGCCCTTACATTACAAAACATAAGTCCTCAGGACCAAAATACTACCAAAGGCTTCATCCTATCAATGGTATCCAATTGAGTTCCAAGTAGCTGGAGTGATCCTCATCTGAAAAACTGTTGCCCCACGACGAATGGGTCAGCTCAACTGTTGGTATGATGAAGTGCTAATGCAAAGAAATAAAGGCTAAGGCGTTGGGCATGTGCCAAAGTGTACATTTATATCTAAATGTCATTCAAAGCCTTCGCAGTAATATATGAGTGTATGCATTGAACGCAACCCACCCTGCACAACTCTTATGCCACACCCATGTCTCATTAATTGGGTTACTCCCTGATGGCATCGAAAGTACCCAATGCAATGGCCAATTTTGGGTTTTTCACCACAGGATCTACACCCTTATAATGCATAGCACCACGTGCTCAACTCACGCCATGCTCTCAAGGATTCACCATATGCCAATATGCCAATGTAATATCAATGAACATGGCTTTCAATAATATAGCATGCTCGAACAATAACATATAAATCATCAGTCAGTTCCATATGTATGCATATCTTATGTGTTCATATATCATAGTTCATGTTCTTCACTTTACTAAACTCTCCAAGAACGCAAGAAGTAACACATAAACATGTGAACAACCAACTTCAAATTATCAAGTAAACACATTCCAAATAAACACATAAATCATTCTAGTCATTCACAAAATATTCCTAACTTAACTTCATTTCTAACATTAGCAAAACACCATACCTGTCGGGTTGGTCTCAACCCTAGTAAACCGTGCTCGCAAGGTGGTGGCTATCAATGGAAATGTAGAAGTCAGACGACCTTCTCCTTGCCTTTCGGTGTCCCTAAAACCATAAAATGTTACTCAGTCGGTCTGTCGCTTGAATGATGCCATTAATCAAACTTTATGTCTTTATTTTATTAATTTCTATTTTGCCAAACTAAATTCTACAATTGGATCCGAAACGTCGAAGAAAATAGGTCTAGGCCTTTGTAGAAATTAATTTAGACGTTCGGTTTAAAAAGGGCAAAACGGTTATTTTACACTTTCACGGGTTCCCATTTCCCGAGGCCTTTCCTAGTAAATCGGACTCCACGGTTGAGTCTGGAGTGTTCGAGATAATAATATTTCACTATTCGTTTACTTAATTTGGAGTTCGTTTGACTGTGTTTCAATTCAGGGGCATTTTGGTAATTTTAAGGGTTACTACGGGTCTTTTATTTTTCAGGACCCTGTCTCGTAAAACGAACCTCACCATTGGTCTCAGAATGGTCGAGATAGTCAAAATACACTAATGACTTGTCCCATTTGGACTCCGGGTTATTTTTGAATATTTAAATAATTTAATTAACTAATTAATTAATTAATTTAATTAATATTTTATTCAGGAGGGGTCAAAACATAATTAGTCAAAAGTTTTGTGGGTCAAAATCAGATTTTCTAAAGTTCTGGGGTTTTAATTTATAGGGGTTAGTTTGAAATTTCCAATTCTCCTATCCTTAATCTGGATAGCTAAACAGTGACTAATTCCGAAACAGGGATAGGATATCCCTGTTTTCAATTTAATCCCAATTTCAATCTCACAACCCCGTAGCCAAACAGCCCCTATCCCCATTTAATTTAAAACCTGCGACCGACACGTGGCAGGGGCGGATCGCCCAAACCGGACCCGGACCCAACCCGAACAGTCCCCCTTCTTCCCCGTTTTTCCGGCGAGACACCAGTAGGGTTCCGGCGCCGGAGATATTTTTTCGGCGACTTTCACAGTTTTAAAAATGTAGTTTTCTCAGGTTTTTCATGTAGATTCCATATCTAAGGTTGGTTTTGGATTTAAGCCACTAGATTTTTACGAAATAGGGTCCAAAGATTTCGGTCAACTCTCCGGCCGACCCTTCTCTTTCATTTTCGTGACTGTTTGGCCATGGTTCAACCTCCATTTTTATCCTAATGGTTTTCTGCACTATAGAGGAGCAATCTCTCATTCCCAAAACCAAGTTTTAAACCAATAATTTCCACCCAACCGATTATCTTACGTGACCTGCAACTCAATGTTTCTCTCTCATTTCTTAATCGTTTTCTTTCATTCTTTTTGCAAAATGAACCTTACAACATGCTCTTTAAGACCCTATACATCAAATTAATTATCATGCTTTTAAAAAAATAAAACAGAACTGGGTCACTTACGGTTTTTGTTGGGTTTCTCTCTCTAGCCGTGCACCTCCTCCACCTTCTAGTTCCAAGCTTGAATCAAGCTCCAAAATCTCTTCTCCCTTCTAGAACCCTCTCTCTCCCTTGTTCTCTATTTTTCTTTCCTTTCTCTCTTCCCAACCGAGACCAAGATATAAACTCACACATTTCCACTCTCTCACGTCACCCCCTGCATAGCCCCTTTCCTTGACCCTTCTTCTCTGTTCAGCCTCCCTCTTTTCTCTACAAGGCAGCTTTGAATTAAATGCAAAGCTGCCCTATCTATATATACCTATACATATATCACTCATTACACACACTCTAGACACACACACTTACACGACCTGTCACACACACACACACACCAGATCTGTTGCACACACACACAGTGCACACATGCACTGTTATATATATACATATACATATGCACATACACATACATGTAATGTCCCACACATATACACACCATATATATACATAACATCCATGTATCTATAATAATAATAACATTCATAATAATAATAACAATAATAACCACAACATTATCAATAAAAAAAAAATTTAATAACCAAGAAAATTGTATATAAAAAAAAAAAATTTTGAGGTTATTACACACGGGCTGGAAGCCAAGTGGTGGTATCTGAACAGGAGGACCGATGAGTCTACGAGTCATAGTGCTATACCATCGCAAGTAGGGGTCACTCGCATCCATCCTGCCAGTGCTCTAAGCTCCGGTGATGATATAGTTGCGACACTGTCTCCAAATCTCAATGTAATCCCGGTGATGGGTCTCCCAATCATACCCCTGCCCCCCACGTCTATTAGTGGAAGGTAGCAACCGAGTAGTATCACATGCGGGTGGTACCAACTATAGTAGACCAAATTGGCACCATACACGACCCGGAAGAGCACTCAACTATTGAGAAGTATATAAGTGGCACCCGGGCAAGCCATATCTCATAACCTCGGAGGCAATAGTCTGGCAAGTTAGCGAGGACATCTGCCGTATATGGCTCCTAAATTATTTGGACAACAAAATAATAGGTAATTAGTTTAGTTTTATGTGAATATATTAAAATAGGTTGATTCAGTAATTACAAACATACTTGTGTCTCCCTCATCTAGTCCAACTGGTCCTGTAGTGTCATAAAACATGGGAAGGGGTGATCCGCTGGGATAGTCGAATATCCAACCTATGCCAAACAGAATAATAAAAACATTATGCAATAAAAAGATATCAACAATTATAATAGACACAATTATACCTACACCCTAATGGATTAGCTGGTAATGCTCATGCTGGTGGTGGTTGAGGATCGATGGCATACCGTTGCGACCGAATATGTACAAGCCTCTCCTATGCCTATAACTAGATAGATTAAAACAAATGTTATAATATATTAATTTTATTAATTTTAATATATATATATATATATATATTATAATTTTAAACTAATCAGATCGGATTAACGGATCGCATATCCGATTATTAACGGATTCGGATACGGATTAACATTCGCCTGATCTGTCGAATTAACGAATCGGATCGAATCGGATTTCTTATTAAACAGATCGGCTTTGATCCGGTCTGAACCTGATCCGTTTATAGCCCTAATACAATGGAGTTGAACTTGGTGTTAATTTGTTAGTTGCAATACAACTTTATATATAGGCTAGAATTAGTAATAGCATAAATCTGAAAATATAAATGCTTATATTGAATCAATAATAGTACAATCATAAACAAGAGAAGCAAAGTCATTACATTAGTTCGTAAAAAATAGCATAAAGCCGAAAAGACAAGACAAGTCATTGTATTGAATCAGTAATAGCATAAGAAAGAAAAGACTAGTCACTGTATTGAATCAACATGAAGGTCCAAGTGCTTGGTCTTATTGGTTAGTATTTGGACATTGGCGATGGTCATGACCCATTTGTCTGCATATGCCGCATTTATTTCGCACTCGACCTTCTGTGAGGTCCATCTCATTCCTACTTCGTTCGAAGAAGGGATGGATTATGGCATACAATTGGACTTGATAGTGTATCCCAATAATCCTCGTGCTAGGGCAGATAAAATTAAGATGCCCATGTCTTCTCGTAGGCTTGAATGCTGTCAGAATCATCAATGTACTCATCATAAACTATCCTCAAATCTGCCAACACTACCAATGTATGGGAACATGGAATTCTATAAGTACTCCACTTCCCACAACTGCATGTATTGTCATTAAGATTGACAACTTGAGCATTACCCTTCATTTTCAACACCTGCATAATCCCCAGGTTAGAGTTAAATGGTGTTAACTTGTGGGCACCGACCTTTGCTTAATTTCGAGCAATCATCTCAAATACACAAGGAGTATATGTATAGTTATTACGTATACCCTCTGTAGCCAATTCCCGCCTAGTATTAAAGCAGTGAACTAAAATATAGACTCCATAAATGCGGTGATTGGCAAATTTCTTACTCCCCCACAGGACACCATTGAATACTTCTGATATATTGGTTGTCTGCATACCATAGCAACAACCACCATCATGAGCAATGGTCCATATTTTTGTCGGAATTCACTTTAACCATTCAGCTGCTCTTTTATTGAGAATTTCAATTTTCTCCATCACTTTATTAAATTTACGTATTTGATAAGTGCCTCTGGCAATCCATGTAAGTCTCTTTACGTATGAATTCTTAAACTTGGTGTTGAAGTTACTCTGTACATGCCGTAAGCAGTAGCGATAGTATGCATTTAGCGGCTTACCATAAGGAATTACTCTCACAGATAACTACTAGTATGCTATTGTGTAGATCTGAAATCAAACAAATTCATTGTCTGTCTCAGGATCACATGAATCTTGAGATGGTGTGTAACACCCCGAACTAAGTTTCCCGATTAATTAGAGTAATGATGTTCTTTTTGAAATTTAATGCATTAAATTAGTCATTTTAGCTTTATTTTAATACTATGAAAACTCGAATTAGCTAACTACAAAAACACGAAGAAATAAAAACCCACGCGAGGCCTTTGACATCGAAGCTAACCCAAATAGGAAACGACCAGAAGAAATCACTTCGTAAAAAGAGCAATAGAAAAGAAATTATTAGGGAAAGAACCAAAATGGTAAATTGTGCCTAGCCAAACAAAACATAAGCACAAAATGGGAGAAAATGACCCAAAAGTGAGGCCAAGGGGTTTTGAACCCTTGACCAAGTGAGACCAAGATTTGAACACTCAAAAAATAATCAACAGGGCTGTTAGCATTTTTGTGCTAAATATTACAACTTATATATGTATAAACACATCAAAATAAAACCCTACCTCCCAAATTGTCCAATGGCCATTCATGCAACATACATATATATTTTAAAATCAAACTATAATGATATCTATATATGAGTTGCGTGTGTGCAAATGGAATTCAGAAAATCAGATTTGTGATAGAGTGTGAGTGTAGGTCTGCATGTAGAGAGAGAAAGTGAAGGGAGAAGAAGAAGAAGAAGAAGAAGAAGAAGAAGAAGAGGGAAGGCTGTATGCAACCCTAACCCGACCCTAGATGCATTAGAAGGGAGTTAGAATCAAGGCAATGAGAGGAAAGTTCCATTGTTGAGGTAAAATCACCAAACCCATTTTCTTTCTCTTTCTAAAAATCTCCCATTGTACAAACTGTTTTAAGTTTTCTTGTGCATGCATGGCCTAAAATCAGTGTGACGTGTGAGGGAGTGTAGAAAAGAATCCAACCTAGGGGTCTCAGATCACCTTAAAATAGTAACCCAAATCCTAATCGCCATTGACAACCATCCTCAAAGTAGGATCTGAACTTACTTAAGGGAAACTACTTTTTATACATTAGGCCTTAAACTAGATGATATAGAGTTTACATTGCAACAAAAACTAAGCCAAATAGCTTAGAAATAAGCCTTAAAACATGAGTTGCAGGTTCGGGTTTTAAAATCCAATCTCACAAACTTACACCTAAAACGTGATTTTAGGAATAGGGGGTGAAACCCCATGACAAACTAAGAGAAATAGACCAAATTAGATGCTAGTTGGTGTTAAAATGAGGGAATACTAAGGAGTTGCAGGTTTAGCTATCAAGTTTTAGACCGAGCACTTGAGCTAGATCTGAGGCCTCAAATGAATGCCAAGATAATCCTTAGGCTTCTAGAAATGTTTTGAAGTGAAAAACAGAGCAAAAAGCCAACTAAAAATCCACGAAATTGAAAAAAAATGAAACGCTACAATTAGGGCAACACGGTAGGGAGAAGGGAGGAAGAAGATGAACAAGGCGGGGCGGACCTCCGGTCGGATTCGGATTCGGATTCGGGTTCGGGTCGGGACCTGTCCCCGTCGCACATTAAGGGCTTAAGTGGGACTACATTGTTTCAGGTTTTTATATTTAAACGGGTTCCTGGTTGTTTGGCTGCGAGGGTAAGGAATTCAATTCAATATTCACTATTGGACCAGGGATATCCTATCCCATTTTAGCCTCACTATCCACTGTTTGGCTTAGGATAAATCAGAAAAAAAAAAAAAAAAAAAAGTAGGGAGTCGTAGCTCCCCTAGACTCGAACGCACAACCCCTCATGAGTCAAGACCTTAAGTTAGCCAAGGCTGCCACTGGTGCCACTAAGGCACATGTGGTCAGATCCTCACCCAAATAATATATGATATAATTATATTGAATTAATTAAATTAATTAATTATTAAGATATATTTCCGATGTCTAAATTAAATAAATAAATAGTATATTTTGACTATTTTGGACTATTCTAGATCCAATGGTGGGATTCGTTTTACGAGGCGAGGACTCTAAAAAATTAAGACACGTGAAAGTAAAAATTTCCATTTTACTCCTAATGATACTCGGGGCCAATTGAATATAAAAGGTAGTCTATCTTGACTATTTTGGACAATCCAGACTCAACGGTAGAGTCCATTTTAGCAAACGAAGTACCAAAAAACATGACACTTAAAAACATAAAATCACAAAAATGTCTTAGGCTTAAAATAAACTATAGATATGCAAATTTAGATCTAGAAAAGTCTGAACCAATTATCTTCGACACTTTGAACCTAACGGTGACATCCTTTGGGGAGAAATAAGACCCGATAGTAAATTAAAAAATGACCGATACGTCCTTAAGACTTAACTGAAGTTGCAGGATTGGAATAGAAAGAGCTCTAAAATTAATGGTTGAATTGTGTGATGCTTTAAACAAGAAAGTAACAAGATCTTGAATTGTGATTATAGGGACCCTCGTTAAGGAAGAATTTTTGGATTAAGCTTTTGGGATTTCAGGTGAGTTTTTCATACCATGTTGAGGTGGGTTTTTATTATAGATATAAATACCGACTCTTTTATGACTTTGATAATTGATGCCTTGTGAGTATTTTCATGTCATGCTTGAGATGGATTTTTGTTATACATATAAACATTGAACTCTTTTATGACTTAAAAATAGATGCCCTTCATTTGATATCGTTTTGAATGACTTATCGATGCATATTACCATTTCTTTATACCCTTTGTTAATAGATACATTGTGCCTAGTACATGTTTTAAACGATCCATTGATATTTATATTAGTCTTCCCTTTGACTCAAGTAAATATTTTGTAAGATACTCACGACACTACACATTTTCTTACCAATCTCTGAACTAGTTTTGACTAAAGGCTAAATATGGAACTCTTATTTGAATAACTGAGATTGTTATTGATGTTATTGATTTTGGATATGATTTTGATGTTTTGAATGAAACACCCTTTTATGATTGGTCGCTATTAAACAGATTGTGACTTTATTGAACCTTACCCACTTGGGTATATTGGTGGTGAGACTGATGTGGTACCGCATATTGAACTAGTCTATCGATCTCAATCAGCAAGGTTCTAATTTGCTTAGCCATAGAATCTTCTATGATTGGTCATTATTGAATAGATTATGACATTATTGAACCCTAACCATAGGGTATATTGGTGGTATTATTGAATATTGATCTCAATCAGCGAGGTTCTAATTTGCTGGCCATAGAAGGAGAATTTTTAATGAATTAAGCCTTTATGAATATCGAATGTGAACTATAATTGAACTTTGAATCATTGAACTAAGAACTATTGAACTACGATTTTGATTATCAAATTATGAAATTGTTATCAAACTATGTTACCAAACTTTGATGTTGATTTGACTATGACTATTGATATTGAAAACGAATTTGAACCATGTTTGAATTATAACATTAATCATCGTTATCAAACTATGTTATTGAATCATTATTATGATTGTGCTAAGTTATCGATTATTGATTTACGACTATGATTGAACTGAGATTTATTGAAAATGACTTTGATATTGGTTTCTGATTTGTTGTACTTTGATGTGATGTATTCTAATTCTATATGAGTATAGACATTTTATAATGTACTACATAGTAGTTTTGAAACCCTTGGCATGTTATGGATTACTCACTGAGTTGTCGAGCTCATATAGATTTTCATCCAATATATTTCAGGTAACGATATTGGCAAGGAAATAGCAAGTTCAGCCAGGATAGCCGAAAGCTTATAAACTATGAACCTTTTTATATTAAGATTTTTTTAAACATGATGTAGTTGCTTTTGGTAATTATGGAATATATATCGAATATAACGTTAGCAACTTTTAATGAGTTTACATTATGTACCTTTGTAGTCACTATGGAATATATATGAATGACTGATGTTGGATTGTATATTGACGTTTCCGCAATAGAAAAAGAATTTTATTCCACTACGTTTGATTAAATGGAAATGAGAAAAGTATTGTGATCATTGGAAAAGGCCTCGGTGGCCAATCACGAACCCCTAATCCGCATAGGCCGAATTTTGGGTCGTGACATGGTGTAAGAACCAACTCCAAGTATCGTAACTCTCATCTTCAACAACGATGAATACAAAAGGAAAAATTTGATTGTTTCCATCAATTGCCATTGCGATTAACAGTTTCCCCTTGTACCTCCCGTACAAGATTGTGGCATCTATACTTATTATGGGGTGACAGTGTGTAAACCCTTCAATCGAGAGTTTAAATGTCTAAAATACCTTGTCAAATATGACCTCATCTTTGTTGTTAGTAAGGATATGTTGCCATATAACACCAAAGTCCAAACAAAAACAGACGAAAGAGGACTCAAAAAGAGCAAACCAACCTTCAAAAGTAATAGAAGAAAATCAAACACACCAATTCCTTTGAAGCACCTTGGTATACCATATTTTTTAATTTTCTTAATTTATTTTCTCACCTTAGAGTGAGTAAATAGAGGAAGTAAATTTATTATGTTTAGAAATTTTCTTTTGCTACATTCCAAATGCTATTGTGCCAATAAGCATTGGAATTTTCTATCAAGCTTAAAAAAAGAAGAAGCTAAGTAGTATAATGATACATGTGTGGATTTACAAAATCTAAAATATATAATCAACAGAATGATACTCAAATAAGAAATCAAAAACATAATACACAAACTTACAAAATTTGCTCAGAAATTTGGCAATTTCGTCACAGTCTCTATAAAGGCTAACATATGAACTTCAAACCAAAAAAGTGGAAAAAGCGAAGATATGAATGTCATTGGGATGTTTTATCAAACATATAAACTTCAAATAAAAAAAAATTCACAAAAATTTAATTTACAGACTACTTGCTGTAATGGTGCTTCGGGTCCAAGAGCAAAAGGAAGAAAGGCAATTCCACCACTTCGGACAATTTTCCAAAATGCGAAGTATGAGAATGAGAAGTATGAAAGTGTGTGATTGTGATTGTTGTGAACAAGGAGTGAAAAACCAACCTGAGAGTGGCTGTTTTTATAGGCACTCCTCAACGGCTAATGGCTATGGAGAGAGCCTAGGGCTAGGTCACGAGCTCTGGTTTTGGAGTTCACGTGCTTTAACAATGTAGTATAAAGTTCGTGTGCTCTGACAATGGAGCACAAAGGTTGCATGTTCTCTATGCCTTCTCTATGATGGAATCATTTTATTTGAGTGCAGCAGAGTAAGAGAAGAAGAGAGAGTACAAGCGCGAATAGTATAGGTTATAAAATCGCCTCTTCAAGATGCAAGTTTAAAGTCACCTCTTCAAGATGCGAGTTTAAAGTTTCCTTTTCAAATGTGACTTTAAATTCGCGTTATGAAGATGCAAGTCTAGTTAACCTTAAAAGGTAAAATAAAACACTAATTAAACTTGCATCTTGAAAAGGCGAGTTCAAAGTCGCATCTTCAAGATGCGAGTCTATTGAAAATTTTGCATTAAACTCCCATCTTGAAGATGCGATTTCAAAAACTACACGGGTTTGGTAAATAAGTGAAAATGTGCGTGGGTTATGTTAAATTACAACCGTTTTGCAATGGTTGGATAAAAATTCATAGTCATTGATTGCTATCACATCAACTATTTTTAAAAAGATTATCTCATCGATCAATGGTTCTCACATCAGCCACATCATTCAAACACTTGTTTTTAGCAAATATGCATGGCCACATAACATTAACTAGTACTAAGAGACTAAATTCACTAACACCAAGAGACTGAATTCACTAGCACCCGAACAACCACGTAAGTAGGTAAAATTTTTTGGTAAAATGTTAACGTAAGAATAGTGTTACTCAAAACTATGTTATAAAGGAATACTTAAATTACCAAAAAAGTAATGCTATCCTACTAGAAAATTTTACCAAATTTTCTTATCTATTGATGTGGATGTTCGGGTGCTAATCAATTAAGCCTCGTGGTATATACGGGTGCTAGTCAATTAATCTTCTTTGACTAACCTGACATGACTAGCACCAAGAGACCGAATTCACTAGCACCCGAACAACCACATTAGTAGGAAATTTTTTTGGTACAATGTTATGGTAAGGATAGTATTACTCTTACCAAAATATCTTAACTTATGAAATATGAGAATGTGATTTTCCTATGAGTTGACCATCTCCAACCTATTTGTAAGGATCTGAAAAATCAGGGTAAATTTTTCGTTTTTATCGGTAGGATACTATTCATGCACTGTTTGCTGGTAGGGCGTTTTACATGCATCATTTAGGTATAAGCCATGTTTAGGAGCATAATTTGAGTATTCCATAGAATATAAATATGTTTATAATGTTAAAATACACCTCCTATGCGAATTTCAGCCTAATCGGAAATAGTTTGAAAAAATTAGACCAAAAGGGCATCTCGGGTAGCCCGGGTGGAACCAGCCAAACCCACCGGCAGGCGAAAATAAATTTTTTTGAAATTTTTTTATTTAAATAATTTTAAGAACTTTGGCTAAAGCAAAATGTTGAATTGAGGCGTTTCAGAATGGGTTGTAGTGTAACGGGGTCCCGGATTCATTAAGGGCAAAAGGGTTTTTTTGCCCCTTTACTATAAATACAGTCACTTAGCGTAATTTGTATTAGAATTTGGTCTGAGATACAGTAGCAGGTCGTGCATGGGAGAAAAGTGAAGAGAAACCTAGGGTTTTTCAAGTTTCAAGCCACCAAAACACATCCCTAGGCTAGGATTCTTGCAAGACTTCCTTCTAAGAAGTTGTTCCCCACGCCAAGGACTACATTCTCACTAATCGGTTTGGCTGCACAGCAAACACAACTCCCTAGGATTGAGAAAAACCCTTTTAGGTATGATATCTTGCTAAGTTAGGAATAGATTTAAGTTTTCTTTGCCTCTTATGAGTTATTTGAATGAATTGCATGTTTATTTGCTATTAGAAAGCCCCTTAGGATGTAGTTACTTTGAAAACCTAGAGTTGATTGTTTGTGTGCTTATGTGTTCTTTGAATTCTTTGAGGATTTGTTACTATGATGAAGATGTACTTTGCATATGTGTTTAAATTATTACATGGTGGCTTATATTCATGTGAATAGGCTTTGTGTTTTGGAAGATATAGTGGTTAATGCAGTAAAGCTTGGTGTGATTATGCCTTCTTTGAGAATTAGTAAAATTGTGTACATGTGACTTAAACATGGGTCTAAATTGATTGTGTATAGTTTATGTTCATGTGGAAGATGTTGTGTGGTTTGAAAGTTGGAGTTTACTTAATGAATGATGCATGAATTAAGGTGTAGGCCGAATGTTTGATAAAATGCTTCATTGAGATTGCATAGAAAAATCAAGGCATATTGGCATGGTGTAAACCTTTGGAAATATTGTGTGGGTTGAGCACTTGGTGCTATGCATTATGAGGGTATAAATCTTGTGGTGAAAAACCCAAAATTGTCTATCAGTACTTGTGGGCTGACGGGAAAGAACTGGGAAGTGAGACATGGGTGTGACATAGAGTTGCATGTGTGTGTGTCATGTATGTTGACATTGCATAGCATTGAGGGATTGAAGGGTTATAGCTTCTAAATGTATACTTGTACATGACACACCTTAAAAATTTTGTTCCTTGCATTAGCATTATGTCATACAAGCAATTGAGCTGACCCATCGTGGTATATCATATTACAAATGAGGCTTCTGGTACTTGAGACTTGATGAAGTCTTGAAGAGCGGAGAAGAAATGGATCACGAAGGATTTTTGGCCCTTGGGGCATATTTTAAGTTGTATAAGGGCATAAGCCCTAAGTTATATGAAACGAACTTGTACAAATTTTGTGTATTATGAAAATAATGGACAAGACCTTATATATTGTAATGAATATGAAGTTTGGGACCTTTAAGTTCAAGTGCATGTGTATGTATAATGAATTGTATAATTAAATAATGTATATTTAACTTCTATAAGATTGTGGCCGTCGAGTGAGGATGAAAATGTACAAATACTTAATTGTATGATGTATCATGAATATTAGGTGGGAAAAAGACTTAGAAAACAAAAGGGGGTTATGTTGAAATTTTGGGAAATTAAAAATTTGTTGGGTGTGTAAAATACCCTTTAAATAAGTGGGAAAGGTGTCAAAAGGGGGGGGGGGAGGTTAAAAACCTTTGAAGAAATGGACTAAAAATAGAGAAAAAGTAGTCTTCAAAACTTGGGAAAAAAATTTAAAAAACAGAGAAAATTGGCTGCTGGACAGAGAAATTTAGTCGCAGCTGCTACAGTAAACCTACAAGAAAATGAAAAATCAAGTTGCAGTCGTTATAGTAGCACAGCCCAGGCTTGCCCCCTGCATGCGTACATGAGTGCCCAGCGCCCCTCCTGTGTGCCAGCCTCCTGACAGCCCTCCTAACATCTACCTTTGGCCACCCTTTTGAGCTATGTTTGACCACCTTTTTGAGCCATGTTTAGGCACCCTTTTGGACCATGTTTGGGCACCCTATTGGGCCATGTTTGGCCAACATTTGGGCCACCTTTGGCCACCCTATTGGGCAATGTTTGGCCACTTTCGTAGACTAATTTTGGTAGACCCTTTTGACCTATTCTTGGCCAATGTTTTAGGGCATTTGGGGCCCATTTGGGGCATTATTCCAAGACAATTTTAGAGATATTTTGGGGCTGTTTTGGAAGCCATTTTTGAACATGACTTAAAACTATTTTAAATATTAATTGGGAGGGATGTTTGAGTGACATTAGGAGACTATTTTGGTTAAGTTAAATAGCAAGTCTTATTTCTAATTTTGGGGAAGCATGGGAGAATGCATGCATAATTAACTAAATCCACCTTAATGGTGTCACGCCCCGAATTTTCACAAACCTGAGGAGTGAGTGAAATGAAATAAGAATAGTAAATGAAAGGCTATTAGATGGATTTAATTGATTTTACATTCATTCCCCCATATTTTCCCAAAATTAGAAATGAAGACTTATTATTTAACTTATCCAAAATGGTCTCCTAATGTCACTCAAACATCCCTCCCAATTAATAGTTCAAAATAGTTTAAGTCATGTTAAAAAATGGCCCCTAAAATAGCCCCAAGGTCTCTCTAAACATGCCTTGAAATAATGGCCCAAATGGGCCCCAAATGCCTCAGGACTCAAGCCTAAGAATAGCTCAAGAAGTCCACCAAAAATTGTCTAAGGAAGGGGGCAGGCCCATGTAAGTGGCCAAATGTTGCCCAAAAAGGTTACCAAAATTAGCTCAAAAGGGTGGCCAAACATGGCCTAAAGGTTGGCCAAACATGGCCCAATATGGTACCTAAACATGGTCCAAAAAGGTTCTTCAAATATGACTCAAAAAGGTGGCCAAAGGGGCAGGTGTCAAGAGGGTGTCAAGGGCTGGGTGTCATGACAAGGTAGCAAGGCGCGCAGCAGGGCGTGGCATGGGCAGGGCGCGACGTGGGGCAAGGCAGGCACGGGCTAGGCGCGGGCAAGGGCATGTCATGGGCTTGTTGCAGATTGGTTCACTGTAGCTACTATTCATTGCTATAGTAAATCAGTAGCTAAAATGCTACAGTACCCAATTTTTCAACCTCGGCCAAAAATCTTGATTTTGATATTTTATACCCATTTTAATTTATTTCATCACCAAACTTGGTGTGGGGCCCTATAACATATAAAATGACCATTTTACCCTTTTTCCCCTTATTTTTCAGCCTTAAGTAAATTTTGACTAACTTGCCCCAAGTCTCCTTCTATACCCCTATTTTCATTTCTTTAACTTTCTTTTTCCTCTTAATTCATTTAATTCCTTACTTAGAAAGTCTAAGCATGCTCTCCCACTCCACTCAATTTAATTGCTATATTTTAAAAAATTCCACCATAGTTTCCTTTGTTTTTTAAGTCTTTTTCCCACCTAATATTTTGCAACAATTCAAATAAATAAGCATATATACATTTCATCCTCACTCGATGGCCACAATCTCGTAGAAATTTAAATATGCATTCATTTATTTCAATATTTACATATTTTGCACATTAAACAAATGTATCTTACATGTCATTTGGGTTTAAACCCTTACATTCAAAATAGTCCAAGGCCTATAGTTCACCATTTTCTCAAATTAAAATACAAGTCTTTTGGGCTTATGCCCATACATACAAAATATGTGCCCAGGGCCAAATATCCTCCATAGTTCTTTTTCCCTCATTCCTTCAAGACTTTATCAAGTCTCAAGTACCGGGAGCCTCATCTGTAATATGATATCCCACGAGGGGTCAGCTCAACTGCTGGTATGACATCATGCTAATGCAAGGAACAAAGTTAAGGCGTGGCATGTGCAAGTGTACATTTATATCTACATGACTTCCAATTCATTAATACAATGCAATGACAATATGCGTGACACACCCATGCATGTCACGTCTTGAATTTTCACGAACTCGGGGGTGAGCGATATAAAACAAGAAAGGTGACTAAATGACAATTTAAAGGATTTAACTAAATAGACATCCGTTCTCATCAACTCATAAAATGTAAAGTACAATCAAGAAAACAAATTGTTCATGTCATTATGGGCTTGTGCCCTTACATTTCAAAAATATGCCCTCAAGGGTCAATTACACTTCTAAATCCTTCCCCTTCCCTTTTGTTAAGATATCATCAAATCTCATGTAGTAGGGGCGTCATCTGTAATATGTTATCCCACGAATGGGTCAGCTTAACTACTGGTATAATATAATGCTAATGCAAGAAACAAAATTAAGGCGTGACATGTGCAAATGTACATTTATCTCTACATGTCATCCAATATCGTCAACGCAGTACATGAACAATATGCGTGACGCACCAATGTAAACTCTATGCTACACCCATGTCTCACTTTACGGTCCTTCCCCACTGGCATGAGCACCACCTATATGTCTCACTTTACGGTCTGTCCCCGCTAGCATGAGTACCAATGGCCGATTTTGGGTTTTTCACCACAGGATCTACACCCTTATAATGCATAGCACCATATGCTCAACCCACACCATGCTTTCAAGGAATCACACTATGCCAATATGCCTTGATTCCACCATGCAATAATGCAATCTCGACGAAACAATTTATCAACACATGAAGCATGCTTTAAGTAATGCATATTCTACTTAAAGCAACAATGACATTAAATCACAACACTCCTTCCACAAGTCTGCATATCATGAACAATCAATTTAATCACATACTTGATTTACACATTCATCATCTTGCCAATTCTCTAAAAACGTAAATCACACATTATGCCAACACATGGAATATACATATAGTCATAACCCACATCTATCACTTAACCAAACTTTCAGAAAGATAACAAGGAACACATAAGCGTATAAACAATCAAACAAATATGTGAATCATTAAGTCAACATGGCAATCATTCCTAAATTTAATCCTATTTCTTACTTAGCAAAATATCATACCTGATGGGTTGGTCTCAACCCTAAGAAATCATGCTCGCAATGTAACTGATCTAACAGCGAGAATGTATAAGGTCAGACCGCCTTATCCTTGCCTTTCAGTGTCCCTAAAATCATGAAATGTAACTCAGTCCATTTGCTACTTGAATTATGCTATTCATCAAATTTTATGTCTTTATTTTATGAGTTTCTATTTTGCTAAAATAAACTCTACCATTGAGTCCGAAAAGTTGAAGAAAGTCGGTTTAGGCTTTTGCGGAACTCAATTTGGACATCTGTACCGAAAAGGGCAAAACGGTCATTTTGTACTTTTATGGGTTCTTACTTCTTGAGACCTTTTTTTTGCAAATTAGACTTCATGATTGAGTCTACAATGCTTGAAATAATAAAAATTCACTATTTGTTTACTTAAATCGGAGTTCATTTGACTGCTTTTTGACTCAGTGGCATTTTTGTAATTTTTTTTATTTTTAATTAATTAATTTAATTAATTAATATTTTATTCAGGGGGTCAAACTATAATTTTTAAAAGTTCTGGGGGTCAAATTAGGATTTCTCAAAGTTTTGGGGGTTAAATTAGGATTTCTCAAAGTTCTGGGGTCAAATTAGAATTTCAAAAGGTTAAGGGGTTAAATCAAAATTTCCAACTTTCCTATTCCAAATCCGAATAGCCAAACAGTGGCTAAGTCTCCAAAACAGGGATAGGATATCCCTATTCCTTATCTCAATTTTTAATTTCAATTTATTAAACTTGTAGCCAAACACTCCCAATCCCATTTTTAATTTATAACATGTGGCTGACACGTGTGGGTGGGTCGGGCCTAACCCGACTCGAACTGATCCAAACCCGACCTGACCCGAACCCATACCTTGAACAGTCCTTCTTCTTCCCTGACTTTCCGGTAGGGCTCCAACGAGGTTCTGGCGTCTTCTCCGGCGCCAGCAACATTGTTTCGGTCGATTTTTCAAGGTTTTAAAATGCAGTTTTCTTCTATTGTCCCCAAGGATCTCATATCCAAGCTCGATTTTAGATTAAATTACTAGATCATCACGAATAGAGGTTCAAACCCCTCTGGCCGACTCTCTAGCCAAGTCTAAACCTCCATTTTCGTGGCTTTTAGACCACAGTTTCCACTCCATTCTGACTCTAAATGTTTTCTGCAACTCATCCCAACAATTCCCCATCATTTATTTTGAGTTTTAAAGCATAAAACTTGTAAACCCGATTATCTCTGTCTACCTGCAACTCCACCTTTCTAGTTCATTTCTTCATCATTTTACTTGATTTCTTTTGCAAAATAATCTACATTCTATGTATTACAAAACCCTAAAATCAAATCTAATTATCATGCTCTGAAATTGAAAAACAGAATTGAAGCATTTCTTACCTACTTTATGATTTTTTGGTGCAGGTCTCCCCTTCCTCTCTTCTGTTCCAACTTCTTAGACTTCTCAACCTCCTCAGTTCCTCACGTTGCTCTCTCTCTCTCTCTCTCTCTCTCTCTCTCTCTCTCTCTCTCCATTTCTATCTTTCACTCTAACCCAACGAATACATACACATATACACATCAACACTCAACCCTCTTGTCAGTCTTTCCCTCTCTCGATTTTCTCTCTTTTCTCTCTCCTCCCACACTTCTTTCTGCTTCCTTTCATGTCCAAATCAACTTTGCATTAAATACAGGTTGACATTGTTGGCTTACATATATATATATATATATATATTATTTCACACACATATACACGGTAGCACACAGCCGCACACACACTCTGTCACCTGCGCACACACACACAGAGTCCCCCCACTTGCACACCCACAGTTGGCATACACCCATTTTGTGTATATATATATATATATATATATATATATATTTTAAGCACATGTATATATATATATATATATAACATATAATATCATACACATATACATATACATACATGCATATACCTCACATATATATATATATAAATATATACACACACACATGTACATAGATGATACACATTACATACACAGACACTTATATTAAAAAAAAATATTTGTTTATTCCAAAAAAAATTTTTTTTGGGTCTTTATAATGCAACTCTATGCTACACCCATGTCTCGTTTACGGATCGCTCCCGATAGACCTTGAGTACCAATACCCGTTCACGGATCGCTCCCGTTGGATTCTGGGCACCAATGCAATGGCCAATTTTGGGTTTTCATCACAAGGATCGACACCCTCACAATGCATAGCACCAAAGTGCTTAACCCACACCATGTTTTCAAAGAATCACACCATGCCAATATGCTTTGATTTCACCATGCAATAATCTAATCTCAATGAAGCATTTTATTAAACACATAGAGCATGCTTTAAATAATGCAACGTACTTAAAGCAACTATAACTTTTATATCACAAAACTTTGTCTACATGAATCTAACATGTAATCTAATCAATTTCACATATAAAAACATTACATATTCACAACCTTAACAATTTCTCAAATATCATAAAATACATAAAGTACCAATACATGGAATAAATCATAACTCTCAAACCACAAGAGTTTTTCTACATGAACATAGGCTAGAATGCAATGAATCAAGCATATAAACAAGTTACATGTTCATCATTTCAAGAAATTCTCAAAGATCACAAAATGCATAAAATACCAACATATTGAATAAATCATAACTTTCCAACTACAAGATTTTGTCTACATGAACATAAGCTAGAATACAATGAATTTCACATATAGTCATGGTCCATGTTTATCACTTTTCCAAATTTCCAAGGAATGCATAAGTACATAGACAACCAACTCTAGGTTTTCAAAACAACTACATCCTAAGTGACTTTCTAACAACAAATAAATATATAAATCATTCAATCAACTTATAAAACACTCCTAAACTTAATCCTATTCTTACTTAGCAAAATATCATACCTAAAAGGGTTTTTCTCAACCCTTAGGAGTTGTGTTCACTGTGCAGCCGAACCAATAGGTGAGAATGTAGTCCTTGAGGCGGGGAACAACTTCCTAGAAGGAAGTCTTGTGAAAATCCAAGCCTAGAAATGTGTTTTGGAAGCTTGAAGATTTGAAAACCTAGATTTTCTCTTCATTTTTCTCCCATGCGCGGCTGCTACTACTTCTCCTAGACCATTTCTCTCATTTTTTTACACTAATTTCTATATTTATAGTTAAGGGGAAAAGGGAAAAAATGACCTTTTTGCCATTAATGAATCCGGGAGCCCATTGCACTACAACCCATCCCGAAACGCATCAATTCGACATTTTGATTTAGCCAAAGTTCTTAAAATTATTTTAAATGAGAATTTTCAAAAATATTTATTTTCGCTTGCAGGCCGAGTTTGGCCAGTTCCACCCGGGCCACCTAGGATGCCCTTTTGGTCCAATTTTTGAAATTATCTCTGATTAGTCTCACATTTTCACAGGAGGTGTATTTTAACATTATAAACATATTCTCTTCTATAGAATACTCAAATTATGCTCCTAAACATGACTTATGCCTAATGATGCATGTATAGCACCCTACCGGCAAACAACCCTATGAATAGTGCCCTACCTGGCAAAAACGAAAATGTTTTCCTGATTTTTCAGATCTCTACAAATGGCCTCTCATTTACTTCTCTTATTTCATTTCACTCACTCTCTGGGTTTGTAGAAATTCGGAGCGTGACACTATCTTTAAATTGACATCAAATTTGAAGGCATTCAATAGTATTTTTAATTTTTATCTTCAAATTTGAAGGTTCACTATTCATTCTTCAAATCACTAATCATACATTATTCATTCACTATTCATACCGTATTCATCCATTAATTATTTTTATAATACTCCAAACTAATAATTAATTATTTTATATTATTTAAATCAATATTTAAAAATTAAAAGTAATTTATCAAGAATTTTTTTTAATTATTATTAATTATTAATTTTGAAATTAATTTTCTTCACAACTCTCGAATTATTTTAATTTGCAATTTCTTGAATATATCATGGAGTTTTTAAACAAAAAAAAGTGATAAATAATTGAAGTTTGGATAAATATATGTTAAATAATTATATTTTTGACATAAATAATATTATAAAAAGTGAGATTTGGAGAATGAATAGTGATTTGAAGATTGCTATGATTGGAGTGAAAATGTAAAAATGTAGGTTCTATCATCTTCAAATTTAATGAAGATGCCAAAATGAAGATAAATATGAAGATGATGGGTTGGAAATGCTAAATGACCCATAAAAATGGGTATGATAAGGAATACACCCTTAAATTCCTAAGGGCAACTTACTGGTAAGAAAAAAAGAATTATGTTTATGGACCTCTACCTCACCAGATTCCCATATGGGATGAAGTTTGTTTGCACCCCCAATTATTTAATAAGATGGGTTCTTTGAAATTTATTTTATTCTTTTTTATTCATCTTGCATATTAGGTACGATACGGATTTTAAACAATTCATAAGAGAGTATTGATTTTGATGAAGATTTGATAGATCTTGAAGCTTTACTAGATGATGAAACCTTCATTTCTACAACATCTTGTGTGAACCTCTAATGTATTCTATCCTTTTGTAAAATCTGATTTTTCGTCTGAGTGAGTAGCTTCTAGGAGGCGAATCGACGATGAGGTGGAGGTGTTGCCACTACAAATCGGGAAAGAAAAGAGATTGAGGAAGGGAAGGGAGGAGGCGTCAGGGCATGAGAGAAGAAGGGGAGAAGAGAGAAGATCAAGCGTTAGATGAGTGATTCGCTTTTGATTTAGACGATTAGGGATTTTTGGTTGGGTATCAATATGTAAGGTGGCCATTGTGCCGCATGTGATGAGCATATATTTGGGCATAATGTCATTGGGACCCTAAAAGGAAGGTAATAGGACTAACCATCCTAGTCAAGTATATAAAATATGGGCCATTTTTTTTCTTTAATTGGTTTCCTTGAAATCATTCCCTGTAATCAGTTTTGGTTCAGTTTCATAATTAGACTTGTTCAAGTCATGTAATGGAATTAAATAAAATTGATTACTATCAAAAGTACTATACCAATCATTCATCAACAGTGTAAAACATGGTAATGTCCAGAGCTGACTCTAGCATTCCTCATATACATAATATATACATCAATAGGTCTGAAAGTTACATGCACCCTTAATGAATATAACTAAGTGAATGCATAAATATAAAGTAGACACTACATTAACTTTCGTCCATCTTGTAAAGCTCCAACAACTGTCTTCTTTCAAGTTAATACCTACCATTCCCATGAATAGTAGGGGTGAGTTATAATGCCCAATAGGGGTTTCTAAAAGACACAAGCAAAAATGTACAAAAATTAATGCAAGTCCAAATGGGACAATTCCTAATGTCCAGTATGCATCAAAAGCATAAAAATAACATCTACTAATCACAAGCGTAGACAATACGATTACTAAATCATGGCACCACTCCACGTGGTATAACAATAATAATCAGGTAAGTTAATGTATACAAAGTCAAACACAAGGCATGAGTATGTTCATACAAACCTCATAGCGCACCTTCATTTCCTGTTTGAAACCACAATAACAATATATATATATATATGTATATGTATGTATGTCTATGATAGCTAAGCAATCAAGCACAATTGTAACAAACACCATGAATAAGCATTTCATAATCCATCAGTAAGTACAAGGTTAAACTATGTGATCATCATAAGGAAAAAGTCCTCAATTCTATCAATTCATGACAAGAAGGATAAGGAATTCATTCAAATTATTCTATCCTTTCAATAATCTCAATCCCAATGAATATCCACCTAATTAGCCCCTCGTAAGCCTGAGTGCTTTACAGGCTACTAAACCGGATAGAGACAAATGACCATCCGTGTGGGTTTACAGCTTGCAAGCCGATAAGAGATACCATCTTTGTCACAAATGGAACCTCAGGTAAAGCGCAATATCACCACACTCAAAAGCACACAAAAGACGTGGCTAAGTTCTATTCCAAAACCCTTTCCTCATAGGTATCCATTTTCATAATCCCAAATAGCTCAAATCCACACCACTCTGGTGGTCGGTATCATTATATCCCCTCAAATCTCACACCACTCAGGGTATGCTCAATAGTATGAATAACAATGTCATCAAGTCCTCAATAATCTGAAATAAATGCAAGACAAGATATTTGATTCACAAGTAATCGCAGAAGTAATAGTGATTATATATATATATGCGTGTGTGTATATGTGTGTGTATATATATATTACAGAAATGTAAATGGTAGTAAGCATTAACATGGCTATCATATTCACTCTATGATATCAAGCAAAAGTCCAACAACGTAACAATTATGATAATAATCGTATTACACCGATAATCAATGACAAAGTATCTAATAATGATGACAATCATATCACATAAATCATATAACAGGTATATGTGTCAACAAGTCAGAACATCATCCTAGTCCTAATCATTATGCCACTACGAGGAGACACTACATGTGTCTTTCATAACGTGAATCAAACATCTTGCAAACTTATTATTACCTCCTCCTAGACTACCCTAGCCCTTAGCACTATGACATCATGTCAAGTCTTAAGATTCTCTACGACTATTTACATATTAGCCTACATATTAAGTACCCACTTGCCCAACGGATATAAAAAAATGTGTTCCTGGGCCGCAAAAACCTTAAAGAGGCCCTATCGTATTATTTCAAAGTCATTTAAATGTCTTTTAAACCCATAAAGATATTTTCTTAATTTACTAAACAAGTTACGCTTCAACTAAGACAATGTCTCACAAAATCGACCTTAGAATTGGATCTAGAAGGTCTAACAATCCTAACGATTTCCTTTTTACCTTTTATTAACTCTTTTAGATATTTGT
This sequence comes from Nyssa sinensis, assembly GCA_008638375.1. Classification (NCBI taxonomy): domain Eukaryota; kingdom Viridiplantae; phylum Streptophyta; class Magnoliopsida; order Cornales; family Nyssaceae; genus Nyssa; species Nyssa sinensis. The sequence goes on from CM018043.1 coordinate 25,141,132, forward strand.
TTTATGCCTATGGGCATAATGGTAATTTTATATATTTATATGAGACCACCCCAAGTCCCTATTTCATTAATTTTATGTCATATTTGAGTTTCTAACATTCAAAAATATTAGAAACGCCTCTTCTAAATCTTAATTTGACCTTTAACTAGTTCAATTTTAGTCCAGGGGTATAATCATCATTTTATCAATTTAGGTGGGACCATTACTGGGTCCTGATTTGTCCAATCTGATAGTGTATTTGAATTCTAGGCATCCAAACACCTTGGAATAGCCATTTCTGAATTTTCAATTAGCCTTCACATTTCCTAATTTAGCATTAGGGGTATTTTTGTAATTTTTTCATATTTAGGTAGGACCACCCCAGGGTTCCTGAATGCCCTAAACCTGACCTCGCCATTGAGTCTGAAATGCCAAAAAACCTTAAGAAAACCCATTTTTACTTTCAATTTGCATTTAAAACTTCAATATATTAAAATGAGGAGTAATTTAGTAATTTTACCTTTTTGAACTGGTTCAAGAGTGAACCTTTCCAAACCTGAATTGGTTCAATTTGAACCTTTAACCAAAAAAATTAGTTTTCCAAATTTTGCTCAAGCCAACAGTCCTTAAGGCCCAATAACTCGTTAACCAAACCCAAAACCCATTGACTGCACCCCGTTTGACCAAGACCTAGGCTCGGTTGACCTGTTGACCAATCTGACCCATCAACCCGTTGATCAGGTCGCCGGCAGCCAATCACCTTCTCCAGCACTGGTACATAAGAAAATCGTGTTTTTGTACCCTTTTGCTCCATTTTAAATCCTCAGGTCTCCTACACCCTATTTTAACCCATTATATGATCGAAACAAGGGGCTAAAGCACGTCGAAATCAAACGAAATCCAAGATTTCCTTTTTCCAGTGAGCCACAATTTTTCACAGTTCCTACCTATTCTGACATTTATTTTATTCGGTTCTTGAACTTATTTCAATTGATTTTTCATGTAAAATCCAACTATGTTTAAACCAAGGGTCAAAACATGTTATAACCTCGCACCCAACTGAACCACCAAAAGTTTTCAGGCCAACTATAAACCCCATTGTTATCTTCTGTTTTTCCTTTTTATTTTTTTCCTATTCAGGTTTCAAATCTTCCCACCTCATCTATATTCAATCTAAGGGTTGGAAATTTCTCAAAACACTAAGAACCGAAAGAACCCAGTTCAGTTTTCTTTCACTATACACCTGCCATATACACACATATACATATACATATACAAATACACTCCCAAGCATACAATAACACTATATATCTCATAATAGAACCCAAAATGCTAAAGAAAATCCCTACCTCAACTTGTGGCTTAGAGAAAGAAAGCTAGAAAAAGAAAGCTCGGACCCTACATCCATGGTTGTTGTCTGGTCCAGTTCCCTTTCTTCTTCCTTCTCATTCTTCCTCCTCTTTTCTTCATTTCTTTTCCCCTTCTTCCTTTTCTTTCTTAGTTCGGTCTCACTATGTGTGTAACACACACACACACACACACACTCAAACACACATTCGATACACACACACATATATACTAAAACACATACATACTAGCTGTCTCTCTCCCTTAAACACACAACACACACTCCTCTTCTCACTCACAGCATACATACACACTTTTGTAGTGAGAGAGATAGAGAGAGAAAGTTAGAGAGATAGAGAAGGGGATTGCGTGAGGGGACAGAGATAGGTTTTGGGGGTATTCTATAGAGAGGGGGGAAGGAAAAAAGAGAGGGAAAAATGGTTGGTGGGATTGTCCCATCAAGACCCATCAAATGTCAAGTTTTTCCCCTTAGGTGCACCCTCACACACACAATCACTTCCTACTACACCATCACAATTTGATAATTGTCCACATTCTAGAAGGTTTCACTTAGCTTCTTGGAGAGGCCTCTCATGTTCTTCGAGGCAACGTGCCTAGTTGGCCAACTGTGCATGCACATGTGCTTGATAATAAACTAATTCAGAATTTTACCAAAATTGACACCCTAGCTAATTTCGACGCTCTGATTTCAAATATGGAGTTTGTTTCTCCAAATTTAATCATTTGAGTTTTCATATTTATCTACGTCTTGTAGATGACTATGTAACTCTGAGGCTCATACTAGTCCCGAATAAATCACTAAAATTCTTTTTTAGACTCTTGTAGTCATATTGATGACTTATTAATCAATTTCACAAATTTTATGACACATTTTTCATTAATTCCCAGTTTGACCCCAATCTGTGTAAGCAATTTACCAATTTTTCCTTTTGCTGATTTTTCGGGTCCTTACACATAAACTCTTAGGCCATAAAACATTACTCTTTTAGAATAGGAATAATTCATGATAAGCTCTCTACCTTTACTTATTTTGATCTAAAGTATAGTGCTAAAATGTTTTTGGTTAGGAGTTTCAGGTGAGTTTTTTTTTTTTTTTTTTGAATTGATATCCTTGAAGATGACGTGTCATTACTTATTTATTTTAAAAGACAAGATTACCATTCCTTATGTTTTTATGTGTTGCTTGTATTGTTTCATTTTTTGAATATCTATATTTGGTTAAAAAATTGTCTTCCATTTTTACGATTTTGAGATCTGATTCAATTTTTGATGAATTTTCAATCGTTTGAATTTCGAATCAAACTGCATTAGAGTTGTTGAGTTGTGTGCTCATTTTCATTGAATTTTATTGCATTTTTTGTTACGACTAGAGTTCTAATCAAGTCTGAGAGATCTGTATCGTTAATTTTTGTTTTGATTTATGATTTTTTTTTTTGTTTTTGGTTTTTTTTTTTTATTTTGTTTTGTAATTTATAAATTTAATTTATTTGACCGATTATAATTCTCATTTTCTTTATTAGTTGATTTCAATTTTAGTATATTGAAATAGTGAATAACTCTTAATAGTTTTTTCTCATGTTATTTATAGTAATATTTTTCTTGTATAATTTGATTCACATGTGCGGATATGAGAATTTGTTATGTTTGTTTTGCTTATGATTTGATACAGACAAACAGTTAATTTTGACTGTTCTACAACAAAATAATAAAATTTTATTATTTTCCTATATCAAAATGCAATTCAAAAGGGGAAAAAATAGAAAAATAAAATAACTGATATGTTGTTATTTTTGTTTTGTAGTTTATAAATTTAGTTGATTTAACGTATTATAATTTTCAATTTTTTGTTTGTTTTGACTATATTGATTACTTTTTAAGTGATTGAAATAGTGAATAACTTTCGATTATTTTTTGGTTATGTTATTCAAACTTGTAGACATTTAAATTTGTTATGGTTTGAAATAGTTAAACAGTTAAATTCTACTATTTTACAGTCGAAACAATTAATTTTAACTGCATAATTGTACCAAATGGAATTTTAAAAAATGATAAAGATGAAAATAATTCATATGTTGTTTGTTTTTCGGTTTAATTGATATTGCAATGTTGTGAAATATGTCATTTATGCTGCTATTATATGGTGGTATCAAGATTGTAGACTTGATGACTTGCATCAATTTTGTTGCCCATATATTTACCCTAGAGGAGAGGTGAATAAGGTATTTTACAAATATTGACAACTTTTACAAACTTTATAAATGAATATAAGAAATACACAAGTATGTAAAAGAGTAAAGAGAAAAAAAATTTAATTAAAAATCTAATACTAATTTAGACTAAAAAATTACTAAAATGTATTTTGATACTTTTTTAAGGGATGACAAGACCCACCCATATATCGTTGAAAATCTCTTAACATTTGCTTTATAATGGTAAGGCTCAAAATAAAATTTGATACCTAGGGCTCGAAATATTAAAGTTAAAAGAGGTGATTTCTATGGGGGAATTTTTGGGAGTTTTGCAAGTTTGGTTAAAAGAAAAAAGTTAATTAGTGAAAATTCCCTCCATAAGATGAAAACTTGAAAATGGGTCCAACATGAAACCTTTTATCCCAAGAAGTCTTTTGACTTCGTATTTTTTTGAGACGAAGGACAATGTAAATATCTAAAAACATCAGAATAAATTTTTCATTTTTGCTGGTAGAATACTATTCATGCACTATTTGCCGGTAAGGCACTATATATGCATCATTTAGACATAAGTCATGTTTAGAAGTATAATTTGAGTATTCCATAGAAGGAAAATATGCTTAGAATGTTAAATACACATCCTATGAGAATTTGAGCCTAATTGGAGATAGTTTGAAAAAATGGACCAAAAAAGGCATATCAAGTGACCCTGGTAGACCCGGCCGCACCCGCCAACAAGCGAAAATAAATTTTTTGAGAAATATCATTTAAAATCATTTTAAGAACTTTGGTTAAAGCAGAATATCGAATTGAGGCATTTCGGGACAGGTTGTAGTGTAACGGGGTCCCACAGCTCATTAAGGGCAAAAGGGTCTTTTCACCCCTTGACCTCTTTAGTATAAATATGACCCTTGATAGTTTAATTTCTCAGAATTGGTCTGAGAAAATACTGCAGCTCGTTCTTGGAGAGAAAAGATGAAGAGAACCTAGGTTTTTCAACTTTCTACCTTCCAAAACTCATCTCTAGCCTTGGAATCTCTTAAGGCTTCCTTCTAGGAAATTGTTCCTCACCACAAGGGCTACAATCCTCCCAATTGGTTTGGCGTTGAAGTGAACACAACTCCCTAGGGTTGAGAAAAACCCTTTTAGGTATGATATTTTGCTAAGCAAGGAATAAAGTTAAGTTTAGTAGTATTTTTATAAGTTGATTGTATGACTTACATACTTACTTATTGTTAGAAAATCACCAAGCATATAGTTACTTTGAAAACCTAGGGTTGGTACCTTGTGTACTTATGTATTCTTTGAGAATTTGGTGAAGTGATGAACATATAACATGAATATATGTATAATTCATTGCATTCTAGCTTATGTTCATGTAGACAAAGTCTTGTAGTTTGAAAGTTATGGTTTGCTCAATGTATTGGTACTTTGTGTACTTGTGTAATCTTTGAGAATTTGGTAAGGTTGTGAATATGTAACATGATTATATGTATAATTGATTGGATTATATGCTATGTTCATGTAGATAAAGTTTTGTGATTTAAAAGTTATAGTTTACTTTATGTATGATGCATTATTTAAGGCACACCCCATGGGTTTGATAAATGCCTTATTGAAATTGCATAAAAAAATCAAGGCGTATTGGCATATTGTAAATATTTGGAAACATGGTATGTGGAGCACTTTGGTGCTATGCATTATGAGGGTGTAGATCTTATGGTGAAAAACTTAAAATTTGGCCATTGGTACTCGCATTCCAATGGGGACGGACCGTGAAGCGAGACATACGATTGGTACTTGCGTTCCAACGGGGAAGGACCGTGAAGCGAGACATGGGTGTGGCATAAAGTTGCATGTGTGTGTCATGCACATGCCACGCTTAAATTAGAGAGAAGGATATTGCATTGCATTGATGAATTAAAAGGTTTATAACTTACAAATGTTCACTTTGCACATGCCACGCCTTACCTTTATTCTTTATATTAGCATTATGTCATACAAGCCATCATGCTTACCCTATATGGGATTACATATTACAGATGAGACTTCCAGCACATGAGACTTGATGAAGTCTTGAATTATGAAGGGGGAAGTGGACCTTGAAGAACATTTGACCCTTGGGGCATGTTTTTTGGTTGTATGAAGGCATAAGCCCATAGGACAAATGTATTAACTTGTAAAAACAAATTTGTATAGCATTGAAACAATAGGCAAGGCCCTAAATTTGTAGTGAGCATGGAGCTCATGACACTTAAGCTTCAAGATATATATATATATATATGATGGATGTATGTTTTAAATTATGTATGAATGACTTTGTCGTTTAAATTATGTATGAATGGATTAGTTGAGTAAGAAGATGTAGGTTGGTAGTTAGTTTAAGAGTGGTGGATTATGTTGTAAAATATTAGGTAAAAAATGCTTAGAAAACAAAGGAGACTATGTCAAAATTTTATGAATTAAAAAGAGTTGTTGGGTGTGTAACATGCCCATATATAAATAGGAAGAGTGCCAAAAAGTAGGGGTTAAAAACCTTGAGGAAGTAGGTTAAAAATTAGAAAAATTAACTTGCAGCACTTTGGAAAAAAATTCAAAAAAGGAAGAAAATAGGTTGTAGCAATTACACTGTAGCTACAGAAACAGCAGACCAGCCAACAGAAGCCAACCCGCACACCCTCGCCTGTGCCTTTGGGCGCCCAGCCCCCCTTGCACCCCCTTGCCACCAGCTCTTGGCCACTTGCCTTAGGCCATGTTTGGCCAACCCCTAGGCCATGTTGGCCAGTCACTTTGGGCCATGTTTGGCCAATCCCTAGACCATATTTGGCCACCCTTTTGGGCCATGTTTGGCCACTCTTTTGGGGCATGTTTGGCCACCCTTTGGCACCATATTTGGTCACTACTTAGGAAAATATTTGACATTTACTTAGGCCATGTTGGGCCACCAACCTTGACCATACTTTGTCATCATTTTAGGCTATGCTAAGCAACCACTTGGACCATGCTTGGTCACCACCTTGAAGTTGCATTATAAAAGTACCGAGGCTATGTTTAGCCTGCACTTTAAGCCATTATAAGACATGATCTTGGAGATTAACAAGTAAAAGCCAATTAAAAACAAATATGTTAATTTAATTCTTTTATTTTATCATTCTCATTCACACCTCAGGTTTATGAAAATTCGGGGCGTGACAGACAATGTCGCTGAGTTGTATTTTTTTAATGAAATTTTTTCCATTAAAAATGAAGACAGGGCTCATACCCCTCTTTCTCTCTTCTCGTTGTCATAATCACGCACAACAATTGCAAATTAAGGGCATCCTAATCGTGGATATAGAGCACTTGGAAGAGGCATCATTGTCAATAGACTTGGCGACTAGTATGAGAAGCTCTCGATCTCTGTATAACAAGAGTAATATGCTTCTAAAGTACAATTCATGTGCTTTTGCACAATGGAAATCCGATCTCTGACTCCCTTATTATTCTCGAATAGATCGACGAGATCTAGAAAGACTCTAATCTTGCCTTAAGATCCTCGTGAGAGAGCCATGGCTTATTTTTTGGGCTAAGTTATAAGAAGGTATCTTATATATATTTTATCTAGATATAAAAATGAAATCACTTCTATCATGAGGCCATGAGAGTGATTGTTGAGTTTCTGTGATAGAGTGAATGCAATAAAGTGAGATTTCTTTCTTTAGGTTTTCATCTTAATAGAAGTGTTTTTTTATGCGACTCCCGAGATGATCAAAAGCTTATATCCAGCTTTGTTGTTTTGATACTTTATATATAATACAATTTGGTTTTTTGTCTTGTTCTCTAATACAGAACATGAACTTTGGTTTTGTGTTTTTTCTCACTTTGCTCCTTCACCTTCCTCTCTTTATCTTTCTATATATCTATTTCTCAATTTTAAAAAAAAAGTGTAAAATTTCACAATTTCACAATTTGAAAATTTATAAAATTTTTCTCTTTTACAACTATTGAGTTTTTTAATCACCATGTTTCAAATAATATTTTTTTTGAACAAATTTTCTCTACTTTGAAAGTCTTTTTTAACCATCCAACAAGTGGCTCAAAAACTTAATAAAAAGAATTTTCTCAAGTTTTTGAAATTGTAAAATTTTACCCGATTGAAAATTTTCTATATATTGTAAATTTTTACACTTTCTATAACGAATTTTTACAGTTTTGGAGCGGTTTTTTTTTGTATCGATTTTCATATTCAACATGGATCTTGTTTGATTGATATCGATTTTTAGAATCTAAATATATAAATTTTATTAAAAATAGATTTATAAATTTCATGTTATTGAATTTTAAAGTTGCATAAATCATTTTCAATGGTTGCTCTAGTTTTCACAGTTTTCACGGGTTGTTTAGTGAAAGGATATTTTTGGCACTTAATAATTAAAGGACTTTATGGGTGAATATGTTTAGGATTGATTCCATAATAATTTTGGTGTTTTTCAAGGAAGATTGGTCGAACGACCTAAGAAAAAAAAAGGGGGGTCAATTTGTCACGCCCCGAATTCCAGCGAACCCGAGGCGCGACTGAACGAACGGAAAGTAAATAAAATACAAAGTAAATAAGAGACAACCTAACGGATTCAACCCAAACTTACATTCATTTCCTTCAATGTACATCCATATAAAGCACGATAAATAAAACATTCAACATGTCATTCGGGCTTAAGCCCTTATACAATATCAATACATCTCGAAATATGCTCCCAAGGGCCAAGATCATCCTAAGCTCCTGTCTCCTCCACTCTGTAAGACTTCCTCAAGTCTCGAGTGCCGAGATCGTCATCTGTGGGGAATTATCCCACGTATGGGTCAGCTCAACTGCTGGCATGATGTAATGCTAATGCAAGGAACAAGATTAAGAGCGTGGCATGTGCAAGTGTACAGTTATATCTACATGGCATTCAACATCATGCATGCAATGTATTAGCAATAATCTACATGTCATTCAATATCATCTACGCAATGTAATAACAATAATTCACATGCCTTCCAAACTATCCATACCAAGTAATAGCAGTAACCCACATAACATCCAAGTCATCCATGCAATGTAGCGACAATGCCCATGAAACACCCACACAACTAAATGCTACAACCATGCCAATTCTATGCCACAACCATGTCAATTCTATGCCATGTCCATGTCTCGTTTTCGGAACACATCCGATGGAAGCTGAGCACCATGTCTCGTTTTCGGAACACATCCGATGGAAGCTGAGTACCATGTCTCTTTTTTGGAACACATCCGATGGAAGCTGAGTACCATGTCTAGCACCACGTGCTCAACCCACTTTATACTTTCAATGCATCACATTATGTCAACATGCTTTGATTCCATTATGCAACAACACAATCTCAGATAAACAATTTACCAATCACCTGGAGCATGCTTCTAAACAAAGTATTCCACTTAAAGCAATCACAACATCTGAATAACAAAACTTTTTTTCCACATGAATGTACGCAATACATAATCAACAAGAATACATACTCAAGTCATGCGTTCACAATCTTAACAAATCCCCAAAAATATAAATCACGTACAACCCAACACATAGAATAAATCATATCTCCATGGAGTAGTAAGAAGTACATGAGTAACATAAGCAATCAACTCAAGGTTCCCTTTTAAAGCAACATTCCTTCCGTGATTTTCTAACATTAAACGAGTAAACATATGATTCAATCAATCAACATGCAAATCATTCCTAAACTTAATTCTATTCCATACTTAGCACAATACACCATACCTGATGGGTTTGTCTCAACCCAAGAAGTAGCGCTGGCAGTGTAATGAAACTAACAGTAAGAAGTAGAAGGTCAGATCGCCTTCTCCTTTCCCTTCAGTGTTCCTAAAATCACAAAATGTAACTCAGTCCGTTTGTCACTTTAATGATGCTACTCATCAAATTTTATGTCTTTAATTCATAAGTTTTTATTTTGTTAGACTGAATTCTACCATTGGGTCCGGGACGTGGAAGAGAATAGGTTTAGGCTTTTACGGAATTTAATTCGGACTTCCGGGTTGAAAAGGGGAAAACGGTCATTCTTACACTTTCACGGTTTCCCATTTCCTGAGACCTCTTCTCGTAATTCAGACTCTACCGCTGAGTCCGGAATGTTCGAGATAATGACATTTCACTATTCGTTTATTCAAATCAGGTTTCGTTTGACTGTGTTTTGACTCAGGGGCATTTTGGTAATTTTTAAGGGTTCTACGGGTCTTTTATTTTTTGGGACCTTGTCTCACTTTAAGGACCTCACCGTTGGCCTTAGGAGGTGCAAGATAGTCAGAAAACATATATGGCTTGTCTCAATTGGGCTTCGTGCCATTTCGGGGTATTTAATTTAATTAAATAAATTTAATTAATTTAATACAATTTATATATAAGATATATATATATATATATATTTCGGCCCTTTGGATTACACGGACCTCAGTGGTCCAACGGTTTGGTTGAGCCCCTCCCTTCCGTGCGGTTCCAGGTTCGAGACTCCCCAGCCCCACCCCTTTTTCTTTTCTTTCCCAATTCTTTTTATTTCTTTCAATCCCTTTAACTGTTGGCCCAAATCCATTGTGGCCCAATCTGCTGAATGGGTCCACAGTTAAATTTAAGGGAGGCCCAATACCCATCAATTAAAACAGGCCCAATTTCATCAAATTAATTAAACCCAAATTGAAGATCAAAACAGGCCCAATGCAACAGGCCCAATTCGCCCCTCTCTCCCACGCTTTTCCGGCCTGCACGCCGGTCGTCTTCCCCGACTGGGATTCCGGCCATCTCGCCGGAAAACCGTGACTCCCTTCCCATTTTTCTAGTGTTTCAACGTCCCATTTTTACATATTTTTGCACCGACTTATTCCTACGACACTACGGATTTTATTAGGACTGTTTTGAACCTCACCTATGCTTGGTTTCCAACATGAAAAACCCAGATTCCGGCCACGCACGCAGCCTTTCCGGCGAGCAGTTTCCTTCATGTTTTTTCACTGTTTTGATCTAGTTTCTTTCCTAAACTGTTTCTCACATCCTGTACTATTATTTTCATAAACCAAACTCAAGGTTTTTGGCTTAAAACTTGTGAAATCCGTACCATCATCTCAACCTGCAACCCTCTTTTTCTCTCTCGTTAGTGAACCATTTCAATCCATTCTTTTTGCGTTTTAACCTACATTCCATGCTCTACAAGACTCTCAAATCATACGTGCCATGCATGCAATTTAAAATGTTGAACAGTAATCACGCAGCCATGAATTTAAGGGAGAGAAAAAAAATGGGTTTTTGATTTGTCACCTTGAAGACGGCACCTCTCCTCCCTTGTTTGCTTCTAACTCCTTTCTAATGAATCTGAGATGTGTTAGGGCTGTTTGCAACTGTTCTTCCTCTTCCTTCTCTTCCTTTCTTCACTTTCTCTCTCTACCCCACTCTCTCTTTCTCTACCCGAACTTGTCTCTGTTTCTCTTTTCTCTCTAACCAAAGCGAACGCCTATGTATATACACTCATCCTCTCACTGTCCAGGCCAGCTACAGCCCCTCCTTATCCTTCTCTAATCCAACGGGTCTTTCCACACACACCTAGATACACACATACATATACACTCCCTCACGCTAAACTCCTGCCACAGCCACCCTTCTCTTCCTTTTTCTGACTTTCCCCCACTGCTCCAGCCACCTTCTCCCATCACAAGCAACTTTGCATTTAATGCAAAGTTGACTTGTAATATATATATATATATATATATATATATATATTTAGATATATTAGCCATACACTCACCCTCACACACAACGGCTGGCATGCACACACCCACACAACCGTACAAAAAATTCTGAAATGCATGTGTATATATACATATATATTTATTTATACATCTAATTATCCACATATATATATATATGCATACATACATTTATCTACACATGCACAGTAATAATAATAATTATAATAAGAACTAATGTAAATAAAAGAAAAAGAGAGTTCATAAATAAATAAAAAAAAAAAAATTTCCAGTCTTTACACAATTTAAGGTGTTCAAGGGGAAAGTTTAAGTATATTAAAAACTAAACCTTTGGTTTTTAGGTTGATCCTTAGGTATTGGAATTTTGGTCTTGTAGGAGGATTTTTGTCATTTCATATGGTAAGATTAATACAGCCCATCTAAAGGATGTTTCTAGTATTTTGTGGGTAGGGTTTTGGTGTGCATGAATTATTTATGAAATATGTAATGGCTAATCAATGCTCCATTGTCAATGAATTATTTATGAAATATGTAATGGCTAATCAATGCTCCATTGTCAATGAATAGTGCAAGAAGACAATCAGCACTAATTGAAAAAAGTGGTAAATTACACTAGCATCCCTTAATATTTATGACAATCACACTGACATTCCCTGAGGTTTTTGAAATTACACTAACCTCCCCTACTTTACAAAATAATGTACAGGTATCTCTCTTCTGTCAGTTTTTTTTTTTCAAAATGACGAAACTGACCCTTTTATTTATTTATTTTTACATTTTTTCAATTTTGACCAATTTATTTTAACTTTTTTAAAGATTTTTTAATTTTTTTATTTAAAAACAAATTTAAGGTAAATAACTTATTTTTAATTTATATAAAAATAAATTTAAGATTTTTATCAATATTTATTTGAAGAAAGAAAAAAAATGGTCATGATTTAAAAAATTAAAAATATATATATGAAAGGGATAGTTTTGTCATTTTGAAGAAAAAAATTGACTGAAGAAAAGTATCTGTATATTATTTTGTAAAGTAGGAAAGGCTAGTATAATTTTCAAAACCCTCAGGAAAGGTCAATGTAACAAAAAAAAATTGTAATATAACATCATGGCCAGTCGTTGCTTCACCACCTCGCGAAGGGTTTCGTATCTTCCCCAATCGCTTCAAATCGAAGGTTCTTTTTTCATCAGATCACAGGTACAACCTTTAATCATGTGTGGGTGGTTACAGTTTTTGGTAAACGAAACCATCAAATTGTAATCAATGTTGATGTCAATTCAATTTTTTTGTACCTAGATCTCATGGGGCAATAAACATGAGTTAAATGCGGAACTATGGTGAAAAAAAAAAACTTATTTTTCACTTTATGGTTGTTTTTAACTTATTTACCAAATCTATGGTCGTTTGAAAAATGTCTTTTGAAAAAAAGTTTTTAGAGCCAAAATCGTTTTTCCAAAACACGATTTGAAAAATTTGAAACAACCATTTTACATTGAAAACGTCTCTTGAAAAGACAATTTTAAAAACGTCTCTTGAAAAGACGCTTTCAAAAACATTTTTTCAGAAGACTATTTTAAAGAATTGTTAAAAAAATAATGGTTGGAAAACATAGAAAACGTCTTTCCAAAAGACGCTTTCGAAATTTTTTTTTTAAAAAAACTAACAGTTTGCAGCATTTGTAAAACCTGCAACCTATATTCAAAAAAAAAAATCTGCTTGTATTCAAAAAGATCCTGCAACTTGCATCCAAAAAAAACCTTTCCAAATCTGTCAACTCATAATATCTACAAACATCATCCACAACTCACAATAATCACACGGAAACAAATATTTTCATCATTTATCCATCATTAACAAAAGCGGTTAAAACCCAAAGAAAGAAAAAAATCTGTAAGAACCAATAACACCACACCATTCATCCATCTTAGACCAACCAACATTCAACCACTGCAATCACAATCACAAACCCATACCCAAACCAACCAAACAACAATCATCCATTGCCAAAAGTAATTTACTAAATGAAAGAATAGTTTTACACCAAGTATTTCCTACTATTAAACATAGTTTTCTTTATAAAAGAAAAAGAATACATAACCATCCACTTAGTATTTTCAAGTTCCCTGCAAAATGAAAGAAGATGAGAAGATTAAAGTGCATAATGGAATCTAATAAAAACAAAAACAATAAGGATATATACCTAATGATTAAATTCCCACATGGAGGTGCCCTTTTTTTATGCCTAGGCCTTTTTTATGGGCCATGATGAGACTCAGGTTGCTGCTTAAGTTATGTGACTTGAGAGACAACAACTGATGCTTGGCCATATATATGTTGAGTACGTGGACCTCGTAGTATGGCAATCTGATCAAATCCCCAACCTACACTTTCTTCTCCTTCACCCACATCACTAGTATCATCCATATCGTGCTGAAGCGTTGTCAATCCCTCAATGGGCACATCATCGTCATGTATAGATGGCACAGGGAGAATGGTGGGAGAGGTACACTGTGGTAGTGTAACAGTTGGTGTGCCAAATACACCATAATAATCAAAAGGTGTTCTAGTTGAGGAGGATGGAGCCGCTACTGATAATGAAGGGGTAACCGGTGTCACGCCCCAAATTTTCACGAACCCGAGGCGCGACTGACGAGACAGAAATAAAATAAAATAAAGGACGACTTAAACAAATTTAACTAAATATGCTTCGATTCCCATCAATACATACAGAAACATGAAATACATTTCACAACTGCATTGTTCATAGGTCATTCGGGCTTAAGCCCTTACATTACAAAACATAAGTCCCATAGGTCAAAATACACCCAATGCTGCATCCTATCAAGCTGCCATCAAATCTCAAGTAGCTGGGGCATCCTCATTTGTAATGTATGTCCCACGAATGGGTCAGCTCAACTGCTGGTATAATGAAATGCTAATGCAAGAAATAAAGCTAAGGCGTGACATGTGCAAAGTGTACATTTATCTCTAAATGCTTTCCAAGTACAATGCAATGAAAGTATGCATGACGCACCCATGCACTCGATGCCACACCCATGTCTCATTTACGGGCCTCTCCCCGATGGCGCAGAGTACCAATGCAATAGCCAATTTTGGGTTTTTCACCACAGGATCTGCACCCTCATAATGCAAAGCACCACGTGCTCAACTCATGCCATGTTCTCAAAGGATTCACCATATGCCAATATGCCAATGCAATCTCAATGAAACATGGTTTCCACAATATAGCATGCTCGAGACAATAATACATAAATCACCAACTGATTCCACATGCAAGCATATCTCATATAATCAACTTAAACACATGTCAGGATTCACGTTCATCATTTCACTAAATTCTCATAGAGTGCAAGTAACACGTAAGCATGTGAACAACCAACTCCAAATCATCAAGTAAACGCATTCCAAATAAACACATAAGTCATTCCAGTCATTCACAGAATATTCCTAACTTAACTTCATTTCTAACATTAGCAAAACACTATACCTGACAGGTTGGTCTCAACCCAAATAAACAGCGCTCGTAGTGTAGTGACTAGCAATGAGAATGTGGAAGGATCAGACTGCCTTCTCTTTGCCTTTCGATGCTCCTAAAACCACAAAATGTAACTCAGTCGGTTTGTCACTTGAATGATGCTATTCATCAAATTTTATGTCTTTATTTTATTAGTTTCTATTTTTCTAAAATAAATTCTACAATTAGGTCCGAAACGTCGAAGAAAATAGGTTTGGGCTTTCGCGAAATTCAATTTTGGACATTTGTACTTAAAAGGGCAAAACAGTCATTTTGTACTTCACGGGTTTCTAATTCTCGAGGCATCTCCTCACAAATCGGACTCCACGATTGAGTCCGGAATACTCGAAATAATCAATTTTCACTATTGGTTTACTTAAATCGGAGTTCGTTTAACTGTTTTTCAACTCAGGGTATTCTGATAATTTTTAATGCTCTTACAGGTCTTTTATTTTTTTTGGGACCTCATCTCGTGAAATGGACCTCACCATTGGGTTCAGAAGGTCCGAGACATGAATAAAACACTAATGATTTGTCTAATTTAGACTCCGGGGCATTTCATGATATTTTAATTTAATTAATTTATTTCTTGGGTCATTTCATAATAATCATAAGTTCGGGGTCTATTTGTAATTCCACTAAATTTTTTTAAGCCAAATCAGAAATTCAAATTTTTACTAACAGTGATTAAGGCTCTAAATTGAAATAGACTGTCCTTATTCTCAAAATTTACCCAAATTTGATTTCATATGAATGTATCGCAATACCCCCATTCCTATTTTAATTCTAAAATTCAATGTCAAGAAATTGTACTTACTGGGCCAAGCTTTTCCTCTATACTGACACCGTATCAAAAGCATTTAGCCGAAGTGAGCAAAATCAACCTCCAGCTTTTTGGCCCTTCTTCGGCCAGTCCATCCATCATCATCGCCATCAAGTTTGAATGAAACGAACATCCCATTTGAGCAACCCACATCCCTGGCAAATTAATCCAACACCACGGCCCAATCTGGCATATTCTAATCTCGGAGTTTTTGAATTCAACAATTGTTGAATCAGAGAACAAGATGTCGTTGCTGTGTCTACATAAGCGATCCCAAGGGTTGCGCAGCAGCAACCGAGCATAATGGGTCGACTGTCACAGATCTATCATCCCCTGTTCATCGCCGAACATGACCGCGGCAGCGACCACGCTCCTTCTGGCTTCGCCCATGTAGTCCTTCCCAATTTAATCTAACGGGGGATTGTTGGTAATGATAGATCTCACTGGAGTAGTCGATCTGATCGAAGCAGATAGTGGGCTGGCCAAGGAATTTGGCCGTTGATCTGGCTATATTGGTGCTGTCAACGGTGCATTATTTGGGGGTGAGGGTGGTCTATCGATGGTGCTCAGTCCAGGGACTGTTGGTTACGGCGATGGGCTGGAAATGACGGAGATGATGGAGCAGACCACATCGAGTTGTCTCCCAAGCTGCAACACACCACTATCGGCAGGTAAGGACGGGGGCCGACCATCCCCAGCAGATCCACCCAAACCATCGCTGCTTTTCCTTTTTCTCACCTAATCTCTGAATGAATAAAGCAGGGCGTATGCCCTCTTTTTTTTTACCGTAAATTGACAACACCAAACAGTGTAAGCCACTGTCGCTACTGCTACACAAATATTATATATATATATATATATAAATAAATATGATTCGTACACTGTTCGGGTCCATACTTGCGGCACCGCCCTTTCTCTCTCAAATCTCAATTATCTCTCTGCCGCACCGCTTTGTTTGACCCTTTTCTTTTTAAGTCTTTTCTTTTCCTTTTCAGATTCCCATTTAATGTTGCGTGTGTTTAGTGTTATACATATATGTATATTATATATTATATTGGTTCACTGCACCGCCCTTCAAACAAACACCACACAACCAACACATTACACCACATATCACACGTACAGCACACTGCTTGCTGCGCCATCCCCTCTTTTCTCAATTTCTCTTTACTTTCCAATTCATTTCTTGCACCGCCACTACCATACACATATAATATATATATATATATATATATATATATTTTTTTTTTCCTGTTGTGCCGTCCCAATCCCACCTTTTTGACTTTTTAATTCTTTTTCTCCCTTCTTTCTTTTTCTTTTATTCTAGCTGCTTGTGATATTATATATATATATATATATATATATATATGACTCATGTACACTAAAGGGGTCTACATATGTACATTTCAACATCATCATGTGTACGTAGGATATCTTTTCACAATCTTCCCGTATTAATATTTTATTCCCTAAAATATTAAGTTCTGACATGCCGATAAATTTGACATTAAGCCAGGGTACCTTTTCTCGTATTTAATATTATTTTATTTCATGAAATATTAATTTATGAAATGCCGGTAGACTTGGCTTAAAGTCAAGGCTCGGTTCGCTATTATTTATTTTATTGATTTTGGGTCCTCATTAATAATTTATTTTATATATTTTTTTTTTCAAAATTCGGATCTCTACAACCGGTGTGGAAATGCCCCTATGACAACGTCTCTTATATGCATTAACAATGCTATGAGCTCGTCCTTGGGGCACTGGGGCTGACTATGACGAGACTGAATCACATGGAATTTGCTCATTGCTGATACATTGATAGGCTCAAATTCTATCTAAAGCTGAATAACTCATGGCATGGATATCAGAAAATCCTTGGTATGGCTCAACTCGATCGCCAAAACCATCATTAGCTTTTATATGTATTTTGGTTAGGGTACTCATTTGCAAGTAATATTAATAATTATAAGTATATTTAGAATATAAAAATTGAATATAATTAAAAATAAAATATCAAACAAATTCATACCAATATCTCCATAATACTACCAACGGGTTGAAATCCAACCAATGCCCTTGTATCTGGTGGCCCAACCAAACGATGAGTAATTTATCGATACCACACCATATAGGGATCCATATATCAAATGGGTGATCCAGTGACTCGGCAAATGCAATATGATCCCGTCGATGTCTCTAAGCATCAATATATGGCTGGTGTACAACGTCCCACTGATAGAGTGCCCTCGCTCGTAGATCAGTATCGTGAAGCTTGGCGCCTGTATCACGTGGCAATGGTATCTCCTGGCAAAGTCTGAACTGATGCATAACCCGATCTGGGAAGTGCCACTCAACAATCTCAAAGCAAATAAGTGGTGACACTGTCTGCCATATATCCTACTCGACAAGGCAGTATGAAGGTAATGCCACAATGACATCATTTGTATAGCGTTTCCATACCATTTATAAACCAAGAAAAAAATATTCAAGGTTAATTAAACAATACAATGGGCCAACTTAATTTATATAAGTAATAATAATCATTTAAAAACCTGGTGATCTCACATTTGGTCGAGCTGGCCACTATAATAGCGAAGTACAGGGGCAGTGTCTCCCTAATAGATAACGCCGCTCGCCACTCGCCACTTGTGCTCCAAAGGTAATAGCTCTTCCTCATTCCCATGAGGGAGCTGTCTATCAGGTCTGATGTGTGTGAGCCTTTCCTATGCCCATAATTGTTAACATACATTTAAAATGTGTTAATAACAATTTAATATAATTGACAACTATATCCACCTAAGAAAAATGTAATTTAATACCTGCAATAGAATAAGTGGGCCACCTATCTCTAAGACAGTAGGCTTGGTAGCTCGACACATTTCATGATAAAGGCACATAAGGACAGCACTCCTCCAGCTAAAGTTCCCTACAACCTCTAAATCCCTAAACAAATGAAGATATATCAACTTTACCTTAGTTCTCGACTTATCCACAAATAAGGAACCTCCAATAAGCTGCAAGATGTAGGCCTTAGCATATCTACGTATGGTATCGTCGTCTACAGCCTCGAGTAACTTTCTAAAGTTAGTAACTACTTATCTGAGCTTCAATTGTGATCCATCAAGATCAAACTGAGCTGGTAATATCCCCAATAACTCAAGGCAAAACTGTTGACATATGGGCATTGCAGAGCCAATATCACGTCCTATAACGGGTGCCCCATCTACTAGCAAACCTAACAATATTACCATATCTTGTAACGTGATGGTACACTCTCCCACAGGTAAACGAAATGTATGGGTCTCCACATATCATCTCTCAACAAGTGCTGTGATTAGTGCCGAGTCAAGTTGGACAGATCCAACTCGATAGGCTCCATAAAATCCAGCCTCAAATAGATATCTCTCAATGCGTGGGTCTAGCGGGGAAGGTCATCAGAGTAGGTTGTCGCTCCTACGACAATTAAACACTCCAAGATCCTACCATTAAAATGTACAAATAAATACATGTTTTATAATTTAACGACATTAAAAATACTTTTAATGGATCATATGTAAATTCAAATATGCCCCTCCCATATTGGAATAGATCTATTTATCGGTCCGAGATCCATCTATTATTAATAAATTATAAATGAGTGAAAAATTTAACAACTTTAAAAGCTTGATTTAACATGTCATGTATTGATTTATCATGTCAGATAGTGAGATATCATGTCACACAGTGAGCATGTAGTGATTTTTCATGTTAGTGAGATATCATGTCAAGCAGTGAGCATGTAATGATTTATCATGTCAAGCAGTGAGATATCATGTCAAGTAGTAAGCATACAGTGATTTATCATGTTAGGCAGTAAGATATCATATCACATAACCCGTGATGCACAAACTACTTATAAATGAGATGGTTATTGATTAGTTATTTCACATTATTCAAGTCTAAAAAAATGCCAAGGAACTCCTTAAACAAGCGATCCAATGAGTCAAATGAAGGGAGTTCCTCACAAAAAAGGAGGTCGTTAATGGGATCTTACATAGATCCAAGGAGTGACACTTGGTATGGAATAAAACGTGAGTTTGTGAACAAGTCAATAATCATAAATGAGCAATTTACACATGTTGGTGACATAATGACCCACGCTTATGATTGACCACCAACTATAGGTCAATTAAGGGATGATGGATTAAGATGGCCAAATTTGTTCGACAAATGATGTGAGCTTAAAGTCTATTGTTGATGGCACGGAATACCAGTTCCAAAAACACGTTAGCCTGATTTGTGTCAAAACGAGACTTACAATGATAACAATGCCATATTTAGGCTCGAACGAGAAATTGATCAAATACAACGAAGGTTGGATAGGTTCCATGCAATCAAACATGTGAAGAATAAGCATTTCGATCCTATAATCGGTGAAATAGAGATTATTAAGGATCCGTTAATGGTGTCTGACCTTGAAATCTCCGACTACAATGACTCAAACGATGACGAGTTTCGAAAATATCTGCCTGGTTCTCTTAAGATCAATAACAAGTCATTTTGTTGCCTTGCATATAGTTCTTGGTAGTTACATAATTATCCGTTGTGTCTATGATTATGGTTGTCTTTCAATTTCTAATAAAGTATTGTCTTGCCGTTTATTTCCATTATTGTCAACTATTTTGGGTTAAAAGAAGTAGAATAGTGGATGAAATGAAAAATGTCATAATTGAAATGATAAAAAATTTCCATAACTAGTAGAAAATAAAATATAATAATCGCATAATCTCTGCCATATCATTACAAAAAAAAAAAGATAACAAGTACAAAATATCTGTTTAACATCTACTTGAGGCCATGAGTTAGTTCCTTGTGGGCTGCTGATTTTTTGCTGGACAAGTTCTTTTATCATGTCCCTTAACCTTACAATACTCATATTGTTTTGGCCTGCGACCTTCCCCTGTATCCATCTCATTTCAGATCCTTGTGGATTGCAGTCAACCCTTGATTCTTTTCAAAGTAAGATTGGGGCACAAAGTTAGACCAATTGGCTCATCCCAATAATATGGATGGTGAAGGGAGTGGAATTCAGATACGTATATATCCATGTGTTTTAACGACTTGTAGCAGTCATCTACACAATTCCATCCATCAATAAAAGCTTATGCAAATACAACCAAGGTGTGAGAGCATGAAATTTTGTAAATGGCCCATTTTCCACATAAACATGCACCATCACATGTCAATAACGCATGTGAGTAAACCCTCCTCGTCATCACTACAGCCTCACCAGAGTTTCTGTTGAACTCGGTGATGCAATGTCCACCTAACTTAAACTGGTAACACACAATCTTTGTAATAGCAAAAAGGGTATATGTGCAACCGTCACATAAAGCTTGTTGCCTAAAAGCTCCCCTATCACAAAAGAAATTCACAAGATGATAAAAATGAGTTGTACACATGCAGATATTGGAAAACTTTTAGCACTTTTCAATACACCATTAAAAACCTTAGAGATGTTGGTAGTCAAATGTCCATAGTTTGGCCAAGGTTGGAAAATTTGGTACTGTAAGATTTTAGCTACTGGTTTATTGTCACAATGAACAATAGCTACAGTGAACCAATAGCATATCAGCCTGCACTGCCCTGGCCCACAGCCCCGTGCACCTGCGCGTGCACGCCACGCCCGCCTTGCTTGCCCCGCGCGCCCTGTTGCCTGCGCACCTGCTGCCCAACCCCATGCGTGCCTAGCCTGACACCCCCCCTGACACCAGCCCTTGGCCACCCTTTTGAGCCATGTTTGGCCACCCTTTTGAGCCATGTTTGGCCATCCTATTGGGTCATGTTTGGCCAATTTTTAGGCCATGTTTGGCCATTTTTTTGGACAAATTTTGGTAGACTTTTTGACCTATTCTTAGCCTATGTATTAGGTCATTTGGGGCCATTTGGGCCATTGTTCCAAGGCATACTTAAAGACATTTTGGGGCTATTTTGGAGGCCATTTTGAACATGACTTAGAGTAATGTTGAATATTGGTTGGGGAAGATATTTGATTGACATTAGAAAACTATTTGGTTAAGTCTAGTAGTAAGTTGTCATTTCTAATTTTGGGGAAACATAAAAAAATAAATGAAAAATCAACTAAATCCATTTAATTGCCTATTATTTATTTTTCTTAATTCATTTTACTCATTTTCCGGGTTTATGAAAATTCAGGGCGTGACATGTGGTCAGTGCAAGAGACGAGTGAAAAAAATGATATGGGTTGTTTACATTTTTACAAACATAGAAATCGATTTTTGAAAAGATGATTTCGTAAAATAACCATATTATGGTAAATAATTTGAAAACAACTTCATTGTAGTAATAAAGTTAAAATGGCATTAAAAGGGTAAAAAAAATCCAATTAACATGGTCAACACTTTCAGATCTAATTTCTTACCTTTTTTGCGTCATTTTAAAACTTTATTTTCAGAGTGTGGTCATTTTGAACTTATTTATGAGAATAGAGCCATTTTGAGAAATCATCTTTTCCATAGACGATTTCTATGTTTTAAAAACCATAAACACACCAGGTTTCAAAAATCACAAACAAAAAATCAAGAATTCGCTGTCATCTCTCTCGTCTTTATTATCTCTCTCAATTGATCGTGGATGCCGTCATTGACCGTCGTTGATCAGATTCCATCACCGTTCTCGGTGCTCTCACTCGTCTCTCGTCTCTCTCACATTCTCTCGTTGTTTGTCTCTCTCGCCATTTTGTTCGAAGCTCACCCAAGGCATATTCAGTTCATCAAAGCTTCTACACTCTCTCTCAATCATCAGACCTGAGGTAAAAATTAGGATTTTTTTTTTAGTCTCTAGGATAAAAAATAGGAATTTTTAAGGATTGAGTTGTGTTGAAAATTAGGGCTTTCTTGTTTTTTGTGTTGGATTGACATGGTTGAAGAAATAGCATTAGATTTGAGGATGATTGTGTGTTGTCATACTCTTTGAAAAATTAGGGCTTTGTTTTGCCAAAAATTATTTCTGTAAAAAAAATTATAATAACAATAATGCCATATATATATATATGTGTGTATATATATTCTTAATGCCCACCCTAGGTAATCAGGTATCTGATCAGATTGTGACTCATTCATATTGTGCCCACCGTATCTAAAACAGAGATGTTGTTATAGGAATTTTTGTGTTTCATAATTGAAACTTGGACCCTTTAATGTAGACTTGACCGAATAGAGTTTAGTAGAAAGGAGCATCGATTCAGCGCTGAAGATTTGCCTTGATTTTATATTTTATATTTAATTTAGTTCTTTTGGTTGATGGATTTGGTATTGACAAAAAATATAATAGCTTGTATAGGGCAAATGTAATGAGTAGTTTGTACATGACGTATTCACCTAATTATAATGACAGAGATCATTTTGTAATGAAGCATGTGCTTCTTTCCTAGTTGACAATCTCATGGAATAAATGAAGAAGAAATTTTGATTCTTTGTGTATGGATGATTGTTGTGTTTGTGATTGTTTGATTGGGTTGGATGGATGATTGTGTTTGTGAATGTGGATGGATGGAGTTGGTTGTTTGGATTGTTGTTTGTGGATGGATGGAGTATGTTTTGGATTGTTATTTGGCTTTTGGTCTGTGTTTGTGATTGTGGATGAAGGTTGTGATTTTGATACTGATTGTTGTGAGTTTTTGAAGATTGGAAGCAGAGTTTGTGACGATTTTAAAAACGTTTTTCAAAAGATGCTTTTAGTATAAAAACGTATTTTTTATATTTTATAAAATGGTACAATTATCTTTTGAAAAGATGATTTCTATGGAAAAAGTATTTTTTGAAAAAGCATTTTTGAAACAAACTTAAATTGATAAATAAGTTCGAAACCACTTTAAAGTGAAAAATAAGTTATTTTTTTGACTCTACTTCAAGATTTAACTCCTTTTAAATCTATGCTCGAATAAATTTAAAAACACTAACTTTTAGAGTTAAAATATTTTGCCTTAAACTTAAATTTGTAAACACTTATTTTAAGAATCTTCTAATAATTAATTCTTAAATGAATCAATAATTATTTTTAACTTCTATCAAATTTTTTGAAATGTGAATATTAATTCATAATTCATACATAATTTACTATATTTTTCCTTGTCATTAGTTTATATAAAAATTAGTTATCAACAATTTAATAGTAAATAAGATTTATAATAAAAAAAAGGAGGTGATCGAAAAGTATATTTCAATTGAATGAGATTTCTGTTTGACTAGTTCGTGACTTAACAAATGAGTGTTTTTTTTTTCCCCACATATTTGAAAAATATGGAAGCATTCTACTCTTTGCAGTGAAAATTCATTAAATTCTAAATAATTGTTTGAATTATCCAGAGTCACTAATCTAACTATGTTAGTTATAGATGGTTACAGTCTCCTTAAATCTTCTGGATGATGACGTGCCGCCTAGTTAGAACCATTGTCAATAGCATAGTTGTCAAATTTGGCCAAGCGATTCTAAGCGATAGACTTACCTTATTCTCAAGTTAAAAAATATTAGAATAAAAATGATTTAATTATTATTTTAATTCAAAAATCCTCACAATTTATTTTATTGATAAGAAATTAAATCAATAAAAATAATATTTTTATTCCTACATAAAAATACAAGAAAAAAAAAGACAAATAGTAACTATGTATTACTAATGTTATTTTGTGCCAACAAACAAACATACAATTTGAATTTTAGAGACATGTTAACATATGTAAATAAATCAAATAGAATGAACAGTATAATAAAAAACACTTGAATTAAAGTTAACGCATTCAAATAATAAAATTTAATGATAATTCAAAAGACAACAACGAACAAATTTGACAAAATTTAGAACAATTAATAATTTTCAAAGGATTATAAATGTTATTTGTTTTATTTTGACAACATTAAATAAATAATTGGTAAATCAAATAATATTAACTTACTTTTGTAAGAAAATTTGACTTTATATATTACATATAAATAAAATAAGAGGTTATATATATATATATATATATATATATATGATATACAGTTCTTCTTCCAACACAGTTAGCACCATAGCTACATATATATAAGAATTTCCGATATAAATAACCGATGTTTGAAGATTTTGTAATATCTTTATTAATTTCACCTCATTTATTTACAAATAAAACAAAAGAAAGAAAAATAAAAAAATAATAATGAAATAGAAAGTTATTATGTATTAAAATAAGAAATTTCCTAGTAACAAATTATATTCATAGATTCAATCATATATTCAACCCTTTAACAAAGCAAAGAAGAACATAACAAATATAATAATAAAGTAAAAATTTAATTATATATCAAAATTTAAAGTTCAACTAATTATAAATATTTACTACCTAAATGAATTGGATGCCCAGGCAACCGCCCAATCATTTTGATTCAGACAATCATCGCTTAGGTATTTTGCTTGTAGTCGAACGCCTAGGCGAGGCGGTCGCCCATAACAACTATGATTATTAGAGCTTAGAACTAGAAAAAAAGAAAAAAGAAAAAAAGAAACATCCAAAAATGCAAACAGGCCAGGGGTACCCATAGCTTAGAAGAATGTTGAGCCTAGGGTCCAAAGTTTTTTTTTTTTGTGCAATAATAATAACATGATCAAATACAAATAATTTTTTTTTTAAAAAAAGAGTAGAGACAACATTCCACACTTAAACTGACCTTCACAATAGAAGCATTTTTGCTTGGACACCATACAGATCGTACAGGCACAAATATCGGGTACAATGGAATCTATTAAGAGCATCATTTGAGTACCTTGTAGTAATTAATAACTATGATACTAACAAAATAGTAATACCATTGACACTAATCTTGCATGGTAATGTAAACTCAAGTCCAATGCTGTAAAAATAATCAGCATGAATCAATTTAATGCTAACTAAAACCACAAAGGAAAAGACTTTCGCATTCATGGGATGCAGTCATCCTTTTACTTACGTTGCTGCTATCAAAAAGCTAGTTGTGTGCATAACAAATGTACAGAATATCCAGGTCAAGCCCACATCTCTGGGGTAGTATACACCTGCCACTGGTGGTCCAGCTTTTATATTGTTGATTGTTTTTCTTCAAATGCGAGTGAAATGTAACTCTGCAATTACATCAGCCATCATAGACAAGACATTAAAACTTCTCCAACTATTACATTCGCAATTACTTCTTCCTTTCATTATTTAATTTATCATTCAAAATTACAGAAAAATATCACCTAACAGAAGCTGGTTTTCATTTTCAGTTTCTTCAAAGCTCTCCTCAACAAGAATCTTCAGATGCTGGTGGAGCCTTCAATTTTAATTTAAATCAACTCTGTTGCTCAATTATGTTGTCTCCCAACAGAATATCACAGGTCGGAGCGCTTCAAGTACACCAATACACTAATGCCCGTAAGAACTACTGCACCAGCAAAAATCCCAGAGCGCATAGAGACCCATCCAGTTGTATGTGTGGTAGTGGTAATTGACTCTTGTTTCTGTTTTTGTAGGTTCGAATCAGAATAGTCCAGATGCAATCTTAAAACCTGAAAAAAAAAGTGTGGAAGTTTAAAACAAACCATTATTGACAAGTACACAACTCAAAAAGGTCTAAAAGGCTGTCAATTGAAAATATAACACAAAAGCTTAACTTTTTTGACAAGTAAAAATATAACACGAACTTTACACGATTAAATATTGTATTAATGCAAGATAAAAATAATAATGGTCACCTTAATAAATGTAGTACGATATCATTAAAAAGAGGGATACTAGAAAGTATATTTTAAAAAGCTAATTTCAAGAAAGGATGGGAGTTCAAATTCTTAAAGCAATTCCCATATTTCTTAAAGAAATACTAATAAATATTCTTAAAGCCAATTAGCAGCCAATCCCACTTCTACAAAGACATGCTCTAAAATGGATAATAGACCACACATCATTAATGATCAGCTAACATCTTTTTTTTTTTTGATAAGTAAGAAGTATATTAAAAGAGCCCAAGAAGGGCACCGAAGGCAAGAGCCCCAAGAAGATTACAAAGGTCTTAACAACCCCAAAAAATCCACAAAAGAGGAAACATTAACAGGGAAAGCCTCTTTGGCCCAAAAGAATAAATAACGCAAAAACGCATCTTTGAAGGCAGAGAGCTCCTCATTTTCAAAAACGCGGTTGTTTCTTTCTCTCCAAATACACCACAACAAACAAATAGGGGCAAGCCTCCAGATTCTCTTGATCTCTGCTGAAGGGTTGTGCCCTGTCCAAGCCAAAAGAAGATCCCTGACTGAGCCAGACATAACCCAGGATACTCCAAAGAGGGCAAAGACAATGTTCCAACAACTCCTAAGAAACAGGGCAATGGATGAGAAGGTGAGCCACCGTTTCCTCTTCCTTCTGACAGAGATAGCACCTACTAGCCAAGAGGAAACCTCGCTTCTTCAGATTATCCGCAGTCAAAATGGCCTTCCAAGAGGCTTCCCAGGCAAAGAAAGAAGCTTTAGGGGGGGCTTTAGAGTGCCAAATAAGTTTCCAAGGGAAAAGAGGTCTTTCCAAAGGCACCAAGCTCTTGTAAAAAGAGTTGACAAAAAAAGAATTTTTGTTTGGCAACCACACCCTCTTATCCTCCCTCCCTTCCATAGCATGGTAATGACATAAGTGACCAAGGAAGGAGCCCACCTCCACTAACTCCCAATCAAAGAAGTTTCTCCTAAAGCGAGGAGTCCTAGACCAGCTTATTCCCAACTCTTTCCAAGTAATCGCAGACCCAAGCCTCCTTGTTGCTTTGTTATCGGGAATGGTGGTCGTGTTAAATTCTGGAATGACATTTGGAGTGGTGACATGCCTCTTCAGATGAAATTCCCTTCTTTATACACTCTGGTCAAGCCGTGATTGACCAACACCCAAGTTTCAGTTCTTCCTACAAAGCACACATTTGTAATTTAAATCACACAATAATTGTGCAAAGTGAACAGTGGAACCCAACATTTGATGGGTCCTCTTTAGAAGATCAACTCTGTTGAATCAAATTTCAAATTCATTCCATTCAATTCTATGGAAACCTTTCCAAATTTTTTTTGAGAAAACAATGTGTGAAACAAATATTAAAACTCATCACTTTGAACTATACGAGATCATAAATGAAACCAACTAGATGACAGGTTTTAATGCTGACATAAAAGTCCAAGGAAGTGTATGAACAAATTTGTAAGTCAAGCCAAAGCAAAGGAGAGGGAAAGGTGATGCAAACAGATGAAACAGGGATTCCAAGCAATTCTTTATAGGATTATAAAGTCATTAGTCATTACAATGCTAAAGCAACATTCTTGGACTTATTTTTTATTAAAGATAACCGAGTTGGAAAATTTTAAAATCTCCCTTAACCAGAATCAACTTTTGAACAAAATCCTTTTATGAAGTCATCCGTACAATAAAATCGCACCAAATGGTCACAAATAGTTAAATTACAACCATTAAGAAGGAAATACTTGGCAATAATGCCGTTATACCTCTAACCATTATTATAAACAATTAACAATTTTTTACTGATAAGCATCGTAAACAATTAGCAATTAATGTGTCTTTTTCCATAAATAACATTACAGCAACATGGCAATAATGCCGCTATACCTCTAGCCTAATTGGAATGCACAAGAAGATGATCTACCATCTCTTCTTCACATTTACATAAACGACAATGACTAGGAAATTGAAAACATCTTTTGCACAAGTTGTCCGTGGTTAAGATGGAACCGCAAGCCGCCGACCAAGCAAAAAACGCAGCTTTACTTGGAACTCTAGATTTCCAAATCAGCTTCCATGGGAAGACTCCTCATGTCTTCCCATTAACTCCATGCAAAAAATATTAAATACTAAACCTTTAATGATTATTCATTGTCCATACCATCGCATCCTTTGTTCCTTGCCTCAAAATTATATCTACTCAACATCTTCATAAACTCCTCAACCTCCTCCAACTCCCAATCATGGACAGGTCTACAAAAGCGTGGACTCCACACCAAATTGCAACCCACCATGGAGGTACAATCAGCAACTAAGGCATCTTTGTTAACAGAGATGCCATAGAGGATAGGAAATTGCTTATTCCAAAGCAACTTGCCAAAATCTCACCCCAGCCCCATACCCACCTCATAGCGCACAGAGCACAAACTGATGGAAATCATTTTTCTCTCTTCGAATGGACTTCCACGGCCCATATCCAAAAGCCTCCATGACCTCCTTTGAAAACCACCCCCATCTTCGCTTCCATATGTATAGAAACAACACCCCTCCATAAAGCTTGGTCATTAGTCACAAATCTCCACATCCACTTTCCCAGGAACGCTTCATTAAAGAGCTTCAAGTCTTTGCAACCTAAGCCTCCCCTAGGCAAAAGAAGTTTCACCTTATCACAGCTTACAAGGTGTATTTTCTTCTCCCCATCCTACCCATCCCACAAGAAATCTCGACTAAAGCTTCACCAATTTCCTCTCCACTGAAACAGGAACAAAAAAAGGGACATGTAGTAAGTGGAAGAATTGCCAGCGTGCTTCTAATGAGAACAATTCTCCCCCTTAGAGTGATACTGCCTTTTCCAATCCGACAAGCGATGTTGAAACTTCTTCACAATTGAATTCCAAATTATAGTAGATTTCATTGAAGCCCCCAATGGCAAGCCCAAATTAATGGAACGAAAGGGGCCCACATCACAACATATACTGTCAACCAAGTCCTCTAAGCCTCTCACTTCTCCCAAGCAAGGGTGACAACAAGGAGATGTCCAAGGAGCACAAGAAGTTTAGCAAGGAAATTTCTTCAAAGAGGCAAGGAGACAAAGCCTCAAGTTCCAAGGACCAGACCCAAGTTGTTACATCTGTAAAGGACCCCATCATGCCAATAAGTGTCCAAAGAAGGAGAAAGTAAACGCCCTTACTGCAAAAGGGGATGAGAGTTCAAATGAGATGACAAGGGTAAACCCCATCCAAATCCTCTAAGTGTTGTAAGTAGAAGAGTCAGTGCCAAGGAAGGGGCTAATGTATGTTCACGTCCTGCTTTGTGAAAGCAATGGTGGACACAAGGGACACACAATTTTGTCACATACAAGGAAGTTGGCAGGTTGGGCTTGATGCTACTGCAAGACAACAACAGAATCAAGGCAGCCAACTCAAAGGTAAATCAATGGGTGGCATGGCGAAGGATGCCCTGTTGACTATTGGAAACTAGAATGAGTGTTGCAGTTTCATGGCAATATCCTTGGATGAGCTCCAAGTCATCCTTATGTTGAATTTCTTCGAGAAGGCAAAGGTGATGGTAAATCCTCACCTTTGTGGTTTTTTCATCATGAATGAGAGGCATTCATGCTTCGTTCCATTTGTCAAGACAAGGACGGGTGCACTGGCAAGGATGCCAATAGAGATTCTAATGAGAAGCATGAGTCCTAGCAAGAGGCATTGGTAGGCAGAGTTGATTGTGCACATGCCTGCAACGCGGCCAAAAGCTGCATAGGAGATGTGCGGAATGCTGGACGGGCCTATTATCAAAGGAATGATTTCTTGGAGGTTAATGGCAGGCTGGTTAGCGAGAAAAGAACAGTCATATCCAGTGTGTATCACCAACAGGTATCAATAATAAAGTTCTCCCAAAGATAGTGTTTTTGTGGTTATGTGAGAAGACAAAAGACTGGAGGGTTCCAATGGTGCTTGGTCGGTGCCAACTGCATGTTCTTTTTAGGAGAAAATTAATGCAAAGTGATGTTGTGGATGCCGATTAGGCACAACATTGGGTGGATGACAAGTGCAGTGAGGTTTTCTTGCAACAAGTGTGCCAAGTTTGACAAGGACGTCGGGTTCTTTTGATGGGGATGGTTTGTCAGACCCTAACTAGGTTGACAACGCTAGTGCCAGCCTTAATGATGGGTTGTAAAGTGGCGGCATGGACATATAAGGCAATGTTTCCTCCTACCAGAAGGGACAATTTTCTCTCTCTCTCTCTCTCTCTCTCTCTATATATATATATATATATATGGGGCAGGGGTCCCTAGACTGAAAGATGGTGAGTAGTACTTGCACCACGGTGGATGTTTCCCATGTCATAGCTAGAAATTCGGTTTTAGCATATATAGGGGCGGGTGAGCTCCCAACATCAAAGTTGATGGCACAGCCAAGAGCAGAGACAATGTTTCCTCCCGTCAATATGGGAATTTCTACTTTGACATAAATAGGGGGGGTGAGCTCCCCCCCACCCCAGGGCATGATGGAGGCATGCCAAGGGCAAGTCATGGACGCAACATGGCTTGCATAGCACCAAGGTCCCGTCAGTGTGGCTAAGTTGGTACTTGCTAGTGATGGGGGTTGACTCGATGGTTGACTCAGTGACTCATGTTTGACTCAATGTTACTCAACGGGTTGACTCGTGGTGCATGACTAAGGGCATGGCATAGGCGCAGCCTAGCATGCCAAGGACATTACATGTGGTGGCTTTCAGACAATAGACATGAGACATCGTTAGATTTAGACGAGTGTGAGCACTTGGTGCATGGCAGGATCTGATTGGTGCTATGTGGTTAACAAATATGGGCAGTTAAGGTTGTCTATGTGGCATGCAGAGAAGGCTAAGTTTGTCATAGTTAACCGCATGTCCAAGTGTCGCATGCCTGATAAAGTCAGCATAGCGAACAGTTGTGCAAGAAAATTGCCAGACCTGTGGTGGGTGCCAAGTTTCCTAGCAATTGGGGATTTCAACTATAACATTGTGCGGCGAGTGCTAGTTGGTCTAGCAATGGTATTGGGTTGGAACCCCTCTCAACTTTGGTCATGGTCACTACCCATCTAATTCCATTCCTCTATCTTGGTTGCCTCATCCTAGTGTCAATTGCCACATAAGCACCTCGTTCACAAAAAATCCTTGATTATCAACAAAGTTTAGGTACAATCTTAGTAATTCGAAGGTCGTATACTCAAGGCACAAAAATGAAGGTTTGGGTTTTTTAAAAAATATGGTAGATGAATAAGTTTTTGGGGAGGTGAATTTGTAGAATTGGCGTGGAAAAGATAGCATGTAACAAAATGCTTTGGTGCAAAACTATGGGGGCTAGATTAGATTATACTTTTAATATCCTCTAAATGATATTTTGAGATTACCATTTGAAGAGAAAATCATAAGGACTTGGGGAATTTTAAGAAAGAAAATTTCTTTACAATTGGATGGGGTTAATGACCTTATTGTGGCATTATGCATGCATGTCAATTCCCCCTTGAGATTGGAAGGAGCACATCCCCGCACTACTTGAAACATTTAGTAGCAGAAGAGGAGAATATCAAATGCTAAAGAGTTTTATAATGGCAAAGATCAAAGAATTCAGATCTTTATACCTGTGGTCAAAGCACAGGCATCAAATGAATTTTGTTAATGTGTAACATTCGCTTTCCTTCCTTCCCATATGATCTTCATCCTATTATTCATTATCTATCCACACGCACCAAAAAAAAACATATACAATACGTATAATACTAGTTAAAGTATTTAATAAATCCAAATCTGTAGGCACCATACGAAGACATATTCAGCAATATATCTTGGTATCAATACTTAAAGAGTCATATGTCAAGACCACACTGAAATAGAAGCTGAAACTGAGATTCAAAACCTTCTGCCAACAACTGCAATGAACAGAAATATATAAGAATAATATAAAACAAAACAAAACCATCTCAAATAATTTTTCTTACAGTGTTCTATTTCCCTCGGGTTCCCACATTTCTAAGTCATCCTTGTGCTTGGCCCCTTGCCCTTGTGAAAGTACGATACTTTAAAGAAATTTTATATTGATTGACAAGCATCATAAATTTCTGAGAGTAAATATCAAGTGCAATACAACAATGCCTACACCAATCAAAGAGCATACCTTTAGTCCCACTGATCTGGCATGGCTAACAGCACTAATGAGATCACCATCCGTAGTAAGCAGAACTTTATCACCTTCGTCATCTTCATACTACAGTAAGAACAAAAAATGGATCAAGAAGTTCTACATCAAAACAAAAAACACATCACAATCATATAACTTGAACACTCACCAAAAGCTGGGGGCATTCTTGATCATTACCAGCACTCATCCTTTGTATAACAGCAGAAACAAGCTCAGATAAGCTCTCCGTACCTGAAGGAAATTGGAAACAAGCTCATCATCTTAATTCTTTTGCTCCCCTTATTCAGCATTTAGACCTACATCTTGCTTGAATAAATAGATAGGCAGACAGACAAAGAAGGGGAGAGAAGAGTCTCTGCTGTGCGAAAATAAAAAAGTGCTTATGAAAGCATTAAAAAAATGATAAGTGCTAATGAAAGCAAAAATTACTTCCACAACATAACATTACCACAATGAATTAGCCATTAACCATTGCCACCACCACCATCATAACTACTACACTGCTACATCACAAAATCACTACTACTACCAGAACAGCACATAACACCAGTACCATCAGCTACCAATGAATGCTATAGTACCCTACTCAGGATCTATGAGAGATGTAAAACAAGAAAGAAAAGCATACACAAGAAAATCAGATTTACATGGTCACTCAAACTAGGGCCATGTCCTAAGAAGCACGGGTACGGACACGCAGACATGTTATTTTTCAAAAAAGTAGGACTATGGACACGTTGAATATATATAATTTTTTATACTTTATATATGACCATATAATAAAAACCTAATGTTATTTCAATTAAAATTGGCATAAAAACATACAAATTTAAAAAATATTAGTAAAATATTAAAGTAATAAAGCCATTAAATAAAAATTAAAGAACTTCTTCATTTAATCATCAATGTCCATGATTCAAGTGTCCGTACACGTGTCCGGGAAGTGTCCGATAGTGTCGGTGCCCGACAAGGACATGTGAGCCAAAATAGAGTGTCCGTGCTTCATAGGCCATGTCCACGGAAATGTTGATATTTTCACAATGCTTTGATACCACTTGTTTGAAAAGAGAAAAAAATACCGCCAGATATGCAGTTAAAAAAAATAGTTTTGCAAAGATTAACTAACCAAAGAAAGAACTCAACAGATTTATGCCGTTCAGCCAAACTGTGGATGCAATTTATGTGGTTCAGCCAAACTGCTACATCCACAGGAGAAAACCTTCTTCCCTATGAAATTTCTGAGAGAAATACAATACAACAAAGGAACTTTGTTCAATCCCTGAAACCTGCCCCCAAGAACCCTTATACACCCTCTCTCAATCTCAATTGCACCAGAAGAGCCCAAGGAGCCCTCAACAAACTTTAGAGACTCTAATATATATTTTATCTCACACCTATGTATCTATTTATAGAGTTGTAACCTAAATCCTTGTAGGTAAAAAAGAAGAAGGAAAAATTCAACTCTAAAATAGAAACTCACTCAAATTAGAAATTTGAAACATATTCCTAACAGTATGCTATCTTAAAACCAGCAACACCACAAGCATCACTGCCCAACCATAAAGACCAGCAGAAAAGGCATCAGGGAATGACCATAACATTCAAGCATGCATCCACATTCTCCAATAAGAATACTATCCTCACTGCTGACTCCACTGGTACCCAACACCTATAGCTCATCCACTGTTTTTCAATAGCCACAGCATCATTCACCATTCCACATAATGTTACAGCACTTCCCCCCCAAACCATCCTTTAAAATAAAATAAAATAAGATAAGATAAACAAAAGAACAGTAATGACAAAAATAAATAAAAAACTGAAGAAAAGAAAAAATGGGAAAGGAACACTTCCACAGAGAAATTACCAAACATGCTTCAGTAGTACTACTAAGCAGTAAAATGGGGACATATTGCTTTTATTACTTCTAACAAGTGTTTATAAGAAATATTATCCACCATCCAGATAGTGTTATATATTGGCGCAAATAAATTTAAGTAAATAAAGAAATTTGAGTCGCAGTTCTCACATTGTTTTGCCCTATAAAAATACTCACCAAAATTGAATCGGTGTACACGACCCTTACTGTCCTCAAATTTGAAGGCAAATGTATTCCCAAGACCAAGAGATGGATATGTAGACTTCCCAAGTTCTGTCCCATCTGCCGTCATCACTGCAGACATAGACATTTCACTGTCCACAAAAATGTGCAGAGTTAGTTGCTAAACTAACCAGGCCCCCAGATAACATATTTAGGCAGTAAAAGCAATACCTGTGGGTGTCATAATCATCTGGTGGCTCTAGGCTAAGTGCTGAATCCCAAAACTTTTGCATCATTGTGTTTGCCATATCATTAACAGTCCCAGAACTACTTTCAACCTTGAATAAGATATGATGAATTTAGTTCCCCACCACTGTCCTTAAATTAAGGTAGGTTTAGCCACTATAACATGTAGTATATTTCTTCCTATGTAAAACAATTGTTAAGCATTTTTTACATTGACACGTGTCAACTTCAATTCATACACACGCAAAAATGTCTAACTTCCAGTTCCATTAGTGGAGGCACAAAACATGATTGCTAATGATGTAAATAACTGCCTAAGGAGCTTCAGATGTTTGGAGCCAAAGAAACAGGGATATTACACGACATGGACAGACAGACACGTCTCCAAAGAGTAAACTACGAATACATCAAGCACACGTCGAATATATTGTTTTATATGAGCATATAGTAAAAATCTACCATTATTTTAATCAAAATTAGCATAAAAACACACAAATCACAACAATACTATTGAGATTCAAAATGAAAAAGTAATAAAATTCAAGAACTTCTTCATTTAATCATCAACATCCATGATCCAAGTTCCAAAACAAATTTGCTAACTAATACATAAAACATATAATATATACATAGTTGTTAGTATCATACGATATGAGATATGTATCTTACGATACGTTTTGATACAGCAAAAAAAAATACGTTGCGGTATTTTGTATCATTTTGCACCATAACGTACAATACAAATCCGATACGATACGCAACATCGAATGATACGTGCAGAAACCAAAAATGGCAAGTTTTCTTTTTTTTTTTTTGGGCTAAGGGAAAAACGATGTCGTGTTATCTTAGTATAAAAGCTATTTTGGTTCCTCACTGCACTAAACGATCACGCTCTCCAACTCTGTCATTGACCCATCAAACTCTTAAATCCCTATTGTAGCAGTGTTTGCATTATGTAACTTGTACAAATGTCTTTGTGGGTTGGGTTGCATTCTATTTGTACCTTGTATATATTATTTGGTTATAATTTATAAAATCTACCTTACCAAAAAAGAAGTTTTATTCTAAAAGAATGAAATTTTATTGTTGTCTGATTGGAACTTATAGTATTTAATATTTATAATTTCTTATTTCTTGTAATGTATATGAAATATGGAATATGGATTATGAAATTTAAACTAAACTGTTGTTTTTATAAGAGAGTTGAAATATTATTTATATTATTTTTAACAATATGTATTTATACATTCATATGTATATATAAATACATATGCATATCTTACGCATATCTTACGATACACATTTTTTGAAAAACGATACGTCATCCGATACACTTTTCGACAACCTTGTGTGTGTGTGTGTGTGTGTGTGTGTATAACCCAAAAGAAAAGCGAAGAAGAAGAAGAGAAAAGAAAGAAAATTCCAAAAAAGAATTCCCTAACGTGTCCACAACGTGACCAGAATGTTCCTAAAATTCAAAAAAATAAAAAACAAATTGGAAATTCTTTTTTACATGTCCAAGAAATGTTCGAACGTGTCCTAGCCTAACACATATATGATCCAAAATAAAGTATTAGTGCTTCATAGTTTGGAGCATGTAGAAGAAAAAAAAACATATATACAATAAACATCCAATGTTCATACATACAAACAAACATACTAACATGCATATGTACATATATATATATATATATATATATATATATCTAGTATAAGATCACACATGAATATATTAGTATGCAATTAAAAAAATGATAAACTTGTCAAAAACATATTAGGAAAATCATTTTAACAAACACATCTAGTATTTACATGAGTATAGAGTAATATAAACAAATACCTAGCTCTGGTACAAAAATATACTCGTGTATCTCTGATTAAATTCAGAAAATTGAAGAAAAACATAATAATCATGAGATATTAATGCAGTTTATTAATTGAAAATTGACAATTTCATTGTCTTTTGATTTCCTTCAAAAAATATAGACTATTATTTAATGCAAAAGAGGTAGAATTTATCTTTAGTTAATTGAATCTATCACCATAGAACCACCCTCTTCTCAGAACACCCTGACATGCCTCTACTAGAAGTAAATTGCAGTTGCAGGGCAGGAGAATAGCTTATCTTCATATAGACATTGTTTCAGATAAATCCTGTCCCAACAAAGTTCAATATCTTTCATCTTTTAAGATAAGCAGAAAACCATGAAAAGTGACACTTTACTCTAGAAATTATATGAATTAGCATAAAATCTACAGGCTACAGCATCAGAAATAAAATTACTTTACCATTGAAATGGTTGCATGAGTTATCTGCAGAACATCTACACAAGCAGCAATGCATCCATCTGCCAAAACAAATGGTGTTAAATATTTATTGTGAAGTTCACTTAACTGATTTAAAAGGTATTGCTCACCTTTGTCTAAGACAGGAAGATGTAAGAACTTCCCATCATGCATTATATGCAGCGCTTCAAGGATTGTTGTCTCCAATGTGGCACATTCAGGGTTCGGCGTCATTACCTTAAGAAATAAAAATAAACAAACATAAGCAACATTATGTGAAGTAAAACTGTAAAAGGAACTTGGAAAAACATATATGCTTTCAATTACAATATACAAATGAGATGAAAAATTCCACAAAGTAGCATCTATTAGACCTATTATGTTTCTCATTTTCATAACATCGGATGTAAAGCAGTAAATCCCATATAGGGA
The DNA here is from genome assembly GCA_008638375.1 of Nyssa sinensis. Lineage (NCBI taxonomy): Eukaryota > Viridiplantae > Streptophyta > Magnoliopsida > Cornales > Nyssaceae > Nyssa > Nyssa sinensis. The sequence goes on from CM018043.1 coordinate 25,178,741, forward strand.
AACATAAACAAGCAAAAGCGCAAATACAGAAGAGGAAGTTGGCTAAAAAATTGATGCCAACTTGTCACTATAGCATGAAGAATAATCACCATATCAGCAAAGAATACACACACATAAAATTGGGAAAAAAAAACATAACTCTATCATCAAACTGTAGAACACATTAATTATTCAATAAATCAATGTCATTTTATTTGGCAGATTACTGATGCCAGATTGCAGTCAGAAGATTTCATTTAGTGAAGAAAATATAAAGCAATAAATAAATTGTTTTAGGAAGGGATACCATAAGGATTACATTCACCAATAAGTACTGATGGAGATGCCATTCATGAAGATTTGCAAAATAAAACAAGTGTGGTTGTCAATGAGGTTGTTATCAACCAATGTCCTACCATGGTTGCCAGAAGATGGACATCTACATTTTGGGGTGATTGCTAAATCAGCTTGATGTTGAATTATCTGAATTTTGAGAAAGTCTTGGGTAAAATCATAGTTGTGACTCGCGATACATGTCGTTTCAGTACGGACATAAAACGATACTTTTCTTATAGTTGTATCTTTTTGGACTGTATCACACAATACATGATACGCATCTTACAATACATTTCGATATATACAAGATGTGTGATACGCGCAATTAGGCCAAATGGCATTGTTTTGGCCCTTTTTTGTTGTTTTGTTATATACATGGAAAAAATATCATTTGTTTTGTTTGGTTTTATATTGCCTCTTTGTAACACCTAAAAGTCTTTCCTCAAACAAGAAAGAAGGAAAGAAAGTACTTTTAGAAGATAAGAACAAGGATAAGGATGAGGATGAGAAGTGAGAACATACAAGAAGTTGAAGAAGAAAAAGGAAGCGAAGAATTGTTGGCATCCGATGATGATATTGATACCATTGAAATTGGAGATTGTGATGAAAATGGGATGGATTATAAGAACGAATTATTTTGGATTGTCTTTAAATTTTAATATTGATGAACTATGTTAGAAACTTGGATTATTAAATATTAGTTTGAAACTTGTAGTATTTATAATTCTTGATTCTTGTATTTTGTGGAATTTAAGTTTTTTTTTTTTTTTTTTATAAGCGAGTTGAAATGTTATTTATACCATTTTAAACATTATATATACATAACACTATATATATATATATATATATATATAAAATGAACGTATCTTACGATACACGATACAATATTTTTCAAAAACGATACACATTATGATACACGGTTTGACAACTATAGATAAATCTTACCTGTGTTAAGAGGGGTATTTTGTAACTCTAAAAGGGATGTGCATATTCTTGAACACGAACTTGGAGAAGGGACCAGGTCAATGGTTCAACATCAGGCCAATGGTTGAATGTTACATCATTAAAATATTATGTTAAATAAATTTACTATGTTAATCACAACAAATATTATCTAATATTATAAATATTATTCAAATGGAATTAAATAGAATAAAGATTCAAAAAAAGATTTGTTTATGCATGCATTCCATCATACATACTTTATACAGACACTTGTTACCCACATTTTTATATTTATGATTGTGTTATTATGTATATTTGAGTATATGTATTAACATATATACATATTATGAATATTTGTCAGTCTTCTTAGGTGTACAAATATTAAAATAATTTTACAATTTCTATTGGATCCAGCTACAATATAACATAAAGCAGGTAATTTCATGTGTTTGTTCAGATTTATCATTTATATCAATATAATTAAATGTCATCACCGAAACAGGAGGTAGACAAGATTGATAGTTGGCTACTGTACTTTCTTGTAGTCTCTCTTCTCTTGGGCTTCAAATCCCCATACAGTCAGAATTCCTTCGACTTCAATGCTACTAATTCAACACCAAAACTTTCATTGAGCCTTATCAAACAGCCCCTTAGCCTTAAATTGGAGTATCCTTCTTAAGTAGGTAGCTTCTAAATGGAATGCTTCCTCACAAGCTAACATCCTAGTTAGCTCTTAAGTACTCACATAACAAGTAACCTCGTTATTCCGCATGCACGCACATGCGCACACGCATACACACATGTATATATTGGACTGCAATTTCTGCAATTAGTCTCTTGGTGGATATACCAAACTTTAGGTGTAGAGTTCTTCAGTTTTAAGTCAGTCATTTATATTGGGGGTATCTTGGAATTCTTGCTTATAGCCTGGATCAGTTCCGTAATTTTAATAAAATTTGAGGGTATTCTGGGAAAATTATGACTTTCAGATATGGGATTTTATGATCTCTGTTGACTTTTAAGTACATCCAGTCACAACTTCGTAAGTTTTTACTTCCCCATGCATGCAAAGAAGACCACTGACACTACTTTAGCATGACATTTAGCAATATGTTGAGGTTCTCCAGTGGGTTTCATTTCAATCTTGAGTTCCCAAAAGTTTTTCTGCTGAACTTCATCGAGTCTGAAGCAAGAGGTTTTAGGGTTGGAAGCGTGTGGATGAATATTGGTTTGATCTCCAGTACTTCATTTACTATCAGGTTGTTGATTGCTTAAGCATTATTAGCTGAATATTCTGGAAACTTTTGTGTTGGGCTGTTATTCTGGATGGAATGGAGTTTTGATTAAATATTAATCACAGATTTTCTTTGTTTTCTCAAACCTGTGCCTCCTTTTCTCATTCCACCACACACCAATTTGGTATTAGAGCCATCATAGCACATCAATTTGGTACAGATTATTAACCAATCAATATTCACTTTTCCCTCCAACCCCTATAACTTCATTTCCTTAAAACCTCACTTTAACCCAATTTTGTTTGATGAAAGGCAGTCATATTCATCAACCTTAGGAGATATCCTTCTCTCAAAGGAACTGTGCAGTATCAAATACACCACATGAAGAAAATTGAATATAATCCTCAAAAATGAAGACATTCTGATTGATAAAATTTTGAAACTCTCAGTAATCCAATTTGTTGGAGAAGATCGGGGGCTATTCGTTTGATGTCCTCAGGGTAAAAGCTTGAGTAGATTCGTGTTCAAATAACAGATTACGATTTCAGAAACAAAGCATAAAGGGTGCCCTTAATATTCTTAAACAACTAAAAGCTTTTCCACAGAAACATGCGAGGTCTCATGTAATTGGTAATTAATTAATACTACTAACACCATACCAGTGTTCAAGTAACAGATCACAATTTCAGAAACAAAGCGTAAAGGGTGCCCTTAATATTCTTACACAACTAAAAGCTTTTCCACAGAAACATGTGAGGTGTTACACAATCTCATGTAATTGGTAACTAATTAATACTACTAACACCATACCAGTGTTGCTTTTATATTATGTGTTGTAATCTTTAATTTTGTAACATAACTTGAGTTCCAAGAAGCAACGCCAAAAACAAACAGCCATATGGATTAAAAGCGGGGAGAAAAGTATGCACACAATTTATACACCCAAGCAGAGATGGTCCAAAGATGCTATGGACCCTGAAAATATTAAAGTCAACACCCTCTTGCTCTAAATCCTTCTCCCTTGATTATTCTTTACTCTTTACACTCTGGGTCAACTGATATCAGAACTTCTATTATAGCACTTGAATGCAAAGTTTTAAAAATTGACACCCTATTGCTCTAAATACTTCTCTCTCGTTCTTTCTTTAATCTTTACACGTTGGTCACTGAGAACAGAACTGCTATTATAGCACTTGCATGTATAGGGATGGTACTCAGCTCTCTCTCCCCTCATCCAAGTTAACTTTAGTACTGTAGTATACATGTTGATAAGACACACACACCCTCAACCTCCTCTTTGGGAGGTGGAGGAGAGACAATGGATTTAAATAACGGCTGTTACAGATCATATCAACTGCTACATATCGGTTCTTTGACCCTCCATTACCGATATAAGCCGATATATCAGTGATGACCAAAATTCACAGCCATATCAGCCACACCATTACGTATCGGCCAATATAAAAGCTGTTACAAGACCATTAAAACTGTTTTGAATTTTTTATTTTTGCAAAATCTTTGTGATATCTATTTTTATGAGATCTAAAATATAAGAGATACTAAACAAAATAATTTAAAATTTTGAAACGAGTTACTAAAAAATTTAGACCGATACAACTTCGGAAAATGCCTTTTGCTCTCAATTTTTTAATTTTTTTTATTCCACAATTAATCACACTAAACTGATTTTCATATATATAATCATTTTTTGCTATTATTTGTATTAGTTGTTATAATGTTATTCAAATCAAATTACACTTTCTTATTAGTTGAACTTAAAAAAAAATCCATATAAAACCGACAAGCACTAACTTCGTTGGTAAATCCCCCACCTCCCCATATGGGAAGTTGAGGATTCAAGTCCCCTTAAATGGCAAAGTGGTGTGTGTCAATTTACCTATAAAAAAATCCATATAAAATAGTAAAACATCTTTGTAGGTATAACTTATAAACAAATATTTTTTTAAGTGTTTAAGAATTAAAAATGAACAATAAAAAAACTAAATGTGATAAATTGCTGTAAAAAATGTGTATCAATAAGTTTTAAGAAGTTTGCTAGTATTTGGGAAAAAAAATTTCACGGTCACAAGTCATGATTCCCATTACAAATGGCCCATTACTCCCAATATTGTTACAACCACTACCGCAACTGCAATTTGTCCACATAGACCACTCAAGCAACTTAACTTTTACCAAATTAACTGTAGTATATTGTATTAATCAAACGCCAAAAGATGGTGTGCAGCCCATGGACACAGGTTGTACGCAGAAGGAAGGCCAAAACTACCCAAAAGAAAAATAATCTAGCCATATCAAATTATTTACAAAATCCAAAATATACTCCAGAGATAGTTAACATCCCAAAGTAACTCGTCATTGCAACATTAAGTTGATTGCACCAGTTCATGGCCACAACTTCAAATTTTGTTGATTGCTACCCCCTTCTTCAAGTAAAACCAATGGCCATCCTCCCTTTGCCTGAGGAATCCCCTCCTACATGATCTCACATATTAGTGAAATCCTTGGTGCATTACCTTGATAAGAGAATCTTGAGGCAATAAACATACATTCTCAACCAACCTCAATAATGCATCACTCAGACATGTATGTATAACGAAAAAAAAGACTATTTCTGTCTTAGCAACAGCAACCAACAAATAGAGATTTGCATTAATTGAAATTTCAAAGGTTTGGATTTAAAAAAAAAAGACATTTTTTCGGACAAAGTAACAGGCATGTGAAAGACTTCTTCACAGGTAAATGAAATTCACAAGAATCACTACTGATGTAATGAAGGTCAATGACTTATTTCAAGGTGCAAAAGATGATCTAATGGGCCTCAAGGAAAAAGAAAATTTAATGGCTTCATATGTTTATAATATAGCATAGAAGTGTCTTTTATGTTGTATAAAGTTTTAGGAGTGATTTAGAATCTATGTTTAATTTATTTAAAAAAAAAACCGGGATTAGTTTAGCTGCTAAAGCCTTGAGGATAAAGGAATATATCCCCAATTTGAGCCATTCCAAAGGCGAGCCTCACCTTACCCAATATGTGGTTCTTGGTGGTGGAGTCGCATATACAAATTTTGCTGTGACAGCCACGCACCAAGGAACTCATGGTTGGCAGGTCTTGGTAAAAAAAAAATTTATTTTGTTTAGAGATATTTTACAAGTTTTTTTTATTAGGAATATTATTGTAATCTCAGTCTTAATGTAACCTCCTTAGTTGTCATTTACTTGTCAGCTACTTGCTTGTCATCTCCCTCTCCCGTAGCATATCTACTCTACTTCCTGAGGTATCTTATCCTGTGTGTGTGTGTGTGTGTACCTTTTTGGTAATTTTTTTTAATGAGTATCATGTCATCTCCTCCTATTCTGTGGAATAATCCTCTCTCTCCCCTTTGTCTTCTTTTTTCCTGTCTCTTTCTTCACTATATCCTAATAAGAAAATATGTTTTCTTATTTGAATAACCCCAGCACAAGTTTGGGGTGGGAGTTGAACCAAGGACCATGGGGAACCTAACAAAAGTTGCAGCAACTATAGATTGAAATTTAAATTTTTTTGCACATCATGTCCTGCCAGCTTCAGACCTCTTGCAGCTCTGCTACCATTACGAAAGGGGACACCAAAATAGGAGGTAAATCAGCTAGCAATAGAGAAAATATATATAAAACCCCATGCAACAAACTTCCACAAGGATTAGAATACAAAAAAACACAGGTAATCATCAGTGAATATGGAACCACCAAGATAGAAATCTGTCTAGAGAAATATGAAATTACATTATTGAAATGGTCTAACACCTTTTCTAGACTAATTTATCCCTAGTGGAATAGCTGAAGACGAAAAAAATGTATCGTATAAAGACGAAACTGGAACCAATTAAATGACACGAGTTTCACAATAAGAACCTTTTCCACAAGAGTCAATTCAGGAGAAAGATTTTGAGCCACAACTCGCATAAGGATATCCTTTGAACTGCAGTTCAGTTGCAACAAACAACTATAAGCAACCACAATATGCAAAAAGTTTAAATATGTATAATGGTGACTTAAATAGATTTATCAAAAATATAACGATTCAAATTAATTATATTAATGAGGGAAAAAATAGCCTGATGAGAAAAGGAATAATACGTCAATATCCCCTGAATCTTGCTCCCAGTCGCAATAATAACAGAATTAACCCGAAACTCCCTCATTTTTTTGGCCGCAACATGGACAGGATCAGACAGTGATACTATTGCAACCCTGAAAGCATTATATATCTACAAAACTTAGTAACACAAAATTAACCTTAAAACATGAGATATAAACCACATTACTCAACACGGAAAGGTCAATAAGGAAGTTTGAGAATACTTGGTATTTTCAGAAATGATAGATGACAAACAGGGCTTGAACATCCGCTCCCTAAGTGTCTCTACGAAAGCAGATGGAGCTGCAGTAGAGGATAACAAATTAAACAGAATCAGTCAAATGTAATGTTACAAAAACTCATGGATATAACATC